>OY977947.1:14628077-15105762 GCA_963854355.1 Epinotia brunnichana
ACGTGTGGGGTATTTATGGATAGGTCTTTAAAAATGATATGGAGGTTTCTAACATCATTTTTTTCTAAACTGAATAGTTTGCGCGAGACACTTCCAAAGTGGTAAAATGTGTCCCCCCCACCTGTAACTTCTAAAATAAGAGAATGATAAATCTAAAAAAAATATATGATGTACATTACCATGCAAACTTTCAACGAAAATTGGTTTGAACGAGATCTAGTCAGTAGTTTTTTTTTAATACGTCATAAATCGTAAAAAGCAATTTATTTAACGGAACCCTTCATGTGCGAGTCCGACTCGTACTTGGCCGCTTTTTATTTATTATTTATCTTGAATATTATAGAGCAAATGTAAATGAACCAAAATAAAGATAAAACCATTTATTCATATTTTTTCTGACTTTTTGGAGGCTAGTTAAGTTAACATTTTTTTGATGTCTGAAATTTTGTTGGATTTTGTCACTAGGTAACTATTTAAATTGATAATATATCCATTACATAGAAAAAATCTGCTATTATAAATTATTTCCAAATTTGTCATTTTTTCCATACAAGTTGTCAGTTCATTGCTCGGGACTTGTATCCTGTGTATCATGTTTTTTCCGAATAAATATTTCTATTTCTGTATTCTCGGGAATTTTATAAGGACATGTCAAATAATTTAAGCTGTTTTTAATTACCTATAATTCGATATTTTTTGTAAATGAAGCTATTTGAGAAGACTTTGGAAAAGAAATCCTTGTACAAATTTCTGTAATGGTTGGCCATATTTTTTTCTCAATACGACGATGGTGTGACGGTTGCTATGTACGCTACCTCGAAGTTGTTGAAGGGGAAAAATAATCCCTACAATTCATTGTTGTTTCTGTCCCGAAAACTATTGAAAAAAATATGGTTATTCTGCTTCCAATACGTTAGGCGATTGTTCCTAAAGCGTCCCAAATAGTAATAAATAAATAAATATTTGCGGAAAATCTTACACATCAATCTAGTCCCAAACTAAGCGAAGCTTGTACTATTGGTACTAGACGACGATATAGATAGAAATAAATACTTAACATAGAAAACATCTGTGACTCAGGAACAAATATTCGTGCTCATCACACAAATAAATGCCCTTACCGGGATTCGACCCCAGGACCTCTTGCTTCGTAGGCAGGTTCACTACCAACTAGGCTAAAGCGGTCGTCAAATATAGTTGTGTTTCAAACAGCTAAGAGTAACAATATTCAGCAAAATCCAGTCCGAAACCCATTAACTTCAATAAAGCCCAAACCCTGAGGTTATTTAAGAAACCTCTTTAAAAAAAACTCGGTCTGCATCAAACATGTGTAGTATTGTTGTGAGAAAGATGTGCAACTGTGTTCCCACATCAGAGGCTCTAGTATAAGTTCCATCGATAGAATACGTTTTCGAACGCGTTCGCGTTTTGTTTCAATTAGTATGGCAACGCGAACAGCGCCTCTGGTGGTAACTATTAGGAACTACGCGTTGCCATACAAATTGAAACTAAACGCAAAAGCGTTCGAAAACGTGTATGTATCGATAAAACTTATACTAAAGCTACTGTAATGTCAGAAAGAAGAATGTGAATTCAACAGTCACATTGGCTGGAAGTAAAATAAATAAAAATCCATGTATTTATTATTGGTAGGTCATAATTTAATGCAGTTTTTTTTTACTTAGTAACATTTGCTTCTGCTTTTACTTATTTAATATGACATATGACAATGGAATATTGTTCGTTATCTAGATAATTAATAGTCTGAAACTATTTTAAACAACTTTTATATTTTGTTAGCAATTTGTAAAATGACTGCTTTGCCACCTCTGGTCAGAGTTCTAAGGCTATATAATAAAGAGATGATTAAGCAGGCATTCACATTCGTGCAAGGCCCACGGAGAACTGTCTACCTGCCGACGAAATGTCTCCTTGTTGACGCACTTATACGAACATTTAGCATGTACATAGTTACATTGACTTAAGAGTTAATTGCAATACCCAAGGCCCATAACGTAAGAACAAGAAGCGTCTTTTTTGCAAGCCGGCAGATAAAAAGTTGCAAGGAACCGTTAACTTAAAATATATTTTGTTGTTTATGGTTTCACGTCAAAAGCATAACATAGGTACACAATTAATTGATTTATGTGTCAATATGGACTGAATTGTATTTGTTAATTGTAGTGGCAAGATAGTTATAAAAAATAAATCAGGTATCGCGTTTAGTTTACTTTAAACACTGAAAATAAAAACTTCACTCAATCATGACAGTGGGTTTGCTAAAAGTAAAGCCTGCAACACACTGGCGAGGCCTGCGGTGGCGGTCAATTGTAAATTTGTCATTAGCTGTCAAATTTACTATTGACCGCCGCGGCCAGGCCGCGCCAGTCTGTGAGACTTAATGGCTGCGTACTTATAAAGCCTGCATCACACTGGCGCGGCCTGCGGTGGCGGACCATATGAAATTTGACAGCTAATGTAAATTTTTCTATTGTCCGCCGCGGCAGGCCGCGCCAGTGTGTGAGAAGCCTAAGGGCCCCCCCACGAACGTTCACACGACGCCGGTAGTGTGGGGGGGCCCTAACGCGTCCTATCGTATAGGCTTGAGGTCCATAGACAAACAAACAGTAGCACACCAGAAAACAAGTGATAGGCATAAAATACGCCCGTAATAATGGCGAGACCTTAACCTATTCGCCGCCACGTCAAAAAAGAAATAGCGTGCCACCCACGCCAAGCAGCAAATTGCACGTAACCAACTGTCAACTTTGTATTGTCAAATGAAGGTGCATATTATTTTGAATTTTGTGACTTGATATCAAGTCGTAGGCGTGTGGGGCACGAATGTGCGGACTTCGTATCAAGTCAATGGCGGTGAAAAGGTTAACCAACCTAATTATCTGAAAGTTTTACTCACATGTGACGGATACTGAACCACCGATCTGTTAAAATGAGATGTATATTGCTAACTCATTCTAACAGATAGTGTGTATTGATTAGGTACTTATGCGAGTATTCTTACAGACCTCAACCTTTACTCTCTCTTCTGTTTGGCATAGGTGGCCTTAACACGGGAGTATTGTGCCACCAGAATACAGTAGATTATTATTAAATTAAGCGGTCCCCTTGTTGAACATGCCATATCACGACATGATAAGCATCTGTTGTCGGGTTTAAGCATTTGTTTAACCTCAGTTTATTTTTAATGAAATACATTTTATTCAAGTACACATGGGCTGATCAATTTGATATAAAAATACATTCAAAATTTAAAAATTTAACTGTCGAAATAAATTACGATAAAAATAGCTGCACTGAACTTCAAATTGGAATCAGAACAAGTGTACCTGGTTCCATGAACAATAAATACCTAATATAAACCTAATTCAACAAATATTTCATCAACAACGTTTATCCCTAATGAGATTGCTATATCTGATTGTCAGTATCGCATAGTATAGCGCGCTCACTCTCGAGCACAGTAGTGACATTAGTTTCCGGTCGAGGGCGAGCGTTGCGTGAACACAGAAAGCGGGCGGAGGCTGCGGTACAGTAAGTAGCATCGAGATTTCAACATAAATATGGAATGTAGTAACACTCAATTGAAAAGACCCTCGGATTCTGGCAATTTTCCATTATTAATCTAATATTAAATTAGAGATAATATTTACAGTAAAATAGTCACTATGCTATGTAAATTAATATTCCTTGCATTTACTGTACTGATATAGGATATGTTCTTTATACACCATTATAAATAAATATAAAAGTTGTTTAAACACAAATTTATAGCTGCTGTATAGATATTATTTTTTAAGATAGGTTACTTAAACATGAAACTGTACACTGCAAAGACATTAGCTTATTGACTGACCTTCTCCATAATATACAATATCATCATCATCAAGGTTACAATCGAAAGATTCATTAAATATTATATACTTTTAATTGTTTCTATTTGAATTAAATTTACCTAAGACAACATACTTCAATGTAGACTTTATAGTGTTATATCTTTTTATTTATTTCAGTCTTAGTTTTTGCGAAACTCAAGAACAATGCGAGGAACACGGACGCACACGCTACGAACGCGATACACACCTACACACAACTAGCGGGCTGTGAAACCTCGTCTTATGAACATAACTTCTCAATAGAAACAATTATCTCTATGTCTAAACCGATTAAAGTATTAAGACTAGTTACGCTCACGGCGGGGGGCTTCCGCCGCTGCCGCCACCGCCGCCGCCGCTCGTCGCTCGTCGACCGCCGGCTCGCCGCTACACCCCGCACATATCACAAACGAGTCCCCCGCGGCCCGGCGCGGCCTCGAGTCCCAAATAAATAAATACCAAGTCTATAATACTCCGGGACGCGCGTGCACCTCGACGAGTCTGATCGTCCCGATAATGGAATGTAAGCGTGATATGATAGAGACGGGCGTCGGCCGGATGACGTCACGCGTCGGACGGTGGCGAGGGCGGCGCGCGGCGCGGCACCATGACGCAAGGCGGCGCGGGCGGCGCGAAGCCCGCGCCGGCCGGTCCGCGCGCGCCCATGCGGCCCCACCATCGCGTCGCCTTCTGCAGCAGCCCGTCCTTCTTGCCTGCGCTCGGGCCCGGCGCCTCGCCGCGGCGTCGCGCCTCCGCCCACTCGGGCACGTCGCTCACGCACTTGTTCGGTGGAGGCTGGAAACTTCTCATCAACTCGGCTTGCTGAAAAACAAAACGAACCCGTCTTATTCACGTGGAACAATCGATGGATGCGATGCACAAATTATTTATTAGTAAACTGGACCATAATCTCAAGGATCCGGGGTTAATGTACTCCGTCCGACGCGGATTATTGAGCCGTACATTAACCGGACCCGTCAGAAATAAGGGTACTTAAGTGATTGTAACATAAATGCGAATGGATTACAGAGAATTTTCATACATTTTATGCTATACATGCTTTTCTTGGCTTGGCATGCGCTCACAAACTCCAAGCGAAACGCTTGGATACCATTTACAGGCTTGCGAGTGCGTTAGTGTCCTAGAGTGTCACGGACAGGCAAGCATGCCAGACGTGGACTTCGAAGTTATGACGGCTATTGCGTTTGGCTTGACCACGTTGGCGCCAACGTGTAAATACGTCGCAAGTGGTTGCCGCAAGCTTCCTTTGATCTGTGTTTAAAAACCGACACTAGCCCGGATCGGAGACAAGGTCTTGCAAGCTCACGCAAGCCAAGCCAAACACCCCCGTTTACAGGCTTCGTGCTTATGGACCCTTGCCAAGCCTCGGCAAGTGTGTAAATGTAGAATTGAAGCCTCGTCTTGCGCCTCGACGTTTTAACTCCATACTTGTCAGGATGATGATGATGTCAGGATTGTGCAGGCTCAGTCTAAAGTATGCAGTGTACTTGTTTATCATAATTGCGCAAGGTCGCAGAGGTTAATCATATAATTTTTACTACATATATTATTGTTTGTCGTCCTCGATATGACGTTAAACTGTCGTGCACTTATTCAAGTGTGTAGCGACAACTAAGAGCGCATGAAATGTTGGTGCAGTCTGGTTGGGACAACTGGTGCCAGGACAGAGTATCAGTTCAGGGCGGCGGCGGAAGAACGTCTTGTACGTCAACGACGGCGCCCGCGAGCCGAGTCAGTAGGCTTACTGTCCACTCACCAACACGCACTGGACGAGCGTGGTGGGTTAAACGTCCAAACCCCTCTAATATGGAAGGAAAAGAGGGAGGCTTTTGCCCGGCAGTGGGACACTTAAGGCTATTAAAAAAAAAAATATATATTATTGTTGAGTATGTGCCTAGTGGTTCAGAGCTACGCTAGCCTAGTGATTCAGGCATACGGCTGTCAAGCGGCGGCCGTGGGTTCGAATCCCGGCTCGTACCAATGAGTTTTTCGGAACTTATGTACGGAATATTTATCGTTAGCTTTTCGGTGAAGGAAAACATCGTGAGGAAACTGGTCTAATCCCAATAAGGTCTAGTTTTTCCTCTGGGTTGGAAGGTCAGATGGCAGTCGCTTTCGTAAAACCAGTGCCTATGCCAAATCTTGGGATTGGGTGTCAAAGCGGAGCCCGGGCTCCTTTAGGGGGCACAACCGGGAATAACGCTAGGAGGATGATGATATTATTGTTGTGTATATTTTGAAGTCAAAGATAAAGATGAATACCCGCTAAACCTTTTTATCGCCCATTTTCGATATATGACAAAGGGGACAGTAAATAAACACGTCTCAAAACTATATACTATGGATCGTACAATACGATCTCGGTAATCCGGCAGCGGCACTAATGCAAGAGTGCCGGATTAATGGACAATTTGGATTACTGATGTATGTGTAAATCAATACGTATAAAATACATCAATATGTATAAAATAAAATCCTAATCAATTTACTTTAAATAACTAACGATATTTTTGCTACTTTGTTGCATAAAACTACTTGGAAATGGGTAGGTACTCATAGTTTGTACAGAAGCGCATTAAAAACTTCTACGCAAATGAACTCGCGGCCAAAAACAAGTGAAACATAAACAAACTTTGTATAAAATACTGGTAGGTATAATAATTATGACCCAACAACCTCCACGGATTCTGATGTATGTATGTTATGTCTTAAAATGTACAGTTATTTTTATCAATTTATCAGATAAGCAGTCTACCCAGACGATACATGTGAATAAATAATATCAAGAAGTACAATGCATTTTATATTGTCTGTTTTTATTAACCCCCGACGCAAAAAGAGCGGTGTTATCTAATATATGCATACTGATAGGATATCATGCCTACTTGAATGTTTCACCGAAAAATAGAGTCCTAACTGCTTGGAGTTTGCCAGGTGTGTCCACACCGGACGCATGCTCGGCCGCGCGACTCGCCCGAGCCAGTCCACACGCTCGCCCGTACGGCTCGGGCGAGCCGTCCGCATGCATGCATGGAAAAATGCTTTCGTATGTCCGTTTGTCCCCCCTATAGGTCGCATCTCTCCACCCATTCTCGTGAAATTTTGTGAGTTCGATATTTATCGGGCAAAATGCTTTCGTATTTCCGGTTGTTCCCTCTGTATGTCGCATCTCTCAACCCATTCTCGTTAAGTTTTGAGCATATTTATAGAGCAAAAATGCTTTCGTATGTCGGGCTGTTCCCTCTATAGGTCGCATCTCTCAACCCATTCTCGTGAAATTTTGTGAGCGAGTTCGATATTTATAGGACAAAAAAAATGCGTTCGCATGTTCGGCCCTTTGATCTCGGTCAAAAAGCCGGCAACTCGCCGAGCCCCGCTGCACCGAGCGCGCACGCTAGGGCGAGCCGTGCGTCCGGTGTGGACACGGCTATTGACATAGGAATGATCCCTAAGGCCTGAATCACGCTAACGCGGAAATAATTTACTATTGACCGCCACCGCAGGCCGCTCCAGTCTGTGAGAGGCCTAACTTCATATTCTACCTTAACATCAATATAATATTATCATCATATGTCAGGCGGCTTGTTAGTGTTAGGGTAAAATATCAAATGGATTAATACCATCTATCAGTGTGCATACTGTGCATATAGGAAGATGAATGATGACGATGAACTGTTAGGTATATTTGCCAGAATCACTCTAACCGCTCGGCCACGACTTTGATCTTAAGCGACCTGCGACCAGCGTTTTATCTGTTCATTGCGCGTGATCCCAACTAACCACAGTGCGTTGCGCGTCTCGACCGCGCAATGAACAGATAAAACGCTGGTCGCAGGTCGCTTAAGACCAAAGTCGTGGCCAAGGCGTAACTCGAGCTCTAGGGCCGTATAGCGAAGAACTAAATAGTTTTAGGAGTAACTAACAATTTTAGCCTCAACTAGAGACATACAATCGGCGTAGATTGGATATGATATTGTATGAATCGGTTGTTATGGTGTGACGACGGCGTGTTGTAGATCACGCCTCGCGGCAGCGGTCCGCCATCCCATATCAGGAACGAGTCACTGCGCCGTGTCGTGTATCGTTTGCCCTCTTAACTGGCGCTTACGATACGCATAGATATGATAGCGTGAAATGAGGCAAATGCGAGGTTAGTATTATGCAAATATAATTGTTAGGCACCATATGACAAGTAAATCAATTCAAATAAAAAAACACATCGCGTGTGATTTAGATAAGTTACTGCAGCTCCAGGGTAAATTGCCTTTGATGTTTGGACTTAGGGTTTGCAAGATCCGCCAATATTTTGGATCCGGATATTTCGGATATTTAAATTCAACAGATCCGGATATCCGCATTTTTCGGATAATACGGATCCACAAGGGTTTTTCGGTAAAAAATAAGAATTGCAAGGCTAAACTAAGAAAAAACGGCTATACCACCGTATACCTGAAAGATTTTAAATAGGTACGCATTCCCGAGGTCATAAGGGGTATAAAACTTTATTTATTTTCAACTTTTTACTTACAACTACAAACTAACTGGCAAAGTGAGAGTTTCGTCACTGAAAGCTGTCATTTGAATAACTACAACCAGAGGGGGTAGTTATGTAACATTCCGAACGCGCGTTAGGACAATCCAACTGTCATTTTTAATATAAAATTTGACATTTAGATGTACTACCTAACGTGCGTACAATGCGTTACGTGATCGACCAGCAGGTCGAGTTAACTCCGTACCTGGTGCTCGTACATACATTTCAATGAGCTCCATGTACGGAGTTAATTCAATAGGGTTGTAACTAGGTATCAAGCCTTGGAAGAGAAATTTAAATGATGTGCCGGATGCCTTACTCAGTAATCGATTAGAAGAAGAGCCAACACGGGAATCGATGAAAATTAAGGGAAAAGGGGTTTGTCTAGCAGGGGACATCCCATTAGGCAAATCTATGCCTTCATATGGCAAAAGCTGTGATCGGGCCATGAATATAGCGCACCATGCTTATTATATTACATGATGATGTCATACAAAAAAAAAAAAATTAACCGAAAAATCCGGATCCAAGAGCCAGTCAGATCCGGATCCGAAATTAGGCGGATATCCGGATATCTGGATTGCAAACCCTATTTGTACTTAAGTATCCAAAGGTTGTCTGGTAGAGATTCATTAACGACAAAACCGCTCCTAATTTAAGTACCTTTGCTTTTAGGGTTTGTTTTATGTATTATTTTCCTTAAATAAGACGGGCATTAAAGAGTATTTGTACCTACTGCAATGTATCGTACTCCCACAGGTCACAGACGAATTTAATGTTGAGGCTTATTTTAGAATGACTATGATAAAGTTGTCTGCGAGAAAATAATGCAGATCAAGCAGATTGTTGACCATAAACTAACAATAATCAATAAGGATATAAGATCAACTTTGAGGTAAGTAAGATTTGGATAATTCTTAGTTGTCACTGATCTAAAATAATCAATTCGCAATGCACGTTATCTTTTGAGACACGCAACGTCTGAAGGTATCTATTGGATCTTGATAAGTGGATGATAGGATAACCCATTCCACAGTGTTATTCATGAACTCAATTTCACATGTTATTTGATAGCACAAGGAACTGACTGATATTCCATGTTGTTTTGCTACTGCTGCAGCCAATTTGGATAATAAAGCAGATAAGATAGAATGGATTACCTGATAAGGGACTCGTAACTGCAGATGGGCATCCTGCCCGTACTCGCCGTCCGGCAGCTGTATGCTTGGAGGCAGGCCGAGCCGCTCCGCAGCGGCGGCCGATCGCGCTCTCGCGTCTTGCTCCACCATCTCTTGAATTCGCCCCACCATCGCCTGTATTCGCTGCTGCTTCTCCCATTCCCTGAAATCACCAACATCACGGTTGTAAATAAATGGTTAAACAGCAAATTAATGTGGTATTGCATATTGCATCCCGACTACTTAGGTATTATTTACAGAATGGATTACTTTTCTGTGGACGCTATAACATGTAGGTATGTAACTACATTATTGCATTGATGGCCATTGAGCCAGACACAATAGAAATAAAATTTAAATTACGCCCGAGGTGTGTATTTGGTGAACTTAGTGCGGCGATATTTGAACGAAGATCAGTAAGGTATTATGTGTATCGTTCATATACGAAAGTTGCTCAAAAACATTTCAGTTATAGGTAAAAGCTATCTTTAGTAGCGTTCGTTTAGTTTTCTGAGTCGATCACCAAGGTTTACGGGGTTCAGCTAAAAGTGAAGATTCATTTGGAGTGGTAAACTGGATTATGTATGATAACAACTTTATGCAACTGAGAACGATAGAAATCTACAGGTAACAACTGTAGACAGATAACCTGGAATGCGCTATTGTGCATGACGGGCAAAATTTCCATGCCAAACTTAAATATCTGATATAAATCATTGCATTTATTATGCCTGTATTGTAGAAGGGAGTGACTAAAATTCAAAGTCAACGCTGTAAATTGCACTCGTGCCGTGACGGCCGGAATGCAAGTGAAATCGTCAGTCATGATCTTTAGAACAGCCTTCACTTGAAGCTTGAATATTTGATTAAATCTGCAGTTTGCACGTGTAAGATAAGTGCATACTTCGTGCAAGCGGCGTGGTCACAGGCCGTACACGGGCATAGATATAGCGATACTCTGGTAAGTACTGTTTTGCAGCTCATTACTTGACTAGTATAGGTTAATTATAGTTGTTAATGTTTTAACGCAAGATATACTTTACAAGTTATACGAGTAACATAGGTACATATTTACAGTTTGTTTCGTTATCTTGAATTTAAACCCGTCACTCAATTTGAAATATTTGTTGTTGTATGGATGGGTGTGAGGAGTGTCCTGATTGATTATTCAAAATTCTTGGGCATTTCCCGAATTGCACGATCTCAATCTCAACTCAATCAGAATGACTACATGAGGTATTATGATATAGGCTTGTTGCGTGGTGTTAAAATTTATAACGTCGTGTTGCTAAATGGATAGTAAACCATCAAATGATTGTAATAAAGTATAAATAACAAAATATAATTAAAATCATAAAAATATATGAACCTTGACAGTTCAGAAAAAAAAGTTTATTTATTTATTGTCCAAGAGTAAATTTAAATTTACTACCACTAGAATTCTCACGCATTTATAGAAACAAAATTGTATAACAACTATGGACCTAAACGCAGTATTTCGCGACCTAAACAGCAATTTACTTCATTTTCCATGCAACGGTTAGTACAAATTGCAACGTGTGACGTCATACTTTAAAGCCAATCAGTATGAAGCGTTTCGGCTGCTGTCAGCGAGGTCTGTCTTTAACTCGATTTTTTGGGTATTAATGTTCTTAAAATGTAGTTGCTTATACAAACATTTGTTCCTCTACAAAAACTGGTTCGAATGGCATCGTAAAAAAATTAAGGTCACAAGCCCATTGAACAAACAGTATTTAATGTTAGGTATTATCACGTGATTATTACAACCTTTATATTAACTTGACCTGTTCGTATGTATGTAAATATATAAGTATGTAAGTTGACCGTCATAATTTACAAACCATTTTTCAGTCACTTACCGTTATTAGATTGAGCTGAATTTTTGGGTACTAGTATAGTTTGGATGACAATTCAATATTATGGTACCATCGAGCTGCTCTGATGATGGAGACAGAAGGTGGCCATGGGAATTCAGTACTTAACGGACGTAACCCCGTTGAGTTTGGGCTCGTTAGAAAAGTACAGTCGGCAATAAGAGCTTGTACCAAATGTGAAATTTTTGACAGAACTTATTATTGTTATATCGATATTCTGCGCCGAGAAGCCCGAGTTGTAACTTATGTTATGATCTTATGATTTAATTAATTACCAGCTAGTTTGATGAGTAGGTAAAGGCTATGAGTATGCCTCAGTTTTTAGGAGTCCAAAACAGGAAAAAAAATGCAGTGGAGTTCTTCGTTAAAATTGTTTTGGTGTACCAAGTAATATCTTATTTATGGGTGAGTTCTGAAGGCCTAGTTGATAGTGATAGTTTATTTTGATATTTTTTTTTCAGTTTGAGCGATACCGAGATGTAATTTCTTGCGATAGGCTTCGATATGGCGAGTTGTGCTAGCCTTTCTGGTCTTAAGGTACGGTCGGCCTCACCAAGGGACCTTTGTATCTTGTCGCTTTAACGTCATGTTAAACTGTCATACGAAGTTCAAACGGGTGAAAGTGACAAGGTACCAAGGTGTTCAGCTACTTACGAGTGTAATTACAAGTGTGTGGGTGTACTCACGTGGAATGGTGATGCCTGTGGTCGTGACGCAGGCGCGGCCCCCCCGGCGCACCCAGCCGCTCCATGCCCGCGCACCCCGGCACTTGTACCGAGAGCATCTGCAAATCACAACACACTGCTCTCACTTATGTGGTCCGCCTCACTATTAACCTGCAATCTACGCGGGGAAGTATCTCATGGGGTAGCTTTATGTTTAATGATTATTGTGAGGCTGAAGGTCACGATTGTCATTAGGATAAGAAGGGGTTAAACACACGCCATCATGTGCAAAGACAGCACGGGTTAGATTTAGCACTTATGGAACATGAATATAGTTGACAGCGAATTAGTTAATTCTTTTTGTGCTTAGTATGAATTCGTCCCCTTTTCTAATTTGTCAACATTCCTATATGTATCGTCGTCAGCTTTCTGGATCAAATCTACCGTTGCGTATTCCTATTATAAGGATATTGTGTAAATGGCGGTTGCGGTGCTTGACTAGATGACTAAAGGAATGTACCTACACGTAGTAGGCCATTTAAGAATGTTGACAAATTAGAAGGTACACTGAAAAAATGGGTTTGTTGGATTTACCAAATTAGCTAAGGTTGGCTGAATTACATGGAAACTAAGATAAATATAACAAAACCTCGCTATTGGACTTACAAAACTAAAAAGGTTGAAGTCGCTACCAGACTTCTGGTGTAAATCAACAAAGAGTATTTTACATTTTACAAAACAAATCTCAACAATTTGGTTTGGTTGATTATATCATAAAAATATAATAAATATAACAAGGCCTCGCGGTTGAACTTACAAAACTAAAAAGGTTGACGTCAAAATATAGTCCTTACCAGAGTTCATGGTGTATATTAACAAAGAATCTTGTACATTTTACCAAACAAATCTCTACCATTGGGTTTGGTAGATTTTATTATAAAAATATGATAAATATAACAAGACATCGCGGTTGAACTTAAAAAACTAAAAAAGGTTGAGGCCAAAATATAGTCCCTACCAAAGTTCATGGTGTATATTAATAAAGAATATTGTAAGTTTTACCAAACAAATCTCTACAAGTCGGTTTGGTAGATTTTATAAATAAAATATGATAAATATAACAAGACGTCGCGGTTGAACTTACAAAACTAAAAAAGGTTGAGGTCAAAATATAGTCACTACCAGAGTTCATTGTGTTAATTAACAAAGAATATTGTACATTTTACCAAACAAATCCCTACAAATCGGTTTGGTAGATTGTATAAATAAAATATGATAAATATAACAAGACGTCGCGGTTGAACTTACAAAACTAAAAAAGGTTGAGGTCAAAATATAGTCACTACCAGAGTTCATTGTGTTAATTAACAAAGAATATTGTACATTTTACCAAACAAATCCCTACAAATCGGTTTGGTAGATTTTATAAATAAAAATATGATAAATGTAACAAGACATCGCGGTTGAACCTACAAAACTAAAAAAGGTAGAGGCCAAAATATAGTCCGTACCAGAGTTCATGGTGTATATTAATAAAGCATATTGTAAGTTTTACCAAACAAATCTCTACAAGTTGGTTTGGTAGATTTTATAAATAAAATATAATAAATATAACAAGACATCGCGGTTGAACTTACAGAACTAAAAAAGGTTGAGGCCAAAATATAGTCCCTACCAGAGTTCATGGTGTATATTAATAAAGAATATTGTAAGTTTTACCAAACAAATCTCTACAATTTGGTTTGGTTGATTTTATCATAAAAGTATGTTAACTATAACAAGACCTCGCGGTTAAACTTAGAAAACTAAAAAGGTTGACTTCAAAATATAGTCCCTACCAGAGTTCATGCTGTTAATTAACAAGAATATTGTACATTTTACCAAACAAACCTCTACAATTCGGTTTGGTTAATTTTATATTGTAAATATGATAAATATAACAAGATTTCGCAGTTGAACTTACAAAACTAAAATGGTTGACCTCGAAATATAGTTCCTACCAGAGTTCATGTTGTTAATTAACAAAGAATATTGTACATTTTACCAAACAAATCTTTACAATTTGATTTGGTTTATTTTATAATTAAAATATGATAACTATAACAAGACCTCGCGGTTGAAATTACAAAACTAAAATGGTTAAGGTCAAAATATAGTCCCTACTAGAGTTCATGGTGTAAATTAACAAAGGATATTGTACATTTTTACTAAACAAATGTCAAGAATTTGGTTCGGTTGATTTTATGATAAACATATGATTAATATAACATGGCCCTGTGGTTGAACTTACAAAACTGAAAAGGTTGAGGTCAAAATATAGTCCCTACCCAGAGTTCCTGGTGTAAATTAACGAAAAAAAATGAACATTTTACCAAACACGTCTCAACAATTTGGTTAGGTTCTACCAAAAAACTGGCCAAGTGCAAGTCGGACTCGCGCACGAAGGGTTCCGTACCATTATCTATAAACATATTTATTTTATTCTGTTTTTAGTATTTGTTGTTATAGCGAAAACAATTATTAGTAATAATATTAATATTAAAGACAGATGGACAGTGGAGTCTTAGTAATAGGGCCCCGTTTTACTATTTGAGTACGGAACCCTAAAAACGAGTCATTTAGGGAATACGCGGTATTTTCGATTTTTGGTAAAGTGACGTTCGACGCTCGAGATCACAAACTTGTATTATTCATAGCGCCAACTTCATAAACAAGTCTGCAAAAATCAGAACTACCAACCCCGCCAACTACCCCGTACTTTCAGGCGACATAGTTACTTATTAAGAAAAGTCGGATAATTTTTAATTATCGCGATGAGTACGAATAAGGCAAAGCCCATGGTTGTAGGTATATGTTTCAGTTTAAGTTCTAGTGACATTGTTACAAGGTTTATTATTCCAGTTTAACAAGGTTTTACAAAATAAATATCACGGAACAATATACTTAACACAAATATAATGCGGATTTCAGTAGCGTTGATATCTTTAGATATTCAAAGGCATCTTTTAAAATGCAAGTAATTAATAGTGTTAAGAATAAGCAGCATAAATAGTATGAGAAATACATATCTCACCTCTTATCATGTTTAAAAATGTTGTAGTATTATACTTAAGTTACTAAATCTATTTGATTCACTCTAAATATGGGATGTATACAATAATATTGTCATTAGGATAAACTATAGCAATATATTCTCATTTGCAGTAACCTATATGCTTTCATCTTCAAAACAAAAAAAAACAATTACTCAAACTTAATAAAAAAAAAAAATCATCTCTCTTTCACAAATGTTGTGATAGTCCGTTCAATTGTTTACATATCAAGTTATCTAGGTAAACCTGTAATTGGCCATACTACTGTGTATTATAGTAAAAAAACGTACTTTGTATCGCTGTTGGTTTTCTGAATAAATAATAATAATAACTAATGCACTTGCTAGTTAGAGCAACAAAGAGAGAGATAAACGAACTTAGTTTGTTTTCGTTTCGCGGTAGCTCCTCAGACTACACTACGCTAAATGGAATAAGTAGGTACTTATTAGGTATATTGTGTAAATACGTAAATATGAAGTAAATCGAGTTTTCTTTCGATTTAAAATAATACTCTTACGATTTAATATAAAAGATACTCTTGGTTTTATTAGTATATAGGTATAATAGTTAATGTAGTTAGCACAATTATTAGAATTACGTACGACTTAGTTTTGCTTCAATCATTATTAAAACGACATTACTTAAGTATCATAACCCATAAGGCATAGGTAACTGTATGCAATTGTATGTAACATGTATTTAATCTAAACCTATTTACAAATTAGTAATTAATTAATTATTAACTCTGTACTTATTATGATGTTTATAATCACACAGACAAACTGTTCCGACAGTTTTGCGAGACCATGTTAGTTATTATGTTTATATTATTATTATATTAAATATTAAATATATTAAATATTTATTACGCAAATAAATATTTCATTTCATTTCATTTCATTATACTCTGTGTATTAAATAAAATTAAATCATAATCTAGGCCGCCTTTCACGTTGTATGTAGGTACCTACCTAGCTAGACTATACCCAAATTAATAATTTGCAGAGCCATACCACAGATTGCCATACCTATTCCCAGACAAAAATAGTAAAGTTGCGTAGGTACTTACTTAATGATTATCTATGTAGTAATTAGGCTTTAACGACGTTAAAGTTTTCGTGGCTTTTCCTAAATACGAGTAAGTAATATCCTTCCTTATCCTTACTAATAGTATGAATGTAAAAGTGTGTTAATTGGTTGGTCCTTCCTTGGTGTTTGTTTGGACGTCTTCATAAATAAGCAAAATATTTACGTTTGTCATGCGGGCCAAGCCGCTGACAAAACTAGTAAGTAGATACTACATGGTGTACCCACGTAGGTACAGTCAGCAGCAGAAGTAGCAACACAAAATAACACGCTCGAAATTATCTAGAAAGTCCGTATTCTCTTGACATTAGAGCCATGTGTAGGTCATTTTGAGCACTTTGACCCGCGTAGCTACTTTTGCTGCTGGATGTACCTTTAACTTTATCATTGATTAATTGACGTCTTAAAATATACAATTGGTAAATTACCTAAATACCTAATCATTACGTAGTATACAACAAAGTCACTTACGTATTTTTCAGTAGATAGAGTGATTCAAGAGGAAGGTTTATATGTATAATTCATGCATGTATTATACGTATAAATCCGTGCGAAGCCGGGGCGGGTCGCTAGTTATAAGTATATAATCAAGTAATAAATCGTTTTGTCTTTAATTGTTGGTCGTAGGAATGAGATTCTATTGCTTTGTTATTTTGCAACCTTTCACGCCACACAAAATAGTATTTAGTACTTACCTAGTCTATTTTTTCCAACAACATTAACACGAAACATTTGGCGTTTAGTAGGTACATAGGTAACTATCTACTCGTACCTTTTGAGAAAGCGCTGCAGTCACTACCAGACCTATACCTTGTTAAAATTACCAAAGAGTTTGGTAATTATAACTAGGTAAAAGTCTGGTACATTTTACAAAACAATACCGCTGCATGCATAGTTCCATCCTACTCAATTTATAAACATAAGGGTGAGATGTGACTATTCCCCTCCCCGACTGCCCTGCGGAGGTGCGCCCCTTCCCCCGGCTACAGCATCTTGCGATGCGCGCGCGGCGCGGCAGGCTTCATTTCGTTGAGGTAGTTCATTGTATATAGTCACTTTGTTTTGTTTGCGTTTTAATGAAATTTTCTTGGTGCGCCATTTCATTTCGGCTGGTGCGTGGTGGATTTAGTTTGCAAAGTGTAACCAACTATGGATAGTGATCTCGACGATGACTTAAGTGTGGGGGTGACTGAATATTTGAAGGAATGGGGATTATCTCAATCTACCATAACAAGTTTTGAAGGTAAGCATTAGAACGATATTACACTAAAAGTGCTAAATTGGCAACACTGATACCTTACTAATTAATTGTGAATAAGAATGATATTGTATGTGAATAACGTACTTATTCCATTGTTAGTTCTTTTTTGTCTGAAACACAGGGTAACCTATAGTTGACACCGTATATGGATTCCCCACCCATACCTCCTTATTATTAATGATTAAATATAATAATATTGTGATTATAGTTTAATATGAATAGGAAGCTTAACTCAGGCTTAGATATTGACCTAGAAATATTGGTTACGTATTACCTACCTAATTACTTTGATTAATTTACAAATCGAATTTCAGTAAAATTTACCAAATCGGTTTGGTTGGCCATTGTTGCGTTTGTATTTTGTCTGCATGTAACTAACTGAACATTAAATAATGAGTTTAAAGACTGATGAATTACATATATGTCTTATTTTTTAGAAAATCAGATTTCGTTAAATTTGCTCGACTCCATTCAAGAAATGCACTGAAGGAGCTGATTCCCAGTTAAAAGGAAATAATATTATTCAAGCAGGGGTTGAACAAACTCCAAAACATTATTCATGTAAGTATTCTTGTCTGTTTTACATTTATTATCCATACTACATTTAAATGCGAAAGTGTGTCAGTCTGTCTGTTGCCTCTTAACGCTTAAACCGCTGAACCGATTTAAATGAAAATTGGTATCAAGATAGTTTGAGTCCCGGGGAAGGACATCGAATAGTTTAAGTCGGTGAAGTAGGTGGTAAAAAATTGTATGGAGCTACGATATAAACGAGTTCCACGCGGACGGAGTCGCGGGCAGAAGCTACCAAAGAAAAACATAAAAAATCCGAAATTAATAAGAGCCCGTTCACGCGCTCACCAGGGCCACTGGTAAATTATTGAGATTATTTAAATTTAACGATAAATATTTTAAAAAGTAGGCCGGTGATAAAATCAAAAGAAAAACGGCCATCATATTTTTGGACGCATAGATTGACGAATCCAGCAACGTAAAAACAAGTACATCAAACTTATTCATAAATTTAAATAATCTCAAATATTTACCAGTGGCGCTAGTCAGTACGTGAACGGGCTCTTTTTAGATGAAATTTGGGATGTAGATATTTAGCTTGAGTCCCGGCAAAAGACGTAGGATACTTTCATCCCGGAAATCAGTCCGCGAGTCTGACTCTTGACCGCTTTTTAATGTATGGTAACACCCCCTGATAAATAATTTACATACTTGAATTTCTTATTATTCAATATTTGTTTTTGGCTGACCAAAGCCAAATCGACAAAACGTGATGGATGAAGAACAAGATACCTAGGCATTTCGCACATTAAGTAAAATACATAAAATCGTTTTTTTTTTCAGATTGAATTGGATTTTGAAACCAAGTTTATAGGATCAGAGCTCCTACTATTCAAGAAATGGCCCAACTTCTTAGAGAATGCGTTTAATCATTTGAAAACGATTAAAGCTGCTTCTGTCTACATTAAATTGATCGAAGAAAATCCAAGCAAAGGTTGGTTATCATAATATTTATTAAAAAATCACGAATATCACCCCAAAATCGAAACGTCGAGGAAATGGCAATTCGTGGATTCGTATTTACTGACGGATTAAGCTACGCTTCGTCCGTCAAACTCTACCCATCCACGAATTGCTTTTTTCCGCCCTCTGCAATATTGTACTTTTACGTGATTGGTTATCATTATTCTGATGTTTAATTAGTGTTGAATAGGGTGTTGGTAAAAAAATAAAATAACCAATATTGTATAAACATAATGTTTGATCTAATTAAGTCAACAAATATGCATCATACATAACTAAATATTTATTTTTATTTTCCAGATATAAAATATAATAATAATTAAATATAAATTTGGATATAAAATAGTTCCACTTGTGAGATTACACTACAAAGATACAGATGGTAAAAAAAAACCGTAAAGCCAAGCTTTCAAGAAGCTATGAACAGTTTCATTCTTCATGCAAAGGTATAATTTCATTTTTAACACTATTGTGTGATGACGACTTTCCATACAAACGGCCATAAGGATTTCATATAAACTCCAATACAAATTTTCACTACCCATTTTTCTTCCTTAGGGGATGATTTTCAGGATAAAACTATCCTAATCAGTTCTATCGGAAGACCAGCACTGGCAGCAATTCCAGCATTATGCTGAGATAGAACCGTTTCGTGACAAACGCTGTGTGTTGTTTGTCTCGAATAAATGTTTCTTTCTTTCTTTCTATCTCCTTCCTCGGGACCCCAATTATCTCGATACCTACTAAATTTCATCTCCTTCAGCTCAGCGGGTTAAGCGTGAAGAGGTAACAGACATATAGATATACAGACAGACACACTTTCGTATTTTTAATACTAAAAGGTACGAAATTTGAAATAAATTATAGCCTGTCATATTCTGATATATACTCGTAAGGTACATTACTGGAAAATTTCTTAAAAATTCATCCAGTAGTTTTTGAGATTAATTAAAACGTACATTCATCCATACATCCAAACTTTCGCATTTATAATATTAGTAGGATTAGTATGGATACGGTTAAAAGTAAACAATATATTTTAATTTCCAGAACGAAAGCGAAGTCCTCACCCAGCTGGAATATTGGATAAAAGCCCAAATGGCTAAGGGACTGTGGTGCCAACCCATCATCATTGCTGTCGGACCGACCATCGATGCCCTAAAGGACTTTTATGTTCCTTATGACGACATCCTTTATAATATAGACTCATTCCTGAAAGCGCTGGACGTATGCTTCAAAACTTTTCACTGCCTGGACGCAGAATATGGTTGGCAACATCTCGCTGCCCCAATATTATAAACTTCAAATTTCAAGTTGATAAAATTGCAACATGGAACCTTATAATATTGGGGCAGCGAATTCTGTTGATTGTATGTCTGGAATCTACACAAAGACGTCAGAATACGGTGCGCTATTTTTGCAAACGATACTTCACTGAGAGCCCAGTCTATAAGACTACTCAGCAAATTTTATCATGACTTGTAACTCAGCCTATAAGATTCACACTTACTACGTATACCGTGAACAAGGTATCTATCTCGTAAACTTAAAGTTAAGATATGTACAGCCAAGGAATTTGATTCACGTACGGTCAGCCGCAGAGAAAGTATGTGGGCCGCAACCTGGCATCCTTTTGACTTTTATTATAAGAAAGATTTTGTACCCTACTAAGTCACTGACATAATTTTAAAATAAGTGATCTACAGTTTATTGTATCGATTCGTAAAATAAATTATATTACATGTACCAAAATTCGGACTATTTTTCTTTAAACCACCGTATTTATATAGCCCTTATAATATTAAATAAGGCTACTGGTAAATCGACGTTATTCCTTTTAACAGTGTTATCTATTTAAAAAAGGCAATTTGTAAATTTTCACTCTCTAGGAATTGCTGATTTTCGGATAGCCTTCATGACCTTTTTAATTGCAAATGAGCTTTACTATATCTCCCTTAAAAGAAATACGTTGGTTACCAATAAGCCTGCATATTTTTGAAGTGTTTGTCTTTAGCTTTTTTTCATCTACAATATTTTTAGGGTGTGGCTACGAATAATCTTCAATCTACATAGAAAACTACGTAGTTTGAAAATCTAAACTGCAATATAATTTTACTCTCATACCATGTCAGCAATATTGCAAGTTTCTAATTTTCAATGATACCACACCCTAATTATACTCTGGAAATCAAAAATGTGTTTGGTGATATCTACCTAAAAAGATGTGTACATTTTACTAGTGTTAGTTTGATAAATTAACCAAACTAACACCTTTAAACTACACTACTTATTTGGTACGTCTTACTAAACTAAGACCGGTACAATTAGCAGAACAAGCACTGATAAAATCTTGGTAGATATTACTAGTAAACATTTGGTAAAAACCACAGTACAAATCTGCTAGATATTACCAAACCAATTTTAGGAAAAAATACGAAACACATGATCGATAATACTTAATTATATTTGATAAAATCTGCGATCCACTTTTAGTAGATAATACAATATTATCTTTGATATAAAGCACGATCCAATCTGATAGATGATACTAGACTAACTTTGATGAAAACTGCGTTACATATCTGGTAGATATATCAAACACCTTTAGTAGTAACTAAAATATAAATCTGGTAAATATTACCAAACTAAAGCTGACAAAATACACCGAACGTGATTAGTAAATACTACTTAACTTTGTTTGTTAGAGTTCACCAAATAAATTACATTATACTTACAAGTTAAGTTCAGCTCATTCAATCAAAATTTTTTGATACATTGTACCAATAGAAAGTGCTATATCTACCAAATTGTGTTGTAGATTTTACCAAATTACTTTTGCATTTTCTACTGACTAACTTCGGTAATTTGTACCAAAAAATAGTAACAGTAGAACATGCCAAAAGTATTTGGTAAAAAAAGACGAGTATGTTTGGTAAAATGAAAAATATCCGTTTGGTAGATTACACCAAACTACATTGAAAAAAATTATACTTAACTACTTTGATAAAAAGGTTACTAAAGTACTTTGTTTAAACATGTACTAAAGTTCTTTGGTGAGAAACGTTACTAAAGTACTTTGGTAAAAAATATACTAAAGTACTTTGATGAGAAATGTTACTAAAGTACTTTGGTAAACAATTTTACTATTTACTACAAAATATAGGTGTAATCTACGAAATAAATTTGGTACAACACCAACTTATTTAGTTTGATAAAATCAACCAAAATTCGTGATAGGACCGAAATCAACCGCTAACTTTGGTAACATTTACACGGAATCTGGTAAATCCAACCTAACATTTTTTTCAGTGTATCTACGTACCTGCTAGGAATGTGGATAAATTATGAAGATAATAAATTGAGATTAGTATTGAATGAATTAGTATGATGATGATGAATGGGGGTGGAACTTAATCATCCTGACCCGTTCAGTTTTCACGGGAAAACAATCAAAGTGTGCAGCACGGAAGTAAGGGACTTGACCGCATACATTTAAGAACCCTTTGCCAAATGTCACACGAAATTCAACTCTCGAGTTGTTCTTAACTTCTTAAGTGCTCCTTTAATTGTTGCACACAAATATAAAAAGAAACACCAAATGGCAAGAGGCATAAGTAGTCTGAAAATACGAATATAATTGGAAATGATGTCATGTAAGGTTAATCTGATTTTAAGTAGGCGCACTACACCTTCTTATGCATAAAAAAATAACCCTTTCATCGTCGCGCCGGCCGGGTTGATTATTATAAGTATATTATGAGTATGACAGTGCTATTGTACGTCATTATGAGCTTATTAGAAAGCAACGCGTATAAACATTTCTAACAGCAATGCTGGCATACTATTCAGGTACGCATACGGCCAATTTCGGAATGTTTTTGAAGTGTGGACATTATATTATACGAAAATGATTTCCGTGTTCCTTGCGTAAGCGTGTAGCTAGGGTTTCTGCTCGAGCCTTCTCGAACTCGAAAAGTGGACTGAATCGGGGTTTTTGGCTCCAGAAAAAGCTAAGGCTGGAAAGTCGGCTGGAAAAGTGGGCTTCCGTCTTTTGGGATGCGAATGGAATTTCAATGGTAGATTACTTTCCCAAAGGCCAAACTATTAATGGAAAATACTACGCTAATCTTTTAAATAAGTTTCATCAAAGTATTCAGCAAACACGACCAGAGGCTCTAGTATAAGTTTTATCGATACAATACGTTTTCGAACGCGTTTGCGTTTAGTTTCAATTTGTATGGCAACGCGAACAGCGCCTCTGGCGGTAACTATTAGGAACTACGCGTTGTCATACGAATTGAAACCAAACGCAAACGCGTTCGTAAACGTATATGTATCGATAAAACTTATACTAGAGCTACAGGATTAGCCAAAAAAAGAAACATCTTCCTTCAAGACAACGCTAGGGTCCATACATGTGTTAAAGCTATGTCAAAAATCAACGAATTTAAGTATGATTTGCTGCCCCACCATCCACCTTATTCGCCTGATCTAGCACCATCAGACTTCCACCTGATTCCTAAGCTCAAAACTTTTTTAGGTGGACTGAAACTTGGCACAAATGATGAAGTCATAGCCGCCGTAGAGGGAGTATTTTGCAGGCCTCAAGAAAAGTCATTTTATGGGGGACATTACACAGCTTTAGAACGTAGATGGAATAAGTGCTTAGAGCTACACGGAGACTATGTCGAAAAATAAAATCAATAGGGGTGTAGACTCAAAATTTATTATTACACCAAAAGAAAGAAAACAAAAAAATATGCCTAGTGACAAAAGGCCCATTAGGATATCTTAAACAATTACGAAGCTACAACCGTTTTAATATTGCTTGTTAGAGAGAGAAAACGCTAGGGGATCGTGACATCACGACCCACGAGCGTCATATTCATAAATGACAATCGTTTCATATGAAGGTGCGTTTTGGGGAAAAGGGACAGAATATACCCCCACTTAAAACTTTGAACACTTATAACTTTGTGATTATTTGATCCCCTGCTTTACTTTTTTCTCCATTTGACAATATTTTTTTTCCTTTTTCGGGAAAATTCATCATTATTGGTTATTTTATTTGGTGTCTACACACCCCTATTGTATCACGAAAACTTGAGTATTTTCTTATTATAGGCTAGTTACTTATCAACCCGCCCTCGTAATTTAAACATACAAGTTTAAATTACAAAGAATTTGTTTCGAAGTGTTGTTTTAGATCAGTGTTTTTCAAACCTTTTTCATGATGAAACCCCCGTGGTATGGAAACATATTCCGCGACCTCCCACCCTTCACAGTTCATAACATTTTTTTTCAAAATTTCGAGTCCTTAACTCTTTCTAACTAACTAAAACAAGTTGCTGTGACCCCCATGGGGGCCCACAGGTTGAAAAACACTGAATTAGATGACATAATATTTAAATAAAATAAAATCAATGTTTTTTTTTGTGAACGTACATCGGATACCACAGAGGCTCTAGTATAAGTTTTATCGGTACAATACTTTCTCGAACGCGTTTGCGTTTAGTTTCAATTTGTATGGCACCGGAAACAGCGCCTCTGGTGGTAATTATTAGGAACTACGCGTTGCCATACAAATTGAAACTAAACGCAAACGCGTTCGAAAACGTATATGTATCGATAAAACTTATACTAGAGCCTCTGATGTAGTATCCGAACGCCGCATGACCCTTTAAACATTTGTTTTAGATATTCTTTATTCTTGCGCTTCAGATATTAGTATTAAATATAAAAAAAAAAAAACTGGAAAATACAGTGAAAACAGTGACGAAGGCACGGTAAGGCATTTAATAAACAGTAGATAAGTGTAAGTACGGCTAGTTTTGGTGTAGGTACCTAGGTACTGTCCACGTAAGACACACATTGGCCAATGTGTGTCTTTGTCTCTTTTTAGCGCTATAGACATTAGTCACATTAGGTATCCAGTGTTGAATATTTCAAAAATAACTAGGGAGTATGAGTGAAATCAGTGATGCGTCTACGTACAGTTTGCCAATTCCCACCGGCTTGCCTAAAATTCAATTTTAGGCAACTCTAAACTCTTTCGTAAGTTTTTTGTTCCGGGTTGGCCATCGAGAATGTCGTCGCGCCGCCACTAGTTAATACTAAAAGCTTGTCCTGCACGGCTATCACAAGACGGCCGCGAGATACTCTCGAGCTCTCTCGCACTATCCGTTTCTCTCTTATTAGACCACTTAGAAAGAGACGGATGTTGCGAGCGACCTCGAGTAGGTATGTCGCGGCCGTCTTGTGATCAGACGTCGGGGTTTTCGGAGCGGGAATGATTTGAGAAAGAGTAGAGATAAACAGATATGTTAGTCTAAGAAAATATCTTATTATGCCTAATGAATAACTACCTCTCTGTGAGTTGTATACAATCTGTGACAAAGTTTTATTTTAATTTCCGTAAAAGTCTTATAACTTATAAGGTAACAATAAACATAACTTTAATTAATTACCTGCTGTAAATTGAATAGTTGACACGATTTTCAGAATAAACTATTAATATTTTTTCTATATTTGGGACAGTTAATCTACGGCGTCTTGCTGTAAATATCAATTTCAAGGAGCTAAATGATCTTTCCACGTCGACAGTTGTAATAGGGGTGCATATTTAAATTTTTTGTAGGAATCAATTGATGCACGAGAAGTTTGAGATTGAAGTTATATTTCTTTGCCTTGTACCAACTCATTTATAATTTTTAGTGTGCTATAGCCAGAATTCTTCTTTAACACCAACTTCAGTTTATCATAAATCTGTTTTCCTTTTACGCTCATGTTTAATTTGGAAACATCTCTATAGGTTTCATGAACTATTTTTAAACTATCGCTGATGGACAGCTTCGCATCCTGTAGTTTTTAATAGCATTTGGGATAGTCATCAAATGATTTGCTATGAAATTTAAGTCGCTTTTTATATTTGCATTTCCAAACGCTCTTTTTGCCTTTCTAATACTCTGGGCTTCGGTGGGACTGAATGTATTTAGAACACGTTTCACTTCATCGTAATGTTTGCTGTAATACGTTGCAGCTTCTATCCAGGTTCCCCACCGAATAATTGTTGGTCGAGGTGGTAAAGGCACTCCGGGGAGCATTTCTTTAAACTTTTGTATTCTTTTAGGAGATTTCAAAAATGTCTTCTTAACATTTGCGATTAAATCATTCACATCTGGATAAAGTTTTCTTACTAGTTCAGCCACTCTATTTAAACCATGAGCCAAACATGTGACGTGCAAAAGATTGGGAAAAATACATTTTAAATTTCTTCCAGCCTTTAGCATGTAGCCCACACCGTCAGTTAAAAGTAAAAGTACTTTATTGTGATTATTATGGTTAGCACCCCATAATTCATCAAGAGCACTTGTGACCGTATTGGATATTGATACATTGTTCGTGCTGTCTAACCGTTTACTGGATATCAAGTGTTGAGTGCCAATGTGATCATCACGTAATGCTCCCACTATTACGTTAGCTATTTGACGACCATAATCATCCGTGGTTTCGTCAACACTCACATATATATATTCATTTTTTAGCTCGCTCCGTATTTTATTCATTTTTTCATCGTAAGCTTTATTTAAATATTCCCGTCGCAGTTGACATTCCGAAGGAACTTTTTCAGTTTTTCCAAATTTACCGGTAACACAATTTTCGATAAAATCTTTAAATATCGGATTGTTTACCTGCGTCCATGGTATATTACAGCCCACAACAAATTTCAAGAGCTCACTATTGAAATCATATTTCATACCTGTATGTTTATTAGATGCGACATGTCGCGTTACACTAGATTTCGTTTGAGCGAAGCTCACATTGCACTTGGTGCAAAATAATAAAGAATCTCGAACCTCTATCTCTGGATTATTTTCTATCCACGAACGCATAAACTCGTAACGAGTTTTTTTTCTCGGAGGCATATTTGTGTTGACTGATTATTTACAGTTTTTTAAAATACAATTGCATATAAGTTTATCTACTAGACAAGCAAGGGTAACGGTTGACAATAGGTGTCTAATACAATGTCAATCTTGACGCTCGATATCTATGAAGCATTTTCTTATAAATGAATAGACTTAACTGAAGAGGTTGATAATGAATGACCAATATAAAATATGTACCTATATGTATGATTAATCTTTATTTATTTTTCAATCAATTATTCATTCGGTAGAAACCTACTAGGGTACGATCTGTTTTTAAGTAAATACCTACTCTTTGGCTAATGTCAAACGTTCCCGCTCCGAAAACCCCGATGTTTGCTTGTGATAGCCGTGCACAATGACGTTTCATATAATTATATACGTTCCGTTGTACGTATTACTACATAATTTCATTGATCCGCACGCCGTTAAACGAATTTAAATTTTACAGCATTATGCTAACATTACGTAATAAGTAATCCTGTTGCAAAAGATGAACTGTTTTATATTTTAATCTGTATTCAAAATTTTCAGGGCGGATGGAGGACCTCAAGAACCTTACTGAACTTGCTACAGAGTACTTGAAGAGGACTAATCTTAACCTTTGAATTAATCAATCTTATTATTATTATTTTCTTATATAGCTTTTATATGTAATCCAGTGACCAAAATGCCATACGATAAATAAATAAATCTGTATTCGTGTTTTTTCTACAAAATAGTCAGGATTGTTTATTGCCTGGCTATTGTTTTTTCATAGGTCCATGCTGTGCGGCTACAGCCTTGACGCGCTAGACCTACACCAGAGGGGTAATCACGTAACGTTCCGAACGCGCGTCGGTACAATTTACTGTCAATTTTCCATATAAAAGTGACATTTAGACAAGGGACTGATTTCGGTTACGGTTATACCGGTATTCCATTACGGTACCGTTATGTCGTAAAGGTTATGCGCGCCGCGCGAACATAACGGTACCGAAACCGTTTTGAAATAACGGTTAGCGGTACCAGTTTAAAACGATACCGTAACCTTTATAATACCGGTATTATAAAGGTTATCGAGAAAAGTAAGCGAGCTGGCACTCTACAGAGGAAGCATTGGCTACTAAACATTTAAAGACTAAAAGACAAAGCAGCAGAGCCTTTGCCGGCGGTTTGGCAACAACTCCAGGCCAAAGTCGATATATCGGTACCTTTAAATAGCGGTTACGGTACCGGAAAAAATAAAGGTACCTTTATATTTCGGTAATGAAATATAAAGGTTCCGCTACCGAAACCGCTATTTGACAACCGATATGACATCATACCGTTAAAATAGAATACCGGTATTTTTCGGTTATGCAGTCCCTGATTTAGACCTACCCGACGTTCGTACAATGCGTTACGTGATCGACCAGGTAACCATAGAATAATCTTTACGTCATACCTGGCCATAAAGTAGGAATTACCGCACGCTATGCGTGCGGAAAACCCCACTTCCTGGCCAGATAGAGACGTAAAATTTTGTACTCACCACGGGCGGTAATAAAGAAAACCTCAGAGCGCATATTTATCGCTCTTGCCTTCGGCTCGGGCGTCAAATACCTGCGATCTGAGACATTCTTTGTTTAACCGCCCTAGGTAAGTAATGTACTATTTCATCACACTTGCACGTAAAGGGTGTTATTACACGCAGGCGTATAGAGCAGCTATAGCTGATTTACCTCCCGCTTATGGTATTTTTTTTAGTTTTGGTTTTTATAACTCCTTAGGGAGTTATGAGCTTGTGTGTCATCTGATTGGTTTAAGCAAATCTAGTAGGCGGCGCGCCACAAGAATACTGCTCTGTGATTGATTGAAATATTGAAGCTACGCGGCTCTCGCGCTGGGGACCGATTTTTGAC
Source organism: Epinotia brunnichana (assembly GCA_963854355.1). Lineage (NCBI taxonomy): Eukaryota > Metazoa > Arthropoda > Insecta > Lepidoptera > Tortricidae > Epinotia > Epinotia brunnichana. Next base: position 14,657,050 of record OY977947.1, read on the forward strand.
TTTCGAGCGCTCGACTCTTTCACTTGATAACGGTCAAAAATGATGAAATGCTGTTTTGAACTAGGGATAGAAAATTGAAAAACGATTGGTATTGACCACTTGTATTTTATTCTATCGGTAGAAAGTAAGTGTCTGCAGTTTTGACACTACGATCGTATTTACTTTAATTTCATTTTCGAGCGCTCGAAAGTCAAAAATCGGCCCCCTGATCTGCAAGTGAAGTTGTCAATTTCGTCAATTTTTGACTGGTATCGCTTGTATGAAACTTAGATTTTTCTGCCTTTTGTAGTTATTTATTTCCTCGCAAATGTGATGAAAAACATTGTGTATGCCAAATTCTCGCCAAAATGACAGTCTACCTGCTATTACGCAGAGCCATTCGTGGATTGGATCTGGGGGCCGATTTTTGACTTTCGAGCGCTCGAAAATTAAATAAAAGTAGATACGATTTTAGTGTCAAAATTGCAGGCACTAACTTTCTACCGATAGAATTGAATACGACTGGTCAATACCACTCGCTTTTCAATTTTATATCGCTATTACAAAAGAGCATTTCGTAATTTTTGTCAGTTTTCGAGTGAAAAATTCGAGCGCTCGAAACTCAAAAATCGGTCCCCTAGATTTCATGTTACCAGCACATGTTTTTTTTTAAATTTGCTGCAATTTTTATGTTCTATATAATTGTGGGTTCTGTGGTTTAATTTTGATCATTCAATTATTTTTGTAAAAGCTGATAAGGGGTCATTCAATAACTATGAAAATATGATTTAGGGTATTTTTAGGTACACTACCTTTTTTGTGAGGACATGTAAGATTTCTCGGATTACCTTTCTTACGTGAGATTTTACCTTCCTAGTTTTCTTATATAGTTAAATCTCAAGAAAAGTACCTACACTAACCCTAAATCTCGTAGGTATTTCGCATGCTTTTTAGGGTTCTGTACTCAAAGAGTAAAATATTATTTATCACTAAGACTCCGCTGTCCGTCCGTCCGTCTGTCTGTCACCAGGCTGTATCTCACTGATACCGTGATAGTTCCAGCTGAAATTTTCACAGATGATGTATTTCTGTTGCCGCTATAACAACAAATACTAAAAACACAGAATAAAATAGTTTTTTTATAGATAATGGTAGGTATCTTTAATTAATAAGTAGTAAATATTTCAACAAAACCCTAATTTTTGGTATAGCCATATAATATATTTCTTCTTTGTATAAATCATTGGTTGATGACATAAAAAAGACCGCGGGTCATTTCTGGATGAGACTAGCACGGGACCGGGATAAGTGGCGTACGCGAAGAGAGGCTTATGCTCAGCAGTGGGCGATTACAGGCTGAAAATGATGATGATGATAAATCATAATATTGACTTTGCATGCTAATATTTTAACCCATTGACTGCCAGCTACGCAATATTACGTAGGTAGGTATAGTGTATTTCAAATACGAAGGCCCGATGCACTTGAGACGGTCAATGGGCGTTAACAATAGGATTAGTGATAACAAAAGATACTCAAAGGCAAACATTATGAGCCCTATTGTTAAGTTTCAAGTGCATAAGGCCTTCGTATTTGAAATGGACTATACCTAGTAGGTATACTACGTAATACTGCGTAGCCGGCAGTCAATGGGTTAGGTGCTATAACTGCTACTACCTATTAAATTCCTGCATTCTTCCTCTTCTATCCTATTGGAGCCCGGGGTCAGCTTACAACCTAACTCCAAGTATTGGCATAGCATAGGTACAAGTTGGAAACAAGTGCCATCTAACCTACCAATCGTGCAATCTAAAGCGCGTATTCATTATCCTAAATTAGGCACTAACGAGGGGGACGCCGCAATACGTTAGATACGTATGGAGATTGGAGATATATGGTTTAAGAATTTATTTCTCTAAAAAGAATACAATTCGCTTATCTAGAGAAATACAATAACATGCCTTAATGTCTAAGTTAACAACGTGTACGAATACGAATGCAAAGAATACATTTAAAAAAGACTTAATATTATTTAATAGTATCACCGCAATATGCACAACAAAGTGGGTAGAATTACAAACAAAAGTAGTATTTCTATTGTCCATCGTATAGTAACTGATTAGCCGGTAGGCCGAGCGCTGCAGTTGTAGGTCTTTATTACGTGCCGATTTTCAATCGCTATGATGATAGCCACTGTGATAGCAATGTGATACTATTTTATTTTATGAGTTATGACATAACTATTACTATGTTTATTTGTTTTTTTATTATATATATATTTATTTTTTAATACTAATTTATATTGTTTTATTTATCTACTTTCATAACCGTAGTATAGGTAGATATGGGTTTTTATTTTTTATAAAGGTTACTTATATATAACAATTAACTAATTTCTAATTTTAATTACTATATAATTTTAATACCTATGTTTCATAGTTTGGTTTTTATGTTTAAGTTTATGTATTTCTTTATTGTCCCTTTTCTTGCAGTGTTCGTCTGTAGAACGTACCAAAAATAACGCCCAAAAAAATGATACAAATTCCGAAAAATCGGCAAGAGTGTCTTTTAAGGGTCTTTTTGTATGCAATAAAGGATTTGGTGTCTTTTAATTGGTGAGGTAGTTTATTATATAGCTGCGCACCCTCGTACATTAGATTTCGATATATCTTCATCTCATTCCAACGTATTGCGGCGTCCCTCTCGTTAGTGCCTAATTTAGGATATATTATGTAATACGCGCTTAAAGAGGGACATATCTTATTGTTATTTAAATAATAGTAGTTTATGTGACTGTACATAATGAAGGGCATTAAACACGAGCGTGGGTTTATGAAACGAGCCGAAGGCGAGTTTCATAACAACATCACACGAGTGTTTTAATGTCTAATTATGTACAGTTACATACACTAATTTATCTATCCACATATCATAAGCCTCCATGATGCATTCAGGAGCCGCTAATTATGACCGGCATCGCGGTTTTGTTTTCTGGCAGCTGTCATAGTTTTTTTTAATTCAGAGACAAACTAGAGTCGGATCCAACTAATCCAACCATCATAACGTTCGATATCTTACTTACGTGCGACATTTGTCAAATTTGTATGCAAATTGACAATTCATTTCGAACTAAACGTCATCTCGACTGATATTAGAATAGAGGTTAAATCAAATTTCTTTGTTTTTAGAGACGTTCGAAATTTGAATGAAATAATATTATCGAAATCGATGTTATTATTTAGCAATAATAACATTTTCACAGATAAGAAATTTGTTCTAACAAAACTGTCTATTTTTATTGTGGTCATAATGTGCGGTTCTTGAACGCATCATGGAGGGTTTATGATATTTGGATAGATAAAAATATTTATATTACCTTGGTTTAGATTAAAGCATGACACAAACAAGACGAAATTTAATTCCATGGTTAATTCTAAACAAGCAAAAAAAAAAACTACATGCAAATTTAAGGCCAACTTCAAACATGTTTTGCTTTATTTGTGTAGGTATATGAAACACCCACTTGTTATAAAATATAAAAAAAAAACTTTAGTCATCATCATCATCCTCCTAGCGTTATTTTGTTGTTGCATAAACTTCGTAGACACTTATTTTTTACGGTGGAAAAGAGTAAACATTTAAATTATAAACTTACCTTGAATAATTTAATAAACTGACCGAATTACTGTACTAAAGATCAAGGTTTATTGTTTATTCTAATGTATAGTACCTAGTGTATTTGCAATGCAGGAGTAAAATCATAATCATCATCATATCAGCCGAAAGACGCCCAATGCTGGACAAAGGCCTCCCCCAAAGAGTGCCGAACCATATATCATATATAGTATTTATTTATCTATATAAGTATGTATATCATCGTCTAGTACCCATAGTACAAGCTTTGCTTAGTTTGGGACTAGGTCGATTTGTGTAAGATTGTCCCCAAATATTTATTATTATTATTATTTATTATATCATAAAATATATCCTACCTACTTAAAAATCTCTTGATATTTATTTTAAGAACTAAAAAGAGGTCTTTGTTGGTGGAGCTTTTATCATGCTTAACTAATTGATTATTGTTCCATTTGAATACTTCTACTCTGTTATCTTGGTTGCATATTAGGTAGGGGCTAGGAGTCCATTTATTTTATTTGTTGTTCTTGCTTATTCTATGTTGATATTTATTTTATTATTATTATTTTATTTTTATTTAATTGTACAAATCAAATAAGTGGGTCATTGTCAGTCACAAAAACAAAAATAATCTTTCCGGTAATCAATAGTTAAGCGCTTATGCTCACATATAATATGTTTTTATCACATATAATTATAGAAGGGGCAATGCCGTTTATGCGGATTCAGAGATCAACCAAAAATTAGGCTTTATAGCCCTTAACTTTGGCAATGTCCACCGAAGAGACGCGAACCTAAATCTGACAATGACTGAAGTACAAAAAGTGGACTTAATGCCACAAGGAATTCTCTACCAGTCAACCACAGGGCTGAACAGAAACTTGCTAAGGTGGGTGCAGTGAGATGAAAACATGAAGAGCATAATCAATCATACACAGAATAATACCTAATAAATGTATGTGGTATGATTTTCATGATTATCTATGATATAAATGCAATGGAAAAGTGTTAGTCATCTGTCACAACATTTCATGCTTCAGAAATTTCTTGTTTCAAGACAATCTCAGAGATATACCAATACATCACAATTAGATACTTCTATTAAATATTTAAGATAAGCTCTGCTGCATCAGCAATTGGTGTTAACCATTTTTGTGATGTAATAAATGAAACATATCAGTTAGTAATAGCTAAATTGTGTGGAGTATCAGACGATTGATTTGGCAGCATAATGTAAAAATCATTAAAACTCAATAGGTAAAGAAAGTATACCCAAGGGGTGCAGTTATAACTGCATAGTGTTGCTTCTGGCTTTGTTTAGTGTTTTAATTTTGTAGTGATGTGTTATGTAATTTGTTTTGTCTAGGCATAGACACTACAGCTGATAAGATAATGATGTTGTATGTTACATTTTACACTCATAATGAGCAATAGAAAGTGAAGGAAGACGTTGGTATAGATTATAACAATAAACTTTAGGAAAATATGAATTAATAAGTTTTGTCAATTATAAGAAACATGTTAGGGATAACATGAATCCAATGGTAATCTTAGTTTTTTTGATAAATAATATCAGTTCTTGTTGTTATTTCATACTCAGTGAATGTAAACAAACTACTTTGGAAAGAAGGTTCAACATTCTAGCGTTTGTTGGGGCCAGCTCAACTGTCAACATAGAACAAGCTTGCAAATATACAAGTACTTATTTCAGATTCATGAATATCATGTTCTTAAATTCTATGAACTGTTTTATAGACTAGTTCATTATTATAATGTTTTAACAAATGTTATACATAAATTAGGTAGGTACCTATGTGTTGATTTATAAGAGTGCCTATTTGCGTAAATGTCAAAACGAGGACGATAGATGATTGCACAAAACTGATAAGATAAACAAATACAGTAAGATCACCTATGTTGCTTGATTGCATGCTCCTTTTGATAAACATATTAGCTAGAGTAGAGCGCGTAATCAAAAGACTTGACGAGAGGTGATTACGGAACTGTCTGTCATGAAAATGTATTTAAATTCACACAAACAACGTCTGGGTGTGACGTCGGTATCGGGCGCGCCTCTTATCACTTGGCATGCTCGCGCTCCCGCCGTCTCGCGGCCGTGGCGAGCTCCGGCTGCCTAGTGCCTCGGGCCTCACTTCACTCCCTTCCACTACAAATCAAACACTCGAATATTCTCACTCGCTTACCTACATCATTTACTAACATTATTGATTCATTCAGTGTTGACAGTATACCGTTGGTCTGGGACCTTAGTGTAGCATACCTAGCCTAGTTTATATTTACAACAATTTTGGTGACATTGAAGGTTGTGTTGTGTGTTCCTATTCGTATGTATCAAAAATACTACATATGTATGTATACTACTCACTATTTGAAACGTTGTCGTCCACAATTCTTGTAGGTTTTTCACCTATGGATGACAGTTAATGATGTGCTCGTGTCCAATGATTTATGATGACACGCCGAGGAGTTAAATAGATCACTTGATTTTGTACGGTTGCCGAGGATAAATCCACACAGCCACTGACATTAAGAATTTGTTTTCTCGAACTGCTTCAACATTGACTTTAAACAAAACAATCACAGGGCACTAGACGGAGACTACAACACCCGTAAGCGCTTTTGCAATAATTAACTATTATCCACTAATAAATAAAATATGTTTTAAATGCAATAACACTATAAAAATAAATTACTTTTGAAATAAGAATAACATATAAATTCCACTATCGCGTATTTTGTCTTAGAGTTGTTTTTCATATTGGCAGGAAAACGCCTGCCATCGAGCGAGTCTTGTTATTCAATGACGCGGACGCGGCGCGGTGTTCGCAGTCGCGTAGCGGGGAGAAAACGGGCGGGCGGCGGCGGCGGCGGTGCACCGGCTGCCGCCGACGTCGTCTCACACTAGCGCAGGCAGTCGTGTGTCACGTCGACCCCGACACACAGACGTCCAGACCTGCTATGTCTAGCCGCGCATGTATGCCCGACCGCAGATACAATACAACCAACCAACAGCCTATCTGTGTGAGTGTTTTAGTAAGAGTGTGCGTAGCATACGGCGTACGTATGATTGGGCACACATGTAAGAGAAGCTCGATTGCTGCCACCGCGCAGCGCCGTCGGCGTCGTTTGTATGGGCACTTATATGTAGGTAGGTATTAGCGAGCGATGCGATGACGCGTTTGTCGGCTTGTGAGGCGAGACGAGACGGTTGGCAATGTTGGCATTGCTCAATGATCGAGGTAATCGTAAAGAGTTGTAACGAAATCGAAGTAGGTGGATACAAATCTATACATAGCAGTAAACCATAATGCATCCAGTTGGGTACCAAGGTACGCACTGGGTAAGTTGAAGTACAGTAGGTATAAGTACTTACTTAAAAAAACTTCAAATGTTACCATGTCAGGCAATTAAACGAGAGTCACGATTCCAGTTGTCTTCATTGACAGAAGGGCCGCCAAGCATATCGTTTTTGTATGTCTCGAGTAGTACCACTTGTCCAAGATCTTTTACCCTGAGAACTTTACGGTTTCGCTCTATGAAAACACAACAATATATCGATATCAGCCACATTTTTACACCAAAAAATAGGTTGGGTAATTTGACTAAATATTCATTAATAATCCATCTAAATTTAATACCGATACGGTAAAAAATTATGAAAAGTAATCTTCATAAATTCCGTAAAAATCAGGCGAAAATGGTATAAACTTTCTTTACTTTATAATTGACTACGTCTATATTCGTTATTTGGGATACGCGCATAATCCACTTATTCTTGTTAATGAGTAAACCTTTCTATAGGCCAGATGAAATTCAATATTATCTCAAGGTCGTAAAATATTTAATTAAAATGCCGTTATTTCCTGATGCATATATTTTTGTATTCAGGTAGTAAGTCTCCAAATTTATGTAAGTACTCAAACATGTTTTCATTATAAAAATACTGATAGCATGTTTGCTTGCGGGTTAATTTTTTTTCCTAACTTCCGATCCATAGAATTATTGATTTCCATAGTAAAAGTTGTTTAATAGTAGTTTATGCAATCGTTATATAATGTATGCTTTTTAATTCAAGTACCTACCACTGCTGAGTGGCCTAATTAAGGTACGAAACTTGATTGCGTTGACTCGTAGAAAAAGTATTGTATACAATAGTTATATAATTAGCTTTTTGTACTCGACGATTAAAATATGTGTATTAAGATTTCATAGAGAATACTGCAACGTCACTCTTTTCATAGTTGTAGTCCATGTTACTGTCGAAACAATCGAAATAACTACTTTTCGATACGCTCCAGACAACTAAAATAAATTCGACCAATCACGTGGCTGCTTTACTGAACTGTAATGAATTGGACCAATAGAATCGCTTTGATGTCGTACGCTCGTTGATGTCTTTTAAGATATCAACAAGCGTACGAGCGATGAGCTGCACTTCGTTTCAACAGTATCGAGTTTGTTTAATTAGTTCAGTTGACTCGTAGAAAATTAATTTTAATGAACTCGTACAAAAAGTATTGTTCACAAATAGTGTTGTAATCAAGCTTTTTAATCTCGTACTTAGGCCACTCAGCAAGCTTCGTGGCCTAAACACGGTACTCGACTAAAAATCTCTCTATTATAACACGATTGTGAAAAATACTATTTTGAGTCAACGCAAATAATAATTTATTAAACAAACTTGGTATCTATTGAAAATCGCCCTGCTGAAATGAAGCGCAGCAGCTTAGCATCTTTGCGCGTTGATGTCTTCACAGTAATCTTATACAGCTCCTGGATTCATAAGATGACTGCTGGCGGTTATCTTATGAAACCACGAGCTCCGTGACGAGATCGTGGAGCTCCAGGATCAAAAAGTATGTGATCTTAGTTTCGTGTACAAAATCTTAATTCAAAGTCGACGAGTAGAAAAAATAACATATAAAAGCCGTATACAAATAATTAGCCTGATATTGAATTATTTCCAAAAAAACCGTAATTTTCTCAGGGTATTTGTCCAATGCGTATATGCGTATCACATTTTGCTTAAAAAAGGTGGAATACCACCCTCTGTAATTCTGATTATGAAACACTTGAAACATCCCGATGAAATGCCGAGGGCAGCACGACACTTGTCATCTCGAATTTTGCCTCAACATATAGTCCAGGCAATGAAATGACATGAAATGAACGAATGTATGGCGGGCTCTAAGTCACACCGGAGAAGTACCTACCTTTGCTATGGCATTGCGCTACCGCCTACTTCTTTTTTCATCGCCTATCAGAAAATACAAGAATTTTTCTGTAACAGTTTCGTTTGACTTTCGTAATTTAACCAACACGTTCGATTAAAGCCCACGCGTTTGGGCCGCCGGTACCAGCGCTATGACCATCATTTACCTTTTCGTCATTACGTAACTAGACCCGCCCCGTAGCATGGATACGCGTTATCACGCGATAAATGATAGGATAAGCGCGTCGTCTCGTTCTATCGAACGGTGTCAGCCAGGGACGGATGCTCTATCCTGTCACTTATCGCGTGATAAGGCCCATCCATGCTACCGGGCCTGAAGGATCGCCATGCTTGGTACAAATACCTTAAAAATTTGTGTCAGCATCTCCTGGTCCACAAGTCAAAGTTTAAAGATAAAGAGTTGCATTTGATTTGTTTTGCGTGGTTTTGCTTGAATTTACAACAAATCATTATGTCAAACCGCTTGGATTTTTAAAATGCTGTCATGGAATGCAATTACAGCAATGAATTAATAACATAATAATATAATTAGGCTAATCAACACGATCAACATTTTCAAAATAGGTGGAAATTTGTGGTACAAACCCCACAGCGTTTGTGGAAATTGCCGCTCCTTCCTGCCGCTGGTGTTTAGAGTGAATACTAGTACTTACCAAAATTCTTATGCTAGCCGTGGGCTTTCGACCTAGTTGTAGATCGTTCAATTTACGACGACGCGTCCCACTGCTATCTTCTCGTACGATGTATGGACAAAACACAAACCATTTGAGTAACTAAGGTACCCAGGCAATTAACAGTGCGGTACACGTAAGACTTTCAGTAGACGTTTCAGTACTAAGTACACGACACACGTCAATAGACTGGACCGATATGAAAACGTACCTACAATGATATTTACGAGTATATGGCAGGAGGAGTGAAGGGATTATACAAGAATATACATTGGCGCTCCATTCTGGAACGCGCTACTGGCGCATTGAGATTTGATTAGCATTAAATTTTGATCGGTCTGATCTCGCTTTCTGACGTGTTGTAACATCATATGTACCGATCTTTATTTACCTATTGGTCGCGAAAAGAGTGTAGTAAAAAATATGAACTTACTATTTCGAACTTTATCCGATCAGTATCAAGAGCATTGCACAAAGTGCTACATATTTACGTACTCAGATTATAATTACGTAATTACGTTGGAGTCGTTTTGCGTGGTACGCTCAGGGGGTAAATTTCAAAATCAAAATCAAAATCAATTATTTATTCTGCAAATAGGCCACAAGGGCACTTTTACATGTCAAATGGTATTCTACAATATAATATTAATAATCTTACACAATAATCATTTTAAAATTGCAGATTTTAATCAATTAGTACCTAAACGGTTAACAAACGAAATGTCACTAAATGAAAACTAAAAAAATACAAAATTGTAAAATATTATCAATTACATTCGATATAAGGTCTGTATCAGAATTAACAATAAGTTTATGATATTAATTTAGTACCCCAGAGGTAATAAGGTCTCTGAGCATCCAAATACAATTAATAATTATTCTAATGTTCTTATAGAGATGTATACTGTCTCTAAGCGTTAAAACAGAAAAAAAGGATCATTAATGTAATATTGTCAGAGATGTACAGAGTCAATAACAATAAAACGTGTCAAGAACAGAATGATGTCTCTCGTCAAAATAATGATAATAACACTAGTAATTAGGTAGTTACTATGCCCTTGCAAGCATGAACAGAACGGACTCCACAAACAGCACCCGATCACGAGTACGACGCATATCTCAGCCATCGCCTCCCTCAACCATATGTTAGGGAAGGTGGCGACCCGATCAACGACGCCACCGCGTAAGCAAAGCCCTTTAAGCGAGCATGACATATTCAAGCCACTGGACATTGATAATAGCAAAGATTAAAGCGACTTGTTCGGCGAGAAAAAACATTACGTGCTCTCATGTTACATAAAACGGAACAGCTATTTCCGGTACTTATAATAATTACAAAGGTAATACGCCAAGACAATCATACTCGAAGGTATATTAATTCTAATAGAATTTGACTGCTACTGGCTTAAAGGCATTTTTGTGGTTAATGAAATCGTTGACATTATAATACGCTTAGCAAATAATTTTTAATATGAGACTTAATAGTAGATTGTTAACCAAGGGCTGAAATGGGTGACTTTCACCCGAGTTAAACACTCTACTTTTCATATCGAATACGAGGAAAGTAAAAAAAAACCACAGAAGGAAAATTTAACAATATGTTTATTCAAAGTATACGTACAATTACTTGAAGTCAATGGAAAAGTAGAGCAATTTGCGAATGTAAATGTAATATTTTTGTCTGGAATATTCACATTATATACCAAAAATGAGCGCTACCTGAAAACAAAACAGTTTTAGTACTTATTTATAAATTACGTAGGTATTTGTCAAAAACTTTTTCAACACATTTGCTCGTAACGTGCCTCTTATTGTGCCGCTTTTTTATTAAACACGCGTGTTTTATAACATTACGACACTCGTGTAGTTATGTTTATATCCCGATTAAGACACGTTGGCACCTTGCAGCAAGGTGTATGTATGGACTCAGCGCATTCTTAAATTGACCGGGTTATACAGGTTTGTTTTTAATTCTCGGCAAATAGATTCTTACTCGACTAAACAAATTAAATCCTTCTTGTGAATTAATTGATTGTTTCTTCTTGGATATGATATAGAAACGTTTCATTTAGTAAAACTATTTACTTTTGATAACATTTTACATGAATTTATATTGAATAACAAAATATTTATTTTATTTTGTATTGGCTGTTTAGAGACTTCATCTAAGCCTCGCTGCGGGTGCACTGCGCGAACTTCACGAAAAAAAAATAGTTGCGCGCCATTATAAGTAATTTCACAAATATTTGTAAACATTGATGATGCGTGTTTGGTTATTATTAAAAATGTTGACTCGTGGTGAATAGAAAAGTGATAAATAGAATTGACGCCACTGTACAGTCTTGGAGATGTACCAATGTATGTGAGTAAAAACCTGTTGTCATCAATAACTAACGGAAACAACTCAGGAGCCTGTAACATTTTCATTTTATGAAAAGGATTTTTTCCTCGCAAATGTGTTGAAAAACGTTGTATGACACGCGTGAGCTTTGATAATTACATCCTCGGCTCTATTATCACGCTCACCTGCGGTTCGCGTGACAATTCCGCCTTTGATGTAATAATCAACATAGCTCACTTGTATCACAATGTACTATTTTTTTACGATTTCTATATAAATTTAGTTACATTTACAATATAATATGATTATGTTATTAGGTAGGTACCTTTGTTGCCAATCCACACCATCAGGAGCTTCATTTAAGAAGGTTTTTATCTCATTTGCAGTAAAAAAATTTGGACTTTATGCTTTTAAAGCCATCCAACTGCCTTTTAAGAAACTATGTCAGTTTACTGTAGGTATTTCTTTAAATTCACGTCATGTTAGTGGTTTTAAGCATTATTGAATATATACTCGACAGCGTTGATAGTTTTAATTTCTTCGGTAAATCACTGAAATAAGTTAGCATCACAATTTCCGAGAAAGATTTAACTCTCTTTGCGGACCGCCATTTTATAAAATCGGTACCATATGATTTCATATATCTTTCTTTTGAAATTTTCGGTAAAAGGCCTTTCCACGATAGATTGGGCCTTTTGTTCTGATCAAATCAGCCGTTAAGTCGGTTTCAAAATCACTGGATGAACTCATTTTAATCGCAAAATGTATTTACATTAAATTCGTCTTACAATACAAAAGTTCGCACTAGTTTGGCTTCCCCGCCCTTTAACTTTTTTCAAGGACCATAATGCACGTAAACTTTTTTACGCGCGTTTTCGGTGAATTAATCGGTGTCTTAAATAGCATATTTTTTCTTCTTCTAAAAACGTCACCTTCGTTTAAAGCCGTAACAGACTACCCCACCGCACCGCGACCTTACGCGACGAAAGAGATATCTCTTTCACGCTCTTATTTTCATACTATTTGTATTTATTAGTAGTATTTAGTTGAAGGCTGGCTGTATCCGTTTCTGCCTTAGCTCACATGCACAACTTTAAGATAAAAAAATGTTTGTGGGTGTATTCTATTTATCAAAACTTCATAGAGCCTAGTGAATATTTTAGTATAAGTAATAAAAGTAATGAATTTACAACATAAACTTATTTTTTGTACTCGACGATTAAAATATGTGTATTAAGATTTCATAGAGAATACTGCAACGTCACTCTTTTCATAGTTGTAGTCCATGTTACTGTCGAAACAATCGAAATAACTACTTTTCGATACGCTCCAGACAACTAAAATAAATTCGACCAATCACGTGGCTGCTTTACTGAACTGTAATGAATTGGACCAATAGAATCGCTTTGATGTCGTACGCTCGTTGATGTCTTTTAAGATATCAACAAGCGTACGAGCGATGAGCTGCACTTCGTTTCAACAGTATCGAGTTTGTTTAATTAGTTCAGTTGACTCGTAGAAAATTAATTTTAATGAACTCGTACAAAAAGTATTGTTCACAATAGTGTTATAATCAAGCTTTTTAATCTCGTACCTTACTTAGGCCACTCAGCAAGCTTCGTGGCCTAAACACGGTACTCGACTAAAAAGCTCTCTATTATAACACGATTGTGAAAAATACTATTATATTTAATAAAGTAAATTCCATGAACTAGTATGAATTATAGTACATTATGATACAAGTGTGCTAAGTTGGTCATTTCACTCGAGTCGGTTTTTAAGCCTGAGCCGAAGGCGAAGGCTTAATGGAGACGAGAAGTGTAATGACCAATGCTCACGTGTTTCATACGACGTTTTTCAACACATTTGCGAGGAAAAAAAAAATAAAATAAAAAATTAAAATGTTAAAAGATATGTAATGAAAAGGCACTAGTGCGATAATGTAATGTAAAAGTCACGGCATGGGTAATATTCTGCATTATTTTGCTAATATTTAAAAAGATATGTAATGAAAAGGCACTAGTGCGATAATGTAATGTAAAAGGCACGGCATGGGTAATATTCTGCATTATCAGTGTAAATACGCTGTAATAAGACCTACTTTACGAGCAGGTGTGTTGAAAATAATTTACCTACCTTCTTCAGTGGCGGGGTAAGTATTGATATTTATTAGAATAAGTTCCCGCATACTGCTTATACATAACTATGGCTAGGACCAATAGGAATACACTTCTTTTCTGCTCTAGAGCAGAAACTTATCACTTTCAGCACACTTTTTAGAACAACAACGACCCACTTTCAAGAGCATGAGATATGAAAATTTACTTAACGGCAAATTAACAATTTCGGTAGGTATATTATTGTAAAAACGTATACAGTTTCACACTTATATCTCCACTTCAAATTTTAAAGTGATTTCCGCGCCCGCATCAATACATTGATATCAGATTAGAATGCTGTACAGTCGCCATCAGATATATCGGAGCGGACAAAGTGCTCACAAATATCTGTACACGTCTCTATTGTCGAGGCATTAGAGACGTGTTCAGATATTTGTGAGCACTTTGGCAGCGATAGGTATAGGTATATCTGATAGCGACTGTACGATTCCCACCAAACCGAACGGGCTGGGCCGGGTCACGTGGCGCCGCAGCACCTGGCGGTAGCCGACCGCGTTTTAATAGAGTGCAGTAGGCAAAATCCGGACGGAGACGGGCAGCCGAGCGCAGCCGTCCACGTCCGCGAGGAGCCGACCGGCCGCAAATCCATTGATATACTCGTATGAAATGTAACGTGTGTATTAATTAATGCTTCAAATTCCTTTGGCAACTTGTAAAATGCGCTCAGGCGCGCTCCGGCCCGACCCGTTCGGTGGAAATCCTACATAAAGTACTCGTATGTCTCTGATCTTACCGATCCACGTTAACGGATAGCGAAATGAGTGATAAAGAGGCGCCCTAATCATCAGATTAAATTTGATATCTGACGCTGAATGCAGGCTTAGCACGTAAAATAACATATTTATCAGATTTCCTTGCTTATCAATCCATCTTTATAATTTATTTGGTTCTTATTTTCAATGGATTTTCCACAAGGAATTTGATCAATCCATCTTTATAATTTATTTGGTTCTTATTTTCAATGGATTTTCCACAAGGACTTTGAGGCCATACCAGTGCCTTAAAATTAAGTTAGATTCCCAGCCTATAATTTTCGGTCTATTTCTTATTTTCATAGTTTTACACATGTCTGTTCTTACGGTTTACCAAAAAAAAAAACCCGTAAATTACAAGTATAATCGGCATCAGCCGCTATACACCTATTTAGGTTCAGGATTTAAGGCGACGTAGGCTCGTGGTCTTCTCTCCCTCTCACTGAGCATAAGCGTGAGCGAGATGGAAGTGCGTGTTCGGAAGCGCGGATATCATGTTTTTCCATTTTATTTTTTTGTGCGTGTTAATAAATAAAAAAGTAATAGCTAAGTTCTCTCAAACATAAATATTATTGCCGATTTGTAGAACCAATTTTAATATGTTTAGCTGTTGTGCATAATTTGTTACGAATTTTTCAAGTGTATGTTGTGTACCTATGTTCGTGATTTTTTGTATAGAGCGAAAGTCAAAATCTCAGGATTCGAATAGCTGTTGTCCCTCGAAAAAAGCCTCAAGATTGCTAATTAAATTTAGAGCAGTCGTATTATCCAAACAAGAGCTACGACTTATTAAAATTCCGTTTTCTGAGCTCACGTCGCCTTAAGGGGATGCCGTGATTCGAGTAGATTCGCGAAAACCGGGCGTGGTGTGAGACACTTGTGAGAGACGCATATTGCCTTCCGCGCACAAAAATAACAAATGTAACACTCTTCGGTATTGGCTTTTTTGTACTAATTTCGATAAATACGTATACACGTATAGTAAAGTTTTATTCATATTTCAGTAACATTTTAGAAGAGGTAAATTTAACAAAATATATACTTGATTGTGTCGTAATAGTTATTTGTTATACAAGGGTGCAGAGTTGTATTTTAACCGCGAGTGTGGAATTGAAACACGAGCTAGCGAATGGATTCTAGGGTTCAAAAATAGAATCCTGAGCGTAGCGAGTGCTCCAACACACGAGACGACAAAATAACTTGCACCCGCGTGTAACACAAATCTTTTCACCTCACTAAAGCGAGGAAAATAAAAATTAAAAAAAAGAAAGAAAGAAAGGTAATTTAAAAAAAACATTAAAAAGAGAAAAAAACGTAGAAAAAAGGGAAAAAAACCAATTTAAAATGAGAAAAAAAAACATTAAAAAAGAAACAAAACTACAAAATTGAAAAAAGATCAAAAAGAGAAAAAGAGGAAAAACATTGAAAAAAGAAAAATAAAAAAAAAACAAAAAAACAAACATTAAAAAAAAGAATTTCAAAAACCAAAAAAAAATATTAACATTAAAACTTAAAAAAAGGTTAAAAAAAGCAAAAACATTGCAAAAAAAAATTAAAAAATCCAAAATGCACAAAAACATTAAAAAAAAGAAAAAAAACATTTAACTAAGAAAAAAAAACAAAAAAAATTAAAAGTAAACAATTTCAAAAAAGGTACCTAACTAAATAAAATAAAATAAAAAATGAGATAGGCGAAAAATGTTTTGTCTGGACTGGCCTTCACATGTTTTTGTTTAAAAAAGTAACTAATCACGTTCGGATTTCAAATATCTTTGCACTCTTGCGGATAAAATGCAGTTTTGCTATCTGTTTCTAAAGAATAAAAATAAGCTTTTCTCAAAAATTGCCCGCAAAGTAAACATAACTCGATAAATATTGGAAGGTAATTGTATAGTTTAAGGTCAGATCAAAATTAAAAAATAAAAATAATGCAGGCCGCCTGGAATGTTGCATATAAATTCGTATTTTTCCGTTGCAAACGCGACATTTTTGTATGAGTCTCAAATAGTTTGCGTTTTTCGGTGGAAAAATACACTTGCGATTCTGTTTAAAAAAATATATTATGACGTTAAATTTTATGTAATTTGCAGAATCCTCGATTTGTTTTAAGGTTGATTTCAATTTAGTCTTTTTTATTCCCCCCATTTTGAGAAAAGTACTATATTAGCCTCAGCCGGAATGACAATTACAGGCTTCGTATTATAATTAAACGGACTCGCAAGCTCGTCCGTTTAAACAAATACTCAGCCTGCAATTGCCTCCTTCCCGGCCACGGCAATAATGTACTATTCCGAGCTAGTGAGGTGAAAAATAATGCATTGTTTGAGTAAGCTGAGTTAATAACGGAAAATAAAGACCGAACTTTGGTTTGTTTTCCATCGGTAAAATTTTAAGCAATCATGTATTGATGAAATAATCATTTACTGAAGAATCATATACCTGAAAATCAGTCCTTATTGTTTCTAATCTAGTCACGGCGGCGTTTCAAAGACCGCGATGGGTATTTTCCAATTAACGCTCTTAAAATGGGTATCCGCTAAATACTTTGGCAAAATGCTCCTAAGTAGCACACGTGGGTTGGGGATAGTTAACGGTATGTACGTTTTACATTCCAATTGAATATCAATGTTTTTCGTGCGCTAGTTCTTGTTCGTTAGCTTGGTGTCCAAGCGAGCGCGTGGATAATACCTATTGATGTGATACATACACCTATGTATTGATACATAGTATAAAACAAAGTCGCTTCCCGCTGTCTGTCTGTCCCTATGTATGCTTAGATCTTTAAAACTACGCAACGGATTTTGATGCGGTTTTTTTAATAGAAATAGTGATTCAAGAGGAAGGTTTATATATGTATAATACACGCATGTATTATACACATAAACCCGTGCGAAGCAGGGGCGGGTCGCTAGTATATAATATAAAGCAATAAAATTAGTAGAATACTGGCCAGTAGGTATATTGATTTATTTAATTGAGCTAAATCTTGGTAAGTAATTAGTAATTATTATGATTGCCTAATTCGTTTTTACGTAGCCTATCCCTTGTTTTTAGGGTTCCGTACTCAAAGAGTAAAACGGGACCTTATTACTTGAGACTTCGCTGTTCGTCCGTCCGTCCGTCCGTCCGTCCGTCTGTCTGTCACCAGGCTGTATCTCAAGAACCGTGATAGCTAGAGAGTTGAAATTTTCACAGGTTATGTATTTACATATTTGCCGCTATAACAGCTGAACATATATAATGTACCATCTTGTATTTACCTATGAAAGCAATAAAGATACTGATTACTGATTACAACAAATACTAAAAACAAAATAAAATATTTTTTCAAGGGGGGCTCCCATACAACAAACGTGATTTTTTTGCCGTTTTTTGGATATGCGGATATGTTTTTTGGATGGATAGTGCGCGAGTCCGACTCGCACTTGGCCGGTTTTTTTTTTCGTCTCGGTAAGGGCAGTTACTCCTGTATTACCAGTTTTGAGTAACTAAAACAGTAGGTAAGTATGTAATGAACCTGTCTAATATGTTTTATCATAGAGATTTTATTTATTGGTAGGCAAACGCAAGACAATAATTCTGTAATTTCTGACACCGTAAATTACTTGTAGGGTGCTGATTTGACAGCTGTCAGGATTGATTGATTTATCAGGATCGACAAAAATTTCAAGCAATGAACATTTTGGAATAGAATGGGTATTTATTACGTAACTTATTTAAGTGGATCCGAGAAAGGGTGTTAGCTCGACTAGAAAGGATGATGGATTGTCCGCCATAATGTTAGGGTATTTTTTTTTTTAGATTTGTAACTGGATTCGCGTTACATAAGTAAAGTGCTTTACTTATCGGTTGATAGGATTCATGGATTTCAAGTAGGTCGGTAATTGGATTAAGTGAATGGTTAATCAATCGATCAATATCTATGTACCTACTTTTTAAATCCAAATCCACTGCCATACAAGCGATAATTCGGTTACCGTTAAATAAAGGTATTTAACGGTATGACGATTTTGATGAACTTTTCACTAATGTGTAGTTTATTCATCGTCTGACTAGGTACTCGTATTTATAGGTATGCGTCCACTGCGTGCGCAAAGGCCTCATCTAATGAGACAGAATGGGGCAACACCACCCTGGCCCACAGATTGGGAACTTCACATACACCTTTGTAATTCTTCGGTGATGTTTTTCTTCACCGAAAAGCTTATGGTAAATATCAATCTATTGATATTCCGTATATGAGTTTCGAAATAATCATTGGCACGAGCCAAGATTCGAAACCACGACAGCCGCATGCTTGATTCACTACTACCAATAGCTTCCAGTTTATTGTTGTGGTTTTAAATCATAATTCAATGAACAAATAATTTACTTTGAAAACAAAGTTTTAACCCACTTCGAATCAGTAAGTAATTGCTTTAAGTTTGCCTATAAAATTTGAAGAGTTCCCTCGTTTCCTCCAGGATCCCATAATCAGAACTGGATTTTGGTGACAACGGGACCAATCTGGAAGTATATGCTTTCAAACAAAGATTGTTTTTTTCAAATCGGTTCATAAATTACCTACTGAGTTATCGAGTAACAAACACACAAAAAAAAACAAAAAAACATACATACGAATTGAGAACCTCCTCCTTTTTTGAAGTCGGTTAAAAAAATAGCATGTAGCGCTACGGGCGGTTTTTGCTCCATACGGAGTTTAAGCTGCTACGAACTACGGCGTAGCGCTACGTGTCAGTGAATGAGTCATCTACGCGTAATTACGAGGAACATACCTACTGTAATTTGTACAGTCGAGTGCTCCAACGCACATGTGCATTTATTGTAACTGATATAATAAGTCGCATGTGTAGATATTTTTGAAAGTTTGTCTGGAATCCAGACTCTGGACAGAGATCGGAGAACTCGACTGTACGAGTCTATATATAGCAGAAAATAAACTGGGTACAAACTTTAGATATAGACTTATGTATTTTTATTTATTTATTATACTTACTTTGCATTTTTGGTACGGCAAGGACAATATGTGTCATACTCAAGCGGCTGTACCAACCTTTAGAGTTGCAGCAGACATTTTTGAGCACCTCGGCTTGTCTGACAAGATTTAAAATAACAACCAACTTTCATCTGATTCGCTCTTGAAATTATGCTTTGCGAGAGCAAATGGGCATTTTCAAATGAGCGCGAGTTGTTAAACAAAAATTTACTCTGTGTCAGTTTTGTGAAGGAAATTAAGCAAACAAATTATGTGAAAATTAACTAATTTCACATTGAAGGAATGTGTTTATGCATATCATTTATAAAGTGATAAGAAAAAGTAAATTTTCATACAACCTGAATGATATATACAGAGTGTTTTTTTTAAATGGGACAGTATGGGGAAATCCGAATCTAAAGGAGATAGAGGAAAAGTGTCCAAGGATACATTAGGTGTTTTTTTATGTAAACAAATTTGGCTCGTTAAATTTTTTTGTCAAGCGTGAGTTGTTCTTAAAAAAATATAAAGTTGGTCAATTTTGTTTTGACGCGGGTCGACTCTGTTTCATGTAAGGATTATTTCATTGTATGGAAAGAAAAAAATCTGAACAGCAGAAGTTGGAAGTGTCTCTCGCGCAAACTATTCAGTTTAGAAAAAAATGATCTTAGAAACCTTAATATAATTTTTGAAGACATATCCAATCCAATGATACCCCACACGTCCCATGATGAAAAAAAAATGTTGAGTTTCAGTTTTGTGTTCTTCTTCTAAAACTTAATGTTTTTTTTTCGATTTTTGTGTAAAAATCTTAATGCGGTTCACAAAATACATCTACATACCAAGTTTCAACAGTATAACTCTTATGGTTTCGGAAAAAAATGGCTGTGACATACGGACGGACAGACAGACAGACGGACAGACATGACGAATCTATAAGGGTTCCGTTTTTTGCCATTTGGCTACGGAACCCTAAAAATGAACACCCGTCTCTTGGACTATAATCTATTTTTGTTCTGTTGCTGTTACAAATGGTTACGCTTCGAATTTTGCTTTATTTTATCTGATTCACAATTCGTCAATTATTTTAAATTACGATTTTATAACTGTAAGTAGGTACTTAGTTACTATACCTACCTACAATACTGAGAAATCGGCATGACTAAACGTAAACATAGCAATAGCGGCATATCAATTGACAGGTCAAAGTACCTAATAGTAGGCCTGCCTACTTCGTCTGTCTGACAACAAAAAAATAAGTAGGTATCTATCTCATCATCAAGTCAAAATTAAATGCAAAATAAGTGACTTGGTTATCTTTCCTGTTCAGTAGGTAATCTGAACAGAGACAACTCACCCAAACACACAACAATAAGTTCACACATTTTTCATTTATTTAGCGGTTCCGAAAAGTCGTGACGCGCGAAGCTTGTGCGGTGTTAGCCCCGACTGGCGCACTGAGAAACGGGTCGAGATTTCGTTTGAGTGTGCGTGCGGCGACGTATAGATACTATTAGCATGCAAGCCGCGATTGTATGAAGATAACATACTTTGCCCTCTTTATACTATGGTATCGACGACACGGTTAGCGGTACGAACAGGATGGCGTTGGTTATGTTATAGTAATAAAGGATAAGACAACTCACGGGGCAAGCGGCGGCGGCAGCGGCAGCGCGCCGACGGCGCAGAAGCGGGCGGGCCAGCGCGCCCGCAGCCGCGCACACCACCACCGCGGCGCCGGCGCATGCGCCCGCCCACCACCACTCTGGAAATTAACACGGGTTTGGTCAATTAAGTCGCGACCTAGGTTGAATTTGAAGTGCAGCGATTGTGGCAAAAAAACTTCTAGCATGCCTATTAGTTGATTGTAATTTTCAATGGAGGCCGTTGGTAAAAATATTTTAAGATGTCTTTTTTCCCGAAAATGCTTACAAAAAGCTACAACCCGGCCGCTATGCGCTATGGATTTATTACCAAACCGCAATTAGAATGGGATTGGAATAGCTGTCTGTTCATATAAACGTTGACGTGTTTATGTGGCAAAACCTCCAATCGCATTCTAATCGCGGTTTGATAATACCTACTGGTATTCGGCACAAATGAAATACTTAATCTGAAAAATAACAATTTAAAAAAAAAACGATATGATAAATTATCCCACAGGCGTTTGCATTGCACCCAACTGTATGTATCTGGGGGCACGACAGTGCCTCCGCCAAGACGTTATTATGTCTCCACTATCTTGACTGTAGGTACATGCTAATGGCGAGGTGCCCTTAGAACTTGATTTCTGTCGACTTGCCTAAGAAAATCTTTTCGTCGTCTTGCTCCAGAGAATCAGGAAAAGTACGGCAAAGTTGCATCGGCTTAATGTGTATACAATAGTTATGTAATCAATCGAATTTTAACTCTTACTTTTTTGCTTCCCCACCGCATAACATATAGCACACGGTGTAGGTATTGCCTTCATCTAAGGCTCTGATAAATGTACAACTACAAAACACGATGTTTAAATGAACATGAATAAATGAATGAATCAGAATGGCGTTTACAATTCGGACTACAGCCGCATATGAGGTCAGGACCATAGCTGCCAATTTTACCGTTTCCTAATTTTCAAGGCAGGTACCTAATCATAATGGGCGCAACGGGCGGATAGCAACGAGACGGCGCGCGCAGTGGAAGTTTGTAAACATCCATGCAGCAGAAATGGAATGTTCGACTATTTTACGAGTAGCTTCGGCATTACTATTTCAAAATCGCTAAACCTAAACTGTTCCGAAGTTGGTACGTGCAACAGGTATTTTGTATCGGAGAGAAATCGAGAGTCGCCCGAAATGCATTCGTATTTCCTCTAGGCTCAAGGCAAAATTACAGATAAAGTCCTTAGTTACGTTTTCAATACTTGAAAACGTGGATTCTAAATATTTTGATTGACCCGAGAGCATTGTTAAATTTCAATTTTATATGAACAATCACCCGTTAACATCCTTGTAAACTAATGGGAAAGATATGTTTTTGGCCTTATACATCTAAAAACTTATTTCCGCTTCTTTGTACTTAACTACCTGTACCTACTCTGTATCCGCCTTGCTGGGTCTGTATAGGCCCGTTGCGTTTGTACACGATTACGAATAAGAAGTACCTAACTAAATTGCTGTTGTGAAAAATTGCACTTTTGTGTAAAGCCAATCAGACTTCAGGCATTCGGACCGTACACCAAGGCCGGGTTTTATAAAGCTGCGTTAGACCAAATGTCAATTAAAATTTTATTAACTAAGTACATTTTTTTTTAAATTACTCTCTACGACCTAACGGTCTACCGGATCTTTATAAAACTGGGGGTAAGAGTTGCGGAACCTACGGGGATCGGAAGTTATTTGTGTCTCAAGGGAGCAAAATGATGTATTTACGGCGAGGGCGGTACATTGAATCCAAAGTGAAGCGAAGGATTCTACGATATACTCCTGAGCGTAGCGAGGGATTCTAAGTTACAATCCTGAGTGTAACGAAGGATTCAAGCGTTAACGCCCATGACGAAAATAATTTCATGACGAAATTAACACCTCTCATTCAGAAAAGTAAGTTTTGGTCCCCGACGAGAGGGAGCAAAATGCTACTTTTCTGTTCAAGCTACTTTTTTAATTTATTCATTGGCTTTTGAAAAGTTACATGTGTCACTCAGGAGCAAAATTATTTTCGTCTTGGGCGTTAACACTTGAATCCCTCACTCCCTCTCGTCGTGGAGCAAAACTTACTTTTCCGAATGAAAGGTGTGAAAAAATATATATGTACTTAATACTAGATTAACCTAACAACAGAAATGAGGAAAACATAAGCCCATAAAGGTGTTAATAGAAGATATCCACGAAAATACCTACTTACCTACGAGGATAGAATTAGATGTTCAAAGTGGTGAGATCTTTCGTAGAGCCAAGTCAGGCATTCTTATTAATCTTTATTTGCTTGCTAAATAAAATTTTGTGACTTGGCAATCACATTTACATAGTTTTAGGTACCTATGCAAAAATTAGTAAATGCAGTAAAGTTGTGTGATTCCCAAGTTGCAGAATTTTATTTAAGCAAATAAAGATTAATAAGAATGCCTGACTTGGCTCTACGAAATATCTCACCACTTTTTACTGTGAAAGAGTTTCGAAACTTGGCCTATTTTTTACATGGAATGTTTTTTATGGGATTTATTTTACTTACTTCTCTTTGCCGTCCTTTTGAACGCGGGACCAACGTGTTACTACCGCGGCGGGCCATTCATTTGACGGCATTTCTCAACTCTTGAGGAGTTAAAACATGGGCTTCATCACTTTTTTTTTTTAGTTTAAGTTATGTCTTATCTCCAAGAAAACTTAATACTAATAACATTTCAGTAAAGTTCAATCGCGCTAACTTTTTAAAGAATATAAAGCGCGTTCTTAAACTTTATATAAATTTATATTCGTTTACCATATGAAAAAAACTAGACTTATAATAATAAATGTTCGCGATAAATATCGCATTTGTTCATTGTATTTTAAGAATAATGAATTATTAATATGATTCAAATAATATTAGAGTTAATATAGGTTTAATATTTTTATACGAACTCTACACGGGATTGAATTTTACTTTGTTTCGGAACGAGTTTTTCGTTCCCGCTTTTTGAGGGTCTATTACGAATAAGGTTTCGAAGTCGAATGACGAATCGACATATTTTATCTCTCTCTTTTTTCGTTACAGAGTGAAAGTGACAGAGAGAATGAAGTTTAAATGTTCCAAACTTGTATTACACCCCGCAGTATGAAAAGATGACCTGCGACTAGGGTTACCAGATTCAAATTTCAAAAGTCCTGACAAAAATTCCTGATTTTCGGCCAAAATTCCTGACACGAGCTTGACGCAGAGAAGTTAATTACGATTATTTTATAAGTTACAATTTTTGAAACTCCAAAGTCAAGGCCAGCCACAAGGGCTTTACCTTTTTAGGGTTCCGTACCAAAAAGTTAAAAAAGGACACTGTCCGTCTGTCCGTGTCTGTCCGTCTGTCACAACGTTAAATATTTCAGGAACTACTTAAGCTATCAATTTGAAATTTGGAACAACTGTTAAGAAGGTTAAGACACGTGTACGGAAAATGAAAAAAAATTATATGCATTTTTACTTTCTGTGTAAATGACGAATATGAGGGGGGTTAAAAATGCAAAGTCTAGTAAATAGTTCAAGTGGGGTATCATATGAAAGGGCTTGAGTTGCACTTTTTTGAACCGTTTATTTTTCTACAGTGGTTAGTTTGATTTATTAATGAAAATGTAGAAAAAAAATACCACCACCCCCCATAAATAATACAGGAAAAATAAAACGATAGCTCTATATATATAATAAGATATATCTAATCTAGCGTAAAAACTCTATAGATAATCTAGCGTATTTTTTTTATCAAAAATCATTTCTTAATTAAGTTTAATAATTTACTTACTTTTGTACGTAATTTCATGTCTTCACAGTCTTATGAGATATTCTTTAAAGTCCCTCCTTTGTAATAAAAAAAAAAAACGAAATTGGTACGCGTGATAAAAAAATATTGTAAGTTGTTAGTACCAAAATGCAGGTAACTTCTGCTTTGAGCTGTTTATGAACATGACGGGTATGGTGTATGAAAGTTTGTACGGAACCCTCGGTGCGCGAGTGAGACTCGTACTTGACTGGGTTTTCTATTTCTTATTGTGATTAAAAATAAAAGTTTACAGTGTATAAATTTTTATTGGTATCTATATGTATTTATCTATATCATCGCCTAGTACCCACAACACACGCCTTACTGAGCTTACCGTGGGCCTAGGTTGATTTGTGTAAGATTGTCCCATAATATTTATTTATTATTATTTATTTGCCGAAAATTCCTGACATCTGGTCACCCTACCTGCGACTAACCTACGATATGAAAAATTAAAAAGTTAGTTTTTTTCACGCTTGCAGCAAAATTGCATTTTCCTCACTGGTTTGAAGCAGCAAAACCGCCATGTTCGAGCCGCTGCGGTGAAAAAGAACTTGGCCTAGTTTTACATTTATATTTTTGGTGGTTACTTAGGCGCGGTCAGGTCAGCCAGGTCTGGTAGCATAGATATATCTGCGTAGATATGTTTAGTAGGCAAGTCGTGCTAGTCAATTGTATTTTTATTTAGATCGAATGCAGACTTTATGTTAACCAGGATAGAGGCAATAACAATACGAGTACCTACACGTGTTGGTGTCATTCAACTCCGCTGCATATACTTATTGTGCGTTGGGAACGTAAGATTTGACGATCTCGTACATCTATTTGGATGTGTGGCATTGTAAAGAAGGTGTGTTAACAATGTTTATTCATTGGATGTTTTGGTCTGGTCAAAGTTATACTTGCAACTTTGTTTCAACAGATAGAGTCCACAATTTTTAAGGCGAAATAAAGGAATTTGAATTCGCAATGTTGAAAAGATATCAATATCCTCATGCGATGAAAAGGAACTACTTAAGGTGGTTCGATTGCCATACAAAACGTTATTTGACATTCGCTGGCTAACGGCGTGGTATTTTAAGAAACTTATGTAACAAACTTTCATAAAGTGTCTTCCCATTTGCGCCAAATTCCCCTTTTCCTAGAATAAACTTGTATAAACTATATTAATTTAAGAAATTGGTTTGGGACGTGATATTTTGGGAAAACAATTTTTCTCAAATTAATCCAGTTTATACAAGTTCACTCTAGGAAAGGGGGAATTTGGCGCAAATGGGAAGCCAATTGATGAAAGTTTGTTACATACGTTTCTTAAAATATCACGCCGTTAGCCTGCGAATGTCAATTAACGCTTTGTATGGCAATCGAACCACCAATATTCAATGATATCGATGTAGCCCCAGGACACATTTAAACAAGCGTGTAGAGCATTTAGTCGTCTAAGTGTGTTAAATGAGATTGGGGAATAAGTATTTCAAAAACGAAGAGCATGGGACTAAGTAATCACTGGGTTTTGGAGCAGGGTATTTTCGACATATCCCTCCAACGCGTAGTTTATTCGAATTAAACATTTATTCATTAGATACTATTTGATTGAGCGCCCAAGTATTTATTAGAGTTCATAAACTTTCCTCCTTGACCGCAATTCTCAAGATAATCCTATATAATAATCTATATATAGTTATAAAAGGCAAAGTCCTGACTGACTGACTCACTTAAATCAACGCCCAGCCCAAACCATTGAACCTAGAAAGCTGATTTTTTCACAATAGGTAGTTTATATAACGTTAGTACCCACTAAGAAGCGATTTTTGAAAATTCCACCCTCAAGGGGGTACAAAGGGGGTTGAAAGTTTGTATGGGGATGGAGTAAAATTTTAAGTGAGAGACTTGAAACCTTGTGCATGGACTCCTTATTACAGTACAAGAAAAAATATTTAAGGGTTTTGGGTAAAATAGGGACGGTGCAAAGTTTGTATGGGAAAAACTACTTTTTTTTTAAATAGAGACTTAAAACTTTGTAGAAAGATTAGTCATAAGAATACAAATAGAGTACTGTTAGTGTTTTAGAAAACTCTACCGCTAAGGGGGTAAAATAGGGGTGCAAAGTTTGTATGTCGGAAACTTTTTTTTTGAGCTAGAGACCTAAAACTTTGTAGAAAGATTAGTCATTATAATACTAAGAAAGTACTTACAGCGTTTTGGAAAATTTCACCCCTAAGGGGGTAAAATAGGATGCAAAAGTTGTATGGGAAAAACTATTTTTTTTGAAATAGACACTTAAAACTTTGTAGAAAGATTACTTATTAGAACATGAAAAAAACTACATTCAGCGTTTTACAAAAATCATTCCCTAAGGGGGTTAAAAAGGGGTGCGCAATGTACACGGTAATGGGGAACACTTTTTCTGAGCTATACACTTGAAA
Organism: Epinotia brunnichana; assembly: GCA_963854355.1. Lineage (NCBI taxonomy): Eukaryota > Metazoa > Arthropoda > Insecta > Lepidoptera > Tortricidae > Epinotia > Epinotia brunnichana. The sequence continues at coordinate 14,684,752 of OY977947.1, forward strand.
CTTTGTAAAAAGATTACTTATAAAAATACAAAAAAAGTACTTTCAGCGTTTTGGAAAAAACCAGCCCTATGGGGGATAAAAAGGGGTGCAACATTTTAATGAGGGAAAGTTTATGTTTTTGAGTTAGAGACTTGAAACTTTGTAGAAAGATTACTTATTAAAATACAAAAAAGGACATAAAGCGTTTTAGAAAATTCCACTTAGGGTGGGGAGCAAGCTTTGCATGGGCAACACTTTTTTTGAGTTAGAGACTTAAAACTTTGCAAAAAGATTACTTATTAGAATACTAAAAAAGAACTCAGCGTTTTAGAAAACTCCACCCCTAAGGGGGTTAAGAAGCGGAGCCAGTGTTGTGTGGGAAATATTTTTGAACTAGACTTAAAACTATTAGAAAGATTACTTATTAAAAATAAAAAATAAACTTTTTCAGAGTTTTAGAAAATTCCACCCGTAAGGGGGTTAAGAAGGGGGCAAGCTTTGTATGGGCAACACTTTTTTTGAGCTAGAGACTTAAAAGTTAGTAGTAAGATTACTTACTACAATACGAAATAAGTTTTTTTAGCGATTAGAAAAATTCAACCCTAAAAGGGGGTTTAAAAGGGGATCACATTTTAAATGGAGAGCAAGAAATTTTTAAAGTGTGAGTAAGAGATTTGTAACTTCGGTCTTATTCTGTACGTTAAAAGACTACAAAACTAAATAAATAATACTTAATAAATAATTAATAAATAAATATTTTGCGGACAATCTTACACAAATCAACCTAGTCCCAAACTAAGCAAAGCTTGTACTATGGGTACTAGACGACGATATAGATACTTATATAGAGAAATAAATACTTAAATACATAGAAAACATCCATGACTCAGGAACAAATATTCGTGCGCATCACACAAATAAATGCCCTTACCGGGATTCGAACCCAGGACCTCTTGCTTCGTAGGCAGGGTCACTACCAACTAGGCTAAAGCGGTCGTCAAACTAATTTCAGAGTTTTTCCAAATTCATCCCCTAAGAGTGTTAAAAGGGGGTTCAAAGTTTGTGTATTTCACGACATTTTTAAAGTATGAGATTTTTAACTTTATTTTAGACTGTTCACAAACTAGAAAATTAACATCAACGTTTTTTTTAATTTATCCCCTAAAAGTGGGTTCAAAGTTTGTATTGAGAGAAATTATTTTCTAAGACTATAACAAGTTCTACGCGGACGAAGTCGCGGGCAACAGCTAGTCATAAATATAAGAAGTTTATGAGGAAGTAAGAAAAAAATATGAGGAGCAAGGTGGCGTGGTGTCAATAGTATATAAGTAGGTAAATACCAAATTAGGTCTTTGGGCTACGTTTTCCTCAATATCTTTAAGATGAGATAACGTAGGTTGCTAAATGGATAGTAAATCATCAAATTATTGTACAGTCAAGTGCAAAAATATGATTCAATTGAATCCTCTCATAAATTGTACCGAAACGCTAATCCGCTGACATAAGAGCGATGGGACATATTTATGTGTAAGTTATATGAACCCATATTTTCACACTTGTTTTGTCATAATTAAATATAAATTATAAAATTTAGTTAAAATCATAAAAAGATATGGACCTTGAAAGTTTAGAAAAAAATGTTTTTACTGTCCAAGAGTAAATTTAAAGCTACCAATCCAATCCTTACGAGTTTATAGAAACAAAATTGCATGACAACTATGTACCTACCTAAACGCAGTATTTCGCGACCGAAACAGCAATTTACTTGATTTTCCATACAACGATTAGTACAAATAACAGCTGTGACGCCATAGGTGTCAATTAGTATGAAGCGTTTGGGCTGCCGCCAGAGAGGTCAATCTTTGTCTCTAATTTTCGGGTATTTATGTTCTTTCATTGTAGTTGCTCCGATACAAACATTTGTTCCTCTCCAAAAACTGGTTCGAATGGCATCGTAAAAAAATCTTAGTCATCATCCCTATTGTCTCAAAGATAGGAAAGCTGGTGGGAATCAAATCCATCTGGTGCCTCGCCACTGAACTGATAACTAGGCAGGTCCCATTGACACGAAAGTATTTGCGCAAACGTTAACTGTGATACGCTAAATTAAGTTAAATTGAAATTCCTGCGTGCATATCTATCCTCGTGGCGCCCACTATACAACACAAAATGACATTGAAATTTGAATCAAAGTAATAAAAGAAATAGAGTTGAATTTCTTTTGTTTCAAGAGAAGACCAAAACAAAACAAATGCAACTCTATTCCAACCCAAAATTGTTTAAATTCCTTTAAGAGAATATGTCCTTCCAGTAGGCCCATGGGCGCTAGGAGGCTATTCATGTATGTTAGGTATGTCTAAGTGCGGATAACCTATGTGATGTATTGTATATTTTGGTCCAGAGTGCATTATTTCTATTTTTATAAAGGAGTTTGTTTGCGTGGTCGCGCTAATTTTAGCGAACCTTAATCAGAATATCTCAGTCCACACGCCGGCGGCCCGGCCACGACTCACCGGATTATTAGAAGATCTCTTGGGGATATCTTTCATTCCGCAGGAAAACAGAATTCTTGTTGCACATCCGTGTAAATATATTTTATATAATCTAGAATCTTTTATAATAATAATTCATAATTCATTTATTCATTGCATTATATGTACATACATTATAAAAACAATTATTTGTCTTAAACAGATTAGTACCTATACATATACTTACTGTCTATGTTAATTGGCGAAAACAGAATCCACCTACATCTTCTAGTTCAGAGGAATCATCAAAATACTACCTAAGTAGTTATTTATCAAATGGGTAGTATTTTATGGTGCTACAGCTGCTACTGTTATTTATACTGCTGTGCTACGGAGCCTACGGAAGAATAGAGACAGTTAAATTAAATCACTAGATATTCACAAAGAGTACAGTAGGTACTATTACGGAAATAAATGTATATATATGTTCAAATAATTGCTACGAGGTTACTTCGCTGTCCCAGATTAGATAAAGTTGTTGGTAGTGCCGATTGAGTTCGTTGTCAGTCATTCACGCAGGCGGATTCTGCAGTCGCAACAGAGCGGTTCTTATGTCGTGCAGCGGGCGGCGCCGGGGCCCAAACAAACGGCATGTGGTCACGCGTACTCGACAAAAATTCGACATCGTTCGCCCAAGAATGCACAGTGACGCTATTTATAGCGCATGCGAGGAGCGCGGGGGCGGCGGCGACGTCTGGTGTCGGTCTGCCGGGGCCTGCCGCCGATCACCGAAATAGCTTCTCCAGCTGGTAATACCTGGCCACGTGGCGTCCGCACGGGCTACCTTACCTGCCCTCGGCACCTTGCGAGGGCTAGCCGTCCTCAGGGCTCCCACTACCCCCTCATTAACAACTTCACACATGCATTATCTCGTTTAGACAATGATCCGACTAAACGACTAATAGATCTGATGCGCTGCCCAGATACGTGTGCGACAACATGCATCTGTCTCGAGGCGAGAATGTATACAGGGACCTCCACTTGGCAGGGAGTCATGCCAATTGCGACGAGTGTGTCGTAAAACTATGGCAGTTTGTTCAGATATTTCCAATTATAAGATTAAATTCCAATTACGAAACCTAAGTTAAATAGTGCACCATCGTCAGTAAACAAACATAATAGTACCTACAATGTATAGTGCGTGTTGTTAGGGGATTCCGTCGAACAAATACTTCACTTTCGGATACCGGCGCCATATTTTAGTATGTTGTTAGGCATGTCCCCTGGATTCCAAAACTGCCGGGAGACAAGATCTGAGGAGTCTGTCTCCCCTGTAATGACGTCATCAAAAACGCCGCGCCCGCGCTTGGAAACGTGTAACAAAGTACACCCAAACTATGCAACGTACATACACATGTGGGGTACCAAATGAAAGCTGAATAAAAGTCAATAGTTCATTAATACATGATATTTCAATATATACGCTAGTTTAAGTACTATTAGCAAAAGTGTAAAAAAATCAAAGGAAAATCTAAGGACTTTCAGACTTTGTGGCAAAACTAGAAAAGGTACACGAATGTAATGTATGACACAAAAGATATCTTGTATTTCAGCTTAACATTTTAGTTTTTTATTTTTTGAAAATGAGCAAAGCTGGGAAAATTGTGCTGAAAACACCAACAACCCAAAGCGAGTTTTCCCAGAGAGACAGTCTCTAAAAAGTCTAGTTCATCAGTAATGACACAATCTTCATTGCCGCGGAGGCATTTTGAAAAGTGAAAATTTTACCTAAACCCTGTAATATTTATAAACGTGTGTTATATCATGTAAAAGCTAAACAAATATGCTATAGTACTTGCCACCATTGTGATTCCATATATCCATAAATTTAAGAGGTATTTGCATAATTGTAGAGAAGAAAAGTGAAAAGCCTGCCAACATTCGATTTTCAGGAATTGAAATTGCACTGAAACGTATCAATATATTGAATTACAATGTTAAAACGAGTTATAGCATATTTATTCGCTTTAATATAATATAACATTTGCATTTGGAAAGTAGGTACATCGTTTGGGTTTAATTTAAGATTTTGAAAAATTCACTTTTCACTTTTCTTGTCTAGTATTTTGCAAACACCTCTTGAATTTAAGGATATATGGAATCACAATGGTGGCAAGAATTATTAAATATTTGTTTAGCTCTTACATGATATAACACACGTTTCTATAATATTACATGGTTTAGGTAAAAATCCCCCTTTTCAAAAAGCCTCCGCGGCAATGAAGATTATGTCATTGCTAATGAACTAGACTCACTAGAGACTGTTTCTTTGCAGTTTTGCGGTGCACATAACATGTTTAACAACATATTAAAAGTTCGTGCTGGTTTCTGGAAAATAGTCATTTCGATAAAATTTATTTTGAAAGGAAAAGTCGCTTTGCGTCGTTGGTTTTTTGAGCACAATTTTCCCAATTTTGCTCTTGTCTTAAAATAAAAACTAAAATGTACAGCCGAAATACTAGATATCATTTGTGTCATACATTACATTCGTGTATCTTTTCTAGTTTTGCCGCAGAGTCTGAAAGTCCTTAGTTTGTTTCTTGATTTTTTTTTATACTTTTGCTAATAGAACTTAAACTATAGTAACTATATAGTGAAATATAATGTATCAATGAACTATTGACAATTTATTCAGCTTTCATTGGGTACCCCACATGTGGTTGTACGTTGCATAGTTTGGGTGTAATTTCCACTTTCCCAAGCACGGCCGCGACGTTTTTGATGACGTCATTACAAGGGAGATCGACTCCTTAGAGATTGTTTCCCGGCAGTTTTGGAATTCAGGGGACATGCCTAACAACGTACTAAAATGTCGTGCCGGTATCCGAAAGTGAAGTATTTTCCCCTAACAACATGCACTAGTTAAGTAGGTGTTACGCAACATTCAATCACTATGTCGTTCAACCCCCCTGTTCAATCCCCCGCGTGGTATAAGTACTTAGTAAATAGTCCGAAGTATCATCAGTTTTATTAAATAAAAACACATAATGTATAAAATAAATAGTTTAATTACGTGTTTTTGGCAATTTAAGTTAATTGCAAGAGGCATAAAATAAAGTTAATTTCTCCAAGATAGTATTTAGTATCTTAACTCTTACTGTTATCAAGATATTCAATGTTTAATTTAATCAGTTTTGCAGATTTAACCAGTGTACCTAAATGGCTCCTCTACCTGTGACGTCATAACAGCTTTTTAAATTTTGTAAGGTTCCAATACACTACAAGAAAATTTACAAAGTGAGTTCGTTCGATATTACATATTTTTTACATACATATTTTTTATTTCACGTGTTTCAAGACCCTTGCACAATAAGACAACAACCGTTAATGCTACATTATTATTATTTTTCAAGTAATAATTATGCTAATTTGTTTCTGAGAATATACTCTGCAATATGAATGAATGTTTCTTTATTTCACAGTGTTTTATAGAAGCCGAAAAAGTGACACCCCCGTTTTATTACAAATTACTGTAGTTTAGATCATTACAAATGTGAGACTAAAACTCCCGCGTTTCTAATATGCGTAGTTTTTGAGAAATACATTTTTGAAAATCTTGTTTCCGACAACTAAGAATTACGAAAAACATTTATATATATATATATTGCAAATTATTAATTAAACTTATCTGTTGTTTAAAGTGTTAGATAACCCCTTCAAAGACATACATTTAAAGGCAATTACGACCTCTCTAGGTACATTTGTTACAAAGATATTAATGATTTTATTGATTTTGGTTTTTATTTTTCTCTTCTATGTTCCGCCGTAGTAGGACGCTATATTTGTATGACAGCTTTATTATTATATCTTCTATCTACCCTATTTTTTACAAGACCTAATTCCATGGAACATTCAAGTAATCACCTAAACTCTATATATCCGGTTTATCCGGCCACTAGGGTTGACACTTCGGTATTTTGAATTTTATACGCCGTTTTTTCGGGAATCCTATTATTTATGGTTTTCTTGGATCGCCAAGGCTTAAAAAAGAATTATTGAGAGAAATCTTCGATATTTGATTTTGATGTTCGCAAAACATGTAAGTATTGAGTTTTTTTTTTTAATATAGAAGAAAGAACTATTTTCCAGTTTTTTTAATTACGTGTAATGTCACTGATTACTGTTTTGTTTTATGAGTATCGTATTTGCTTTTTAAAATTAGTACATTACTTACCTAGGGCGGTTAAACAACAAAGGTTAAACAACTCTGAGGCTTTCTTTATTACCACCCATGGTGAGTACAAAATTTTACGTCTCAATCTGGTCAGGAAGTGGGGTTTTCCGCACGCATAGCGTGCGGTAATTCCTACTTTATGGCCAGGTATGACGTAAAATATATTATGTTGGGGTGATCACGTAACGTTTCGAACGCGCGTTAGGACAATGCAACTGTTATTTTTCCATATAAAAACTGACAGTTAAATTTACCAAAAGTAGCTACGTAATTGAAGACGTCAAAAGCTCTTATTCCCTTTTAATAAAGACTTTTGACGTCTTCGTTTGCGTAGCTACTTTTGATGCTGACTGTACGTACATACAATGCGTTACGTGATCGACCTGCTGGTCAGAAACTTGTTTTATTAGTTTCGCCAAGAGCTGAAACTTACACAAATAATTATTGCCTAGTATTTTGTAAATAACTTATAATTTTAAATTTAAGCTAATAATACCCGGTCAGAAACTTGTTTTATTAATTTCGCCAAGAACTAAAACTCGCACAGATTTTCCATGAAACGCTACATGTGACTTGGTAAGGTTCACCATGAGGTTCTAGATGGGGCAGAGAGCCTGGATGTAGAAGAAGACATTCAATGACTTGTCATGCTTCTTGTGTTGATTTGTCATGTCATGGTCCTTGAGCGTAAGAGCGTACAGATTTTTCTACTGTACAAAGAGCAAACTACAAAAATGTACAGGCACATAATCTTATTACATATGTATTACATACCTTATTATTTACTTTGTTACAAAAAATCACTTTATAAAACACTAGGTAATTGAGAAAGGAAATATAACCAAATTTTCAATAGATAAGAAATAAGTACCTACTGAATCTAAAAAAAAAAAAATATTTAATGTGTGTAGGCTCCTAATAATGTCTTCTTTCACCACCCATAAAAGAGCTATACCGTGTATAGGTACTATGTTAATTTTATATCCAGGAAATCCGGATACTGGTAGTGGCAGCCCTGACCGAAATTTTTAATTGACTGTAGATTAAATGATCCATGGAATTAGGATTTGTAAAAAATAGGGTAAATAGAAGACATACTAATGAAGCTGTCATACAAATATCGCGTCCTACCACGGTGGAACATAGAAGAAAAAAAAACCAAAATCTATAAAATCATTAATATCTTTGTAACAAATGTACCTAGATAGGCCTTATTGCCTTTAAATTATGTCTTTGAAGGGGTTATCTAACACTTTAAACAACAGAAAAGTTTATTTAATAATTTGCAATATATATAAATGTTTTTCGTAATATCCGGGTGTCAGAAACAAGATTTTCAAAAAATTATTTCTCAAAAACTACGCATATTAGAAACGCGGGAGTTTTAGTCTTACATTTGTAATAATCTAAACTACAGTAACTTGTAATAAAACGGGAATGTCACTTTTTCGGCTTCTATAAAACACTGTGTATTTCAGGCAATAAACCCATTACTTTACATTACAATATATATGATACAAAGAAATAAAATAAAATAAAATCCTTAACTAATACAATTACGTACAATTATTTGGACCAATGCAGGAAGATTGCATTTAAGTAGGTACAAGTTGTTACTGACCGTCTCAATTAGCACATTATTAGAAATGCGTATTCTTTGCCTGAACGACGCTATTCGATTTCTAATAATGGCATAGAAATCGGGTACCCTGGCGTCAGCAAACATTGCCGATCCGATGCACTACAGAATCGAGGCTGTTTGGTGATAATACGTAATGCATCATTGTATTGTACTCTAAGGGTGCTGTAAGCCTTCCGTGTATATTTTGCACAAAGTACTTTGTTATATACTGAAATAGAGAACAATCTCTGGGCCTAAAAACGGTAACCCTGTAATTGATGCGCCATCTAGTATCGTTAGTTGAAATACTCCAATTCAATGTTAAAACATACAAAAAGTGCGTCGGTCGCAGGATTTGAACCCCGGCTCATCGACTCCAAATACCTCCGTCTGTACCCCTAGGCTACTGATGTCTTATGACAACACGGCGAATTTTGAAATACCTTGACAGCCTCTAGTTGACTTATTATGCTGTCATTACCGCGCAACTAGTACTAAGATTGGCCGCTCTAATATTTTGCCCACAGTTGACAGGTATAAAAACTTTGACAATATGATCTAAACAGGACAAGCTTAACGTCCTTAGAGCACTTTGCGAATCTGAGTGCCAGCATATTGCTGCGTATAGCCAGGGCCCTTCGTTCACGCTCGATATCCAGGTCGTCTTGCATGCTTTCACATAGTATGTGACCTAAGTACTTAAACTGCTTTACAACCCGAACTGACTCACCGTTTAGAAACACCGGCGGCACACTCTCCGGACCATCCATACTTAAAAATAACCATTTCAGTCTTAGCGATATTGTACTTCATACCATTTTTTAAGGCGAAGTTCTCACAAACCGCCAAGAGTTCACGTAAGGCACTAATCGATGGACTGAGGAGAACCATGTCATCCGCATGTCATCAATATGGCAGCCGACACGAGTTCTCCTCAGTTCATCGATCAGATCGTTGATATAGATGTTGAATAGGTCCGGAGAGATGAGCCCTCCTTGACGGACTCCACACTCTAGTCTATATTCACTAGACTGTGAGTCGCCCCATCTTACGCTGTTTGTTTGGCCCCCATACCAAAACTTGAGCAACTCGACCATACTATGTGGCACGCCCGCATTCTGTAATTTGCCCCAAAGCACCTTAGATGGAAGTTTCTCTCTGCACGTAATAGTTAACCGTATTTTTTAGACACAATATGGCAGAGTCGGTTGAAACACTTTGGCGGAAACCAAACTGAGCGTCGTTAATAACTACATCCCTCATCAGTTCGGGTTGCAAAAGCCGCTCCAAAATTTTACTAATTACAGTACCTAAGGATATAGGCCTGTAGTTACTTAAGTTGGATAGGTCACCCGTGCAGTTTTTAGGTATGGGAACCACCACCGTTTTCATCAATCCACTGGGGAGGCAGCCATGTTTAAGGCAAAGGTTAAACAAAATAGCTAGGTTCTTATATATTTCATCGCTGGCATAGACAATGTGCTCGATGCTGAGCCCGTCGTGCCCCGGAGATTTCCCACGTCTCATAGATTTCACAACGCGAGCTACTTCCTCCGGGGTTCTCGTCCAGCTGGTGTCATGTGGCGCCGACTGGGGCTCAGCATCCACCACATTCTCCATGTATATCTCCATACTATGGCTATTGGCTATGTGTCGTCGGTTCTCCTATATGGGGTAACGCTGTCAACGTAGACAGAGTTTTCAAAATTCAGAAAAAATGAGTTAGGGTTAGTTGTACTTAACGCAAAGATTGACGATAGCTGTATTCCACTTATCAAAAAAGCTGCATGTGTTGCCCTTACCGTGGCTATACTCGTAGGTATATGAGAGAAGTGTGTGTATTTGTCATGTCAAATCCACAATATTTTAAAAATAGAGTCAATACCAGAGGCCCGGCCCTATCACGATAGGTTTTACTTATGTCACGTTTTACGTGACGTTTTAGTATATTTTCGCCGTAAAACGTGGCGATAAAACCGAGTGTGCTAGTGCCTCAGGCAGAGAGAAACAAGAGTAAGACTGATGAAAAAGTTATATAGAGCATTATGCAAGAAGTAAATCTATAGGAGAAATATTTATAATATGTGCATTTAAATATGGGATCCCCTTCATTGGCATAATTTTTTTTTGACTAATATAGTTTCGCATAATTGATTTGGCATAATTTATATTGGCATAATAATACTGTCGCATAATAATACTTTGGCCTACTACTTTTTTGGCATACTACGCTAATAGCATCATTTCTGTTGACCTAATCTTTATTGGCCGAATACACATTACGCATACTATTGTTTGGGCTAATAATTATTTGGTATATCTCTCATTATCTCATAATCCATAATTTCAGTTTTATAAATGAATAAAACACAGTTTAGTTATTGTCATATTATTAGTTTTTCCGCTATTTTATAAAAAAAATAACCTCGAAGACTCCCTTTTCTCAGAGATCAATCAATGAGAGTGATCGTAGCGTAAGTACTAGGGAACAGGGGCTTAGTGGCAAAACCGACTCGGATCGCAGATAGGTTAGAAGATGGAAGCGGGAGCCTTGCTCCCGCTTTCGTCTTCGAGGTTTTTTTTTTATAAAAGAGCGGAAAAACCTTTTATTAAAACTTACTACTAATGAAAATTAGCCAATTTACTACTAAGAAAACCATAGGCTAAAATATAAATTTCAGGGATTTTGAACGGGTAGATTATCATCACTTTATATGAGCCATTTGTACATAACTTTTTTTGTTATGCATTTTGATATGATGCCAATTGATTATTATGCCTATTTGTGCTTATGCTATTTGACATTAGTCTTCATGAAGATTATGCTTTCAGTATTTATGCTTTTTAATGTTATGCGTATATAATTATGCGTAATGAGAATTATGCACATCACTATTTCGGCGAAAACAATTATGCGTAACAATAATAGTACAAATGACTTTATGCCTTCCAATAGAGAACCTTTAAATATACAACCGTATACTTAACTAGCTGTTGCCCGCGACTTCGTCCGCGTAGAACTTGTTATCGTCTTTAAAAATGATTGCTTTCAATACAAACTTTGAACCCTCTTTTAGGGGACAAGTTAAAAAAACGTTGAAATTCAGTTTCTAGTTTGTGAACAAACAGTCTAAAAACCGAAGTTACAAATCTCATACTTTGAAAATGTCTTGAAATACACAAACTGTAAAGCCCCTTTTAACACTCTTAGGCCTTAGGGGATGAATTTGGAAAAACTCTGAAATTTGTGTTGTAGTCTTTTAACATAAAGAATAAGACTGTAGTTACAAATCTCTAACTTTAAAATGTTCTTGCTCTCCATATAAAAGTTGAGCCCCCTTTTAACCCCCTTAGGGGTTGAATTTTCTAAAACTCTGAAAGTACCTACTTTTTAGGGTTCCGTACTCAAAGAGTAAAACGGGACCCTATTACTAAGACTCCGCTGTCCGTCCGTCCGTCTGTCTGTCACCAGGCTATATCTCACTGATACCGTGAAAGATAACATTTTCACAGATAAGAAATTTGTTCTAACGAAACAGTTTGTTTTTATGGTGGTCATAATGTGCGGTTCTTGAACGCATCATGGAGGGTTTATGATATTTGGATAGATAAAGCTATTTTTTAAAACCGTATTTTGCCTGGAGTAAACACTGATGTAGTGCGTATGCACATAGTGTTGATTTTAGAAATTCCCAGACAGTGAATGTGTGTCACGACATTTTGATCAACAATGCCATTCACGTTTGACCAAAACATCCATCTTATCTATCATTAACAGAGATCGGACAAATTTGCGACATTGCTCGCAATAATGTGGACATGACTCCAAAATTTATCAAAATGTTATTCAATTAATTAATTTCTTACATGACATTTAATTTGATTCCTAGTCAATAAATACAAAAGTTTGTTAAAGTATACATTTATAAAAAAAAAAAATCAGTATTTTTTCCAAATTTTCTGCAGTAATTCTATTTATTTTTATATAAAATACAAATACAAATAGAAATCGATACAATCAATACTTATTTACATGCATAGTTCTTAGTGCATTTAACGAACAACTTAGTAATGTAGAAAGGTTACCTTGATTATGCTGCCGTTTAGGTACGGTACATACCTACGTAAGTAATTTAGGTACGGCAATTACGACTGTAATTTGGCAACTATCAGTGTCAAAATATATATAATATTAAAATAAAGTAAATCCACGGAGGTTGTATATCTATTGAACTAAAAAGGATATTTACCATGTAGTAGTTGTTAGGTATTATTTCTAGTGAAAATAATCGTGTCAGTTTAAAATCGTAACTTCATTTCATTATTATATAAAAATATTTACGAAAATGATAACCACTTCAAATAACATTTTCCTTATAGTTATAAGCACGTATAAACTATTATCTCCGGAAATTAAAATTTTATTTCAAGAAATAATTAATTGATTAACATTTTGATTAATTTTGGAGTCATGTCCACATTATTGCGAGCAATGTCGCAAATTTGTCCGATCTCTGATCATTAAATATGCAGAGCCAAGACTCAATTAATCCATCCGTCTGAATCAATGCACTCCGGTTTGTTAAAAATGCGATCACAACAACACAACAATATAAGCGGCTTGTGATAAGGCGATTTGGGAGGGGTATGATGCTGGTAGAGGAGGGAGGGGAGCGTCGTCTGTCTAGACGGAGTGTAAACAGCGTAGGTAATTAGGAAGGTGGGCGCGTAGGCTGCGAGCGGCCCAGCGGCCTAGCCTTGCGTCACTCTGGCGCGGATGTTGCCCAGCGACAATCAAACATACCTGAGTGATTCAACCTATTAAAGTGGCCACTGACGAAACCACCAGGAGTATATCTTGTGGATTATCCCAAAATCCGCAAGATGTACTACTCCATATCCATAACCAGATTTGTATTTGGTAGCTACTGATTCTCTGTTCAATAGACTGGCGGGCGTCGAGGCATTAGTTTACATAGCTAACCTACATATTACATACTTGCCATACGCTACGAGTGACACTGCCTACTTATGTAAGACAAGACAAGTGAATAATGAGATAATCAGCCTGCTGACAAGGGACAAAAGGGATTGTACATTGTACGTAAATACCGAGGGAAGTTCAAAGAAAACTCTATTACTTAAAATGTAAACATGGGTAGGTAATAAAACATCTTAAACAATTCAAAATAAGTAACTATCTATGTACCGTTTGAATGTGTCCTGTATACCTAGGTTTCTAGAAAATACCTACAACTTGTTGAAAAACCCCCGACAAACGGCTGAGCCGATTTTGTTAAATTGTAACGTAGCTAAGGACCATGTCGACCACGTCAGCTTTCGGATGAAAAAAAAATCGCATTGAATCCACTAGCTACGATGCCACAGCCAGACAGACATACACACAGACACGTCTAACTTATAACACCCCTCTGTTTGTGTAGGGGGTTAAAAATTAAGGGAACTGGGAAAATATAATCGAATGATTTGATTACCTACCGTACCACCACGTCACGAGCATCTATGAACTACAGAAATTAGCCGAGAACTGAAAAAAGATGTGAATAATTTGTAACCTTGATTCGGAAGCGTACGCTAGACATTTGTATGAGCCTTCTTAAGAAGCACTACCACCAGTGGGTATCGAGAACACACATTACGTTACTTTCATCGTGAGCGAGTAAACGCGCTTCGATTAGATTTCGATTATCGCAAATTCGAGCTGTCAAATTCGTAACTCATGGTGCCGTTGTACTCCGAAAACAACTTCAAAACGTTACTAGCTAGCGTTTAGTTTTCGATGCGTAATTTAAACTTTCGGTGCGTACTACCAATCGGTAGTGTGAGACACACATTTGACATTTCGAATCGAAGAATACCGTAACGACTGTAGTTTACTATTTCACTTGCAAAATGGCGCGTGATATCGTTTTATTCCGTCAAGAGTTACCGTAGATCCGATCGACACCTATCTCAAATTAAAGAACGTATAGAAATAAGGGTTTTGAAACTTTTGAATTGACAACATATTTCCGCAAAATTCGGATTGTCGCGTATTTTGTATTTAAAAATGCAAATAAATGGCACACGGTCCGTCATATTGTGTCAAGATAATCAGTGGAGAATCGGCGCACACTGTTAAGTTATACGTAATGTCGGTAAGCTTAAGGTTTAGATTCCTTTAAGGTGGTTCGATTGCCATACAAAACGTTATTTGACATTCGTAGGCTAACGGCGTGATATTTTAAGAAACTTATGTAACAAACTTTCATAAATTGGCTTCCCATTTGCGCCAAATTGCCCCTTTCCTAGAAAAAACTTGTATAAACTAGATTAATTTGAGAAATTGGTTTGTCACGTGATATTTTGGGAAAACTATTTTTCTCAAATTAATCTAGTTTATACAAGTTTATTCTAGGAAAGGGGGAATTTGGCGCAAATGGGAAGCCAATTGATGAAAGTTTGTTACATAAGTTTCTTAAAATATCACGCCGTTAGCCTGCGAATGTCAAATAACGCTTTGTATGGCAATCGAACCACCTTAAAGTCTTTAAACAAGTTGGCCTTGGATAATTTTTCCACTTACGCGATGCGCGTTTCTGTAATGTCATAACCGACAAACGCTTGCATTTAAATTAAAGCGACAAATACTTGTGATATAGGTAAGGCTGAATATTGAAAAATCGATTAAACTATACGAACGAGCGAGTAAAGTCGTGGTAAAGTTTAGATTTTTAGTTCTGTGAGTGACCGCCACTCGCCAGGGGCAGTTTGTCGATTCTCCATACTAGTGATACTTGATCCTCACTCACGACGAAAGGAAACGCGACTCACGTCAAATCTGTGGTAAACCTACTGTACAAATCGCTTTCCCTGTGTACGGACGGATAGTACCTAGAGTAATAGAGTGCCGTTAAACTACACAACTATAAAAAAATAACATTTATTTCAGGCATCTAACGCCCATAGTAACAAATACCTGGAAGACTAACATACATACAATACAATTATAAAATTAAAAACTAATTATTTAGACGACATAACAGCGTCGCTCCACTCGCTCCGTTGTGTCGTCAAGTCAACTATACTCGTAGTCCACTAACCCCAACTATGGTCCAAAAGTAAACTTATTCGTTTCTATCAATACCAATTTCGTATTCATTATTTTTTACGGTTTTATTTAAATTACTAGCTGTTGCCCGCGACTTCGTCCGCGTAGAACTTTTTATCGTCTTAGAAAATGATTTCTCTCAATACAAAATTTTAACCCTCTTTTAGGGGATAATTAAAAAAAAAGTTGATGTTCATTTTCTAGTTTGTGAACAAACAGTCTAAAACCAAAGTTAAAAATCTCATACTTTAAAAATGCCTTGAAATACTCAAACTTTGAACCAATTTTAACACTCTTAGGGGATGAATTTGGAAAAACTCTGAAATCAGTTTTGTAGTCTTTTAACGTACAGAATAAGACCGAAGTTAAAAATCTCTTACTCACACTTTAAAATTTTATTGCTCGCCATTTAAAATTTGAACCCCCTTTTAAACCCCCTTAGAGGTTGAATTTTTCTAATCGCTGAAAGAACTTTTTTCGTAAACTTTTAAGTCTCTAGCTCAAAAAAAGTGTTGCCCATACAAAGCTTTCTTAACCCCCTTAGGGGTGGAATTTTCTAAAACTCTGAAAGTACTTTATTATTAATTTTAATAAGTAACATTTTGAATAGTTTTAAGTCTAGTAAAAAAAAAAGTTTTTCCCACACAACACTGGCTACCCTTCTTAAGGATCTTAAGGATCCCCTTAGGGATGGAGTTTTCTAAAACGCTGAAAGTTCTTTTTTAGTATTCTAATAAGTAATCTTTTTGCAAAGTTCTAAGTCTAACTCAAAAAAAAGTGTTGCCCATGCAAAGCTTGCTCTCCTTTTTAACCCTATTAGGGGTGGAATTTTCTAAAACGATTTGTGTTCTTTTTTTGTATTTTAATAAGTAATCTTTCTACAAAGTTTCAAGTCTCTAACTCAAAAACATAAACTTTCCCTGATAAAAACTTTGCACCCCTTTTTATCCCCCTTAGGGATAGATTTTTTCAAAACGCTGAGTCTTTTTTTTTGTATTTTTATAAGTAATCTTTCTACAAAGTTTTAAGTGTCTAGCTCAGAAAAAGTGTTCCCCATACAAACCTTGCACCCTTTTTTAACCCCCTTAGGGAATGATTTTTGTAAAACGCCGAATGTAGTATTTTTCATGTTCTAATAAGTAATTTTTCGTCAAAATTTTAAGTCTCTATTAAAAAAAAATATGTTTTCCCCATACAAACTTTGCACCCTATTTTACCCCCTTAGGGGTGAAATTTTCCAAAACGCTGAAAGTACTTTCTTTGTATTTAAATAATCTTTCTACAAAGTTTTAGGACTCTAGCTAAAAAAAATAGTTTCCCACATACAAACTTTGCACCCCTATTTTAGCCCCCTATTTTTAGGGGTAGAATTTTCTAAAACGCTGAAAGTACTTAATTTGTATTCTGATGACTAATCTTTCTACAAAGTTTTAAGTCTCTATTTAAAAAAAATATTGTTTCCCCCATACAAAATTTGCACCCCTATTTTACCCCCTTAGGGGTAGATTTTTTTAAAACACTGAATCTAGGTACTTTATTTGTATTCTAATGAATAATTTCTCTACAAAGTTTTAAGTCTCTATTTAAAAAAAAGTAATTTTTCCCATACAAACTTTGCACTCTATTTTACCCCTTTAGGGGTAGAATTTTCTAAAACCCTGAAAGTTCTTTATTTGTATTCTAATGACTGATCTTTCTACAAAGTTTTAAGTCTCTATTTAAAAAAAAATGTTTCCCCCATACAAACCTTGCACCCCTATTTTACCCCCGTAGGGGTGGAATTTTCCAAAACGCTGAAAGTGTTTCATTTGTATTCTAATAACTAATTTTTCTACAAAGTTTAAGTCTATAGCTCAAAAAAAAAAGGTTCTCCCATACAAACTTTGCACCCCCATTTTACCCCCTTAGGGGTAGAATTTTCAAAAATCCCTTTTTATCCCTAGCCCACGTTATAAAAGCAACATACTGTGCAAAAATCAACTCTCTAAGATTAGTAGTTTCGGCTGTGCGTTGATGAGTGAGTGAGTGAGTGAGTGAGTGAATAAGTCAGTCAGGACATAGGCATTTATTATGTATAAATAGA
The DNA here is from genome assembly GCA_963854355.1 of Epinotia brunnichana. Classification (NCBI taxonomy): domain Eukaryota; kingdom Metazoa; phylum Arthropoda; class Insecta; order Lepidoptera; family Tortricidae; genus Epinotia; species Epinotia brunnichana. The sequence continues at coordinate 14,702,251 of OY977947.1, forward strand.
TAGAAGATAATGAAACTCCCATTCAAATATCTCAAAAAATTATGAAGCTACATCCGTTTTAATGTCGCTTGTTAGAGTGAGAAAACGATGAGGGACTGTGACGTCAGTATACTCGAGCGTCATAGTAAAAAACAATCGTTTCATATGAAGGTGCGTTTTGCGGAAAAGGGACAGAACATACCCCCTCTTAAAACTTTGGACTCCTATAACTTAATCATTACCTATATAACCTCTTGCTTTGTTTTTTTCTCCATTTGACTATATTTATTTTAAATTCTTTTTCGAGAAAATACATTATGATTATTTACCATATTTTCGATTCCTGAGCTATAACCACGAACTTCGGAATTCGAAAATATTCGGGTATCTCTATCTCTATCGCACTAACCATACTCGAGTGACAGGGATGCAAATATATGAACATTGAGTATCGGTTTTCGTGGTAGCGCCGCAGGTACTTTGGCTGAATGCGCCGAGCGCGTGCCATTGTCATTCAAAAAAAACAAATTCGTGTTAATTATATTGTTCAAATTTGTTGATTTCATTTATTAAAATTACGACATAAAACGACATTTGCGCATATAAGTTCTCATATCAGAATCGAATATTTTTTTATGGTTTATATTTTAGCATTTGTCTCGTAAAGGTCTATCGTAGACGGGATTTAAATTATTAATAAGTGAAAGGCAAAGCAATTCCGCCATTTTGACGAAAATTTGACGGTTCTTATAGCTGACAGTTGGAGCAGCGTTTGATTTCAATAAAAATAAATGAAAAATTAAATGAAGTCGTATATTTCGGAAAATTAATTAACTGTCGCATTCGGATAAAAACTATCCTAAGTTGCAGCTAGAATAATAATGTACCTATATAAAATGTTTCATATTTTTCCGTTCATGGGATGCTGAGAACATTCGAACCGCGCAAAGCTTAGTTTCAAACTGGCTGATTCTTTTTTTAATTTAGAGATTTATTATAAGTGGAGATTATTGCCTGCCTTTAAGTTCATCCATGAAAATGGATGACCAGCAAGTTATATGAGAATTGGTTTGGACCATAGTTGGGTGAACTGGACTATAGTTGTGTAGTTTTACGGTGCTTAATTTATCAAACTGTGTGAAAATCGTTGCTGGCCATTCTCATTACGTATTCAAAAGCATTTTACGTACAAATAACTATAGGTAGAGCTCATATAACATTGCACAGCAGCGTACCTACATTAAGAGCACCTGCCAACTCGCTGAGCGCGCGTTATTTTTTCTGACGTAGGATAAAAATCCTGCCCAATGAGGCCGGCAATGACACATCATATTATTCATTTGGGTACCGGTATAATAAACGCATTTGTTGCGGTCGACGGTCGCCCTCAGCGGAGGATGCATTGAACGGTGACATAAACGCACATGACTTGCTTGACATTCGCTACGGGTTCTTCTTGAATTGAGCTAAATTAACCAATGTACAGGAGTTAAATATGGTTTAGGATTTTATCCGTTCAAACGCTTCTCGATACACAAAAGCTTTTCAATGAAGTGAGGATTTTAATTATTTATCAGGCTTATCTCGTTTGCTTATTGACCAATATTTATGTATTTGCATCAGCAAATATGGCCCATATTTATGTAAATAGTTACCTTACTGACTGTCCAACATAGGTTCATATCTGGGGCACGGCAGTGCCCCCGCGAAGACGAGCCAAGCAAAGCGCAAGGGCACTACCTACCTTTTCTCGAAGTGCTTCGTCGTTTTTTTGAACCCGCATAACTTGGGTCTGGATTATACCAGATAAACAAAATTCTCGGGATATGATGTCAATAGTGAACTTATTAAACATACAAAGTTTCAATTTAATTACATTTTATACTTTAGATTTTATTGATATCTAAAAAACGCCTATTTCGTCACTGACTCACTCACGTTGAACACCAAAACCTCTAGGGTACTTCCTGAAGTCCTAGAAAGCTGAAATTTGGTATGTAAGCTGGTATTAGTACACAATCAACAAAAAAAAATCGAAATATTGGAACTATTACCCCCCAACCCCTTAAACTAGGGGATGGAATTTTGTATGAGACTTTCGCAAACGTTGATGCTAGGGGGTCTGAAAATTTATATAGGGACTCCTTGTTATAAATAATAAAATATATATTTCAGGATTTTTAGTAAATCACCCCCCCCCCCCCCACTCTTTAAATCAGGGGATTGAAGTTTGTATAGGTTTTCCTATACACTTCTTTAGAAATTACCTTACAAAAAGGAATGAGATCCCACCAATAACATTATATGTAAAGTTATTGCCAAGACTCCCGAGCGCATATAGCTTTCAGCGTTAAAAAGATATCAGATCATAAGGAGCGCCAAGCTTCTGAAGCTGCTCTAAAAATTCTACATATTGGCTAAAAAGTATAGCTTTGTTGGGCACATCCCAGTCGCCGCGCCGCATAGACACTCGCGCTAAATTAATTTATAAGCGACATGAATAAGCGACGGTTCTATACTTTTTAGCCAAGATATAGATTTTTTAGACCGTGGCTGGTAGTGGTAGGTTACGCCGTGTGGAGTAGGAAGCTTGGCGCTCCTCGAACCGGGTATTTATTTATTTATTTATACGATAGTTGCGTAAGTGTGTGACACTAGTAATTAAGTCTACTTACTCGTATATTCTACCTACTCTGTTATTACTTATTACCAGTGAGATCATGCAATTGGCTGTCTATACAGTGTGTTACTGGCGCGCGGGCATTTATTAAAACTGATAATAATTTATGTTCCATTAGCAATTGAGATGATTTAAATTAACTGCACAATTAAATTTCCAAAATACGAACCTTCAATGTACTACGTGTATTATGTCGTACTAAACAAAGTAGGAAGAGCTGTCATTTACACTGACTTGTCAATTTACTTTGCTGTACATTGCTGGCTTGCTGTAATTTTGTTAGAATATTTATGAATTAGGAATTTTAGTTAATTCATTAAATTAAGGTCATGGTTAAGTTAAAGAAGTGCGTTAATATACCCTATTTAAAAAAATTTTTGGCGGTATTAACTCACTTTAGGTATATAAGGTATGTCAAAGTGTTCTTTTGTTATAAAAGCTGTTGGTTCTCCAAATAAATAAATAACACGTTAAGAAGGCTTCTTACCTACTCGTAGGTAAGAAATAGTTTTTCTTTTGAATAGTTTCAGACAACGATTCCGCATAGAAACACCGCTTTAATTTTTTATTACTTTGTTCATAAAGCGATTGTTTCACTTGGTGTAATTGAGGACCGTCAGCTGCGAAGGTCACTGCGATCACGTACGGTCATCTCGCAGGATGTGCTCCCGGCAGCCGCGCGGCAAGGCGCGGCCGCGATATTCGAGTTGTTTGTCAACGTCGGAACTCGGAGTGGTGCCGATGTGCTACGGATCGCTATAAATAAAATACGACGGCGCGAGCGCAGGCACGCCGCGCCGCGGCCACAATCGCCATTGTCTATGTGAATGCAACGCCACATTCAGGGCCGTTAATGCATTTGCTACGATGAATGGCGAGTATCGTAACGTATCATGTGATGACACGCCGTGTCAAAACCGTTCGTCCTCGAAAACAGGTACCTAGTATCGGTGGTCAAGTTTCATAGACTGTTGGGTCGGCTAATTAGAGGGAAACGTTCGCAAAATCGTCATAGAGATAATGTACAAAGTGTCTTTACAATCAGGAGATTGGATATCAAAATATTGTCCGTCTCATCAGGCAGGATACAAGATATCTACATTAAGTAATCTATAGATAATCATGAGGCTTAATGATTGACTTATTAATTTAAAGTTATGTGTAAAATTAACTTTTCTTCATAGGTAATTGAGATCTTGTTGGTTATTTCTACACAGGCTGTCTTAAAAATCAACGTCAATCCGCAAACGTCGTAAAGTGTGGTTATAAAAAATCCCAAGCCATTAAAAAAAAAACCCTTGGTCGATAGAAACTGAACTTTGAATTCGGTATTTGACAAAGGTCAAATCAGCTTCTTTTATTATGAAACGTCAAAAAAGCTCCGTTAGTATGGAATTTGTAGGGATTTAGGTACTATGTTGTGACGACATAATCAAAAAAACGTTAGTTTTTATGAATTTAAAAATCTTAAAATAGCAAACATAAATGAAGGCCTGATACTTTCCGAGTATTTTCGAAATGTTTATCTGTTTTTTTTTTTTTTGTTTTATTTAGGTAAACAAACAGCCACTACAAGGGAGTCTTAAATTATTAGCCTTATAAATAAATACAATATGTGTGGCCAACACTGTTGCTAATGGAAAAGCAATTTTTCATCTCTCTCACTCTGAAAGTGGGTCTTTGTTTTTCTAAATAGCGGGTTGAAAGTGATGCTTCACTTTCATAAAATTATATTGATTTTTGAAACTTGCTGATAATTATTATGCGTTATCTTTTTCAATTATTTTACTAAATTAATTATTTGATGACTATTATTGCAATTTGAAGACTTTTTAATAATTTTTAAGCTTTCGTAAGTATCTACTTCAATATAATCGCTTCAGAACCGCGTCCTAAAGTATTTTTTTAACAAGGGTGAAACCTATACAGCCGCACAAACTGGAGTGGCTGTTTATTTTAAAAACACTATTTAAAAATCACAAAATATGTTTTGAAAACAAAAATGCATAAACTATTATGACTCATTACATGGATGTTACCTCAAAATCTGCATTGATTGCTGTGCTATGATGTCGTGGTGCCAAGATACATTACTTGGAGGACATAATCATAACTTTAGATCAAAATTTCTTCGAATCCATATAAATTGAAAATGAATGATATCACAAGGGGTTACTCAAAATGCTCTAAGGAAGCGTCCTTTTGAATATTTGCTCCTATTACAGGCAACATTCCGTATAAGACATCTAGTTAATTCGGGACTTAAGTTTGGGTTTCAAACAAATAAATTAAATACGAGTATATAAGGTTCTGATTCAGACTTATATAAAGAAACGTTTTATGTTTATCATTGTCTTCGTTATCACGTCAATGACGGGCTCTCCAAAATAACAGACTGTTCACTACTTATTACTTAGTACTAGTATCGATACTAGTATCAGCATTAACATTTAAATATACGTAATATATATAGTTATTGTTTTGTGTACACTCAGTGACTCGACTATTCAAATAAGTAGGTACCTAGGTAATAGCATCACAAGTTAAACATAACGATAACAAGTGTACATAAAGTAGATACTCACATATACTTATAGACATAACAATCCCGTAATAACTTTAATTAAGTATGATTTATGTAAAGTACATAATTAAGTAACTACCTATTTTTTTATCGCTCAAGTGTGGATTTCGTAATGTCGTGATTTTATGAATGTCACGCAATAATGTGTGGTTCGTTTTTAGGGTTCCGTAGTCGACTAGGAACCCTTATAGTTTCGCTTTGTCTGTCCGTCCGTCCGCGGATAATCTCAGTAACCGTTAGCACTAGAAAGCTGAAATTTGGTACCAATATGTATATCAATCACGCCGACAAAGTGGTAAAATAAAAAGGGTTTTTTTTTATTTTATCAGGGTACCGAGGTACCCTGATAGTAGTACCCTAATCAGGGTACGTAACGAAGGGAGTGTTTTTTTTTCATTTCAACCCTAACGTTTGATATATTGTTGGATAGGTATTTTTGATAATGTTAATACTTTCGGAGATAATCGCTCTAGAAGTAAAAAAAAAATGTGCCCCCCCCCCCCCCTCTAACTTTTGAACCATAAGTTTTAAAAATATGAAAAAAATCTCAAAAGTAGAACTTTATAAAAACTTTCTAGGAAAATTATTTTGAACTTGATAGGTTGAATAGTTTTTGAAAAAAATTACAAAATAATTTCACACACTTACTGTGATGGACGAAAAACTACGGAACCCTACCCTGAGCGTGGCCCGACACGCTCTTGGCCGGTTTTTAAAGTTATCTCCACTATAACAAATTAGGCTGTCCTAGGGTGTAGGTTTGTTCTACTTTCTTGTCCAACGAATTAGTACCTTACATCCTTCTCCATGCCCACATTTCAAATGCGTTCAGTCTCTCAGTATCACGCTGGATTAGAGTCCACGTCTCGCTTCCGTACAACGCTATACTTACTCCAGATGTAGGTCTTAATCAATCGTTTTCTGTTATTTCGAGATATACATACATACATACATATAATCACGCCTCTTTCCCAGAGGGGTAGGCAGAGATCACGGATCTCCATTTGCTACGATCCTGACAAACCACTTTGGCTTCACTCATTTTCATAACATTTCTCATACATGCTCGTCGGTTTAGGGTACTTTTGATCTGGCCTTTCTGTAAGATTTCTCCAATTTGATCGGAGAAAGTTCGCCTAGCTAGGTCTTCCCCTTCCAACTTGCCCTTCCACTCTTTTTATATACACTCTCTTCGTTAATCTTCTTCCATCCATCCTTCGAGATATATTCACTTTTAATATCTGCTTTTTGGCATTGAAAGCATTTTTGGCCATGGCTATGCGTTGCGTGCGATGATATCCGAAGTGCATCTCGAGTCACAGGTTATAATGACTATTCTATACACAATGAAACACTTCTACATTCTTTATCTCCTAACTAGTCCAAACAAAGTTACGAGTTACATTTCCCTCTATACCTTTTTTTCAGCATTCGTTGCCAGACCTATGAAGGAAAGATAGGAAGGAGAGGCAGGGGAAGACCTAGACGTGCGTTTAATGGACCAAGCTAAATAGAAAGTTAATGTAATAACGTAATGTCGTATCAAGTGCTCAAAACAGTGACAGAGAGAACAACAGAATGGCGATTACTCCACCGACAAGAACTCGGCTCTTAAGTTTATGATGATGAGGGTGTAGGTACCCAATGAAGTCCCTTTTTGTTAATTTCACAATTTGCCGTAGATTTCTGGTCGACAAGTAAAGACCTTTACTTATCCATCGACGCTGGTCTGACGATATAAATCCGTAGCTAATTTGCAAAATGCATGTATATTTTGATTTGTAAATTCAAGCGTTGCAGATCTGTGCGCCCCACAAACAGCTCGGTTAGTAAGAGTACCTAGCCCAATGGTTATTTCCATCCCTACACAGACCGGCCCAACAAAACATCGCAGCGTACGACAACATTGTCCCCGCAAGTATTTTCACATGCGATCTATACCGATTTCAGGCTTACACAGGAAATAAAAACAGCGTCGATAAATAAAAACTGGTCAAGTGCGAGTCGGACTCGCGCACGAAGGGTTCCGTACCATTATCTATAAAAAGCGGCCAAGTGCGAGTCGGACTCGCACATGAAGGGTTCCGTTAAATAAATTGCGGTTTACGATTTATGACGTATTAAAAAAAACTACTTACTAGATCTCGTTCAAACTAATTTTCGGTGGAAGTTTGCATGGTAATGTACATCATATATTTTTTTTAGTTTTATCATTCTCTTATTTTAGAAGTTACAGGGACACACACACACACACACACACACACATTTTACCACTTTGGAAGTGTCTCTCGCGCAAACTATTCAGTTTAGAAAAAAAATATGTTAGAAACCTCATGTCATTTTTGAAGACCTATCCATTGATACCCCACACGTATGGGTTTAATGAAAAAAAAAAAATTGAGTTTCAGTTCTAAGTATGGGGAACCCCAAAAAATTATTGTTTTTTTTTCTATATTTGTGTGAAAATCTTAATGCGGTTTACAGAATACATCTACTTACCAAGTTTCAACAGTATAGCTCTTATAGTTTCGGAAAAAAGTGGCTGTGACATACGGACGGACAGACAGACAGACAGACATGACGAATCTATAAGGGTTCCGTTTTTTGCCATTTGGCTACGGAACCCTAATAAAAACGGCAAAAAGATCAAGTTTGTTGTATGGGAGCCCCCCTTAAAAAAATATTTTATTTTGCTTTTAGTATTTGTTGTTATAGCTAGCGGCAACAGAAATACATAATCTGTGAAAATTTCAACTCTCTAGCTATCACGGTTCTTGAGATACAGCCTGGTGACAGACCGACGGACGGACGGACGGACAGCGAAGTCTTAGTAATAGGGTCCCGTTTTACTCTTTGAGTACGGAACCCTAAAAAAAGAACATCGGAGTTGCACTCGCGGAGAGCAGTTGAGCTATTGAGTTTAGAAAACAAATGTTGCGTGCTACTCGTCGCTATTTCATAGTTAGTCCCTAGTAGATTAGTCCAGCAGGTCGATCACGTAACGCATTGTACGAACGTCGGGTAGGTCTAAATGTCACTTTTTATATGGAAAATTTACAGTTAAATTGTACCGACGCGCGTTCGGAACGTTACGTGTTTACCACCTGATATTTATTTACGTCATTCAGGGCGGGTTGTTTCAAGTATGGTAAGTTACTTTAGTAAATACCTGATCGTATGGGATGTTTGACAGTTATCTACGGGGTGACAGCTGTTGGCGTCTTATTTAACGTTAGTTAACCGGTCTGTAAAATGTGTTTATCTATCCAAATATCATAAACCCTCCATGATGCGTTCAAGAACCGCACATTAAGACCACCATAAAAATAGACTGTTTTGTTAGAACAAATTTCTTATCTGTGTAAATGTTATTATTGCTAAATAATAACATAGATTTAATATTATTTCATTCAAATTTCGAACATCGCTGTAAAACAAAGAAATTTGATTTGACCTCTATTTTAATATCAGTCGAGATGACGTCTAGTTTGAAATGAATTGTCAATTTGCATACAAATTTGACAAATGTCGCACGTAAGTAAGATATCGAACGACATGATAGTAGGATCCGACTCTAGTTTGTCTCTGAATTAAAAAAAACGATGACAGCTGCAAGAAAACAACGCTGCGATGCCGGTCATAATATGCGGCTCCTGAATGCATCATGGAGGCTTATGATATGTGGATAGATAAATTAGTGTATGTAACTGTACATAATTAGGAATTAAAACACTAGTGTGATGTTATTATGAAACTCGCCTTCGGCTCGTTTCTTAAACCCACACTCGTGTTTAATGCCCTTCATTATGTACAGTCACATAAACTACTATTGGTGCCACCAGGGCGGTCGCCTACTGAAATAACGTACTGGCATAATCTGCCTGCTTTGCCCAAGGGTTGACTGGTAGAGAATGCTTACGGCATTAAGTCAGCCTTCTGTACGATAAGTTGTTCTTCTATGCAATAAAGTAATAGATAATAATAATAAAAAATGTCCTGGGCCCTGTTTCACTACCTAGACAATTGTTACCTGACAAAGACAGCTCTCCTTACATTTCAACAAGTAACACAGCGACCACCGTATTAGTAGAACAAGCAATGAATGGCGAATTGTCATTGACGATTGTCAAATTAGAGAAACAGAACCCTGAGATTGACGGGTAAGGGCACGGGGGTCTATTATTGTCAGTTGCTCCCGATTCCAATCACATCTCAACGTGTTTATAATATTAAATAAAATATGTATGTATTCCTGTGACTTGGCGTGCTGGGGCCGACATATTGGTAAAACCGCTTTCAAGGACGTGATTACAAATAAATAGATAAATATGTGCGGTTGGAAGGGGAAGACCTCGGCATATAATCACCGACCGAACCGGCCAAATTTTAAAGAGTGCTCAGGTCAAGAGTATCTCAAATCGACATGTATATGTATTACTAGCTGTTGCCCGCGACTTCGTCCGCGTAGAACTTTTTATCGTCGTAGAAAATTATTTCTCTAAATACAAACTTTGAACCCTCTTTTAGGGGATAAATTAAAAAAAACGTTGATGTTCATTTTCTAGTTTGTGAACAAACAGTCTAAAACCAAAGTTAAAAATCTCATACTTTAAAAATGTATTGAAATACACAAACTTTGAACCCCCTTTTAACACTCTTAGGGGATGAATTTGGAAAAACTCAGAAATTATTTTTGTAGTCTTTTAACGTACAGAATACGACCGAAGTTACAAATCTCTTACTCACACTTTAAAATTTTCTTGCTTTCCATTTAAATTTAAACCCCCTTTTAAACCCCTTAGGGCTTGAATTTTTCTAATCACTGAAATATTATTTTTCACAATCGTGTTATAATAGAGAGCTTTTTAGTCACGAAGCTTGCTGAGTGGCCTAAGTAAGGTACGAGATTAAAAAGCTTGATTATATATAATCAAGCTTTTTTGTTATAACACTATTGTGAACAATGCTTTTTGTTCGAGTTCATTAAAATTAATTTTCTACGAGTCAACTGAACTAATTAAACAAACTCGATACTGTTGAAACGAAGTGCAGCCTATCGCTCGTACGCTCGTTGATATCTTAAAAGACATCAACGAGCGTACGACATCAACGAGTACTCAATAATCAAAGCGATTCTATTGGTCCAATTCATTACAGTTCGGTAAAGCAGCCACGTGATTGGTCGAATTTATTTTAGTTCTATTTTCAATTTTTTTTCGATATTCTAGAGCGTATCGAAACAGTTATTTCGGTTGTTTTGGAAGTAACAGACTATTCAACGATGAAAAGAGTGACGTTGCAGTATTCTCTATGAAATCTTAATACACATATTTTAATCGTCGAGCACAAAAAAACTCTTTTTGTATTTTTATAAGTAATCTTCCTACAAAGTTTCAAGTGTCTAGCTCTTAAAAGTGTTCCCCGTACAAACCTTGCACCCCTTTTTAACCCCCTTCGAGAATGATTTTTGTAAAACGCTGAATGTAGTTTTTTTCATGTTCTAATAAGTAATCTTTCTACAAAGTTTTAAGTTTGCACCCTATTTTAGGAGTGAAATTTTCCAAAACGCTGAAAGTAGTTTCTTTGTATTCTAATAACTAATCTTTCTACAAAGTTTAAGACTCTAGCTCAGAAAAAAAGTTTCCGACATACAAACTTGGCACCCCTATTTTACCCCCTTAGGGGTAGAATTTTCTAAAACGCTGAAAGTATTTTATTTGTATTCTAATGACTAATCTTTCTACAAAGTTTTAAATCTCTATTTAAAAAAAATATTGTTTCTCCCATACAACCTTTGCACCCCTATTTTATCCCCTTAGGGGTAGAATTTTTTAAAATACTGAAAGTACTTTATTTGTATTTTAATGACTAATCTTTGTACAAAGTTTTAAGTCTCTTTTTTAAAAAAGGTAGTTTTTCACATACAAACTTTGCACCCTGTTTTACCCCCTTAGGGGTAAAATTTTCCAAAACGCTGAAAGAACTTTCTTTGTATTCCAATAACTAATCTTTATACAAAGTTTTAGGTCTCTAGCTCAAAAAAAAGTTTCCCTCATACAAATTTTGCACCCCTATTTTAACCCCTCTTAGGGGTAGAATGTTCTAAAACGCTGAATGTACTTTATTTGTATTCTAATGAATAATCTTTCTACAAAGTTTTAGGTTTCTATTTAAAAAAAAAATGTTTCCCCCATACAAACTTTGCACCCCTATTTTACTCCTAAGGGGTTAAATTTTCCAAAACGCTGAAAGAACTTTCTTTGTATTTAAATAAATAATCTTTTTACAATGTTTTAGGTCTCTAGCTCAAAAAAAAAAGTTTCCCACATACAAATTTTCCACCTCTATTTTACCCCCTTAGGGATAGAATTTTCTAAAACGCTGAAAGTACTTTATTTGTATTGTAATTACTAATCTTTCTACAAAGTTTCCAGTCTCTATTAAAAAAATATGTTATCCTTATACAAACTTTGCACCCCTATTTTACCCCCTTAGGGGTGGAATTTACTAAAGAGCTGAAAGTACTTTTTTAAAATTTAATGACTTATCTTTCTATAAAGTTTTAAGTCTCTATTTAAAAAAAGATTGTTTCCTCTGACAAACTTTGCACCCCTATTTTACCCCCTTAGGGGTGGAATTTTCCAAAACGCTGAAAGTACTTTATTTGTATTCTAATAACTATTTTTTCTACAAAGTTTTATGTCTCTAGCTCAAAAAAAAAGGTTCTCCCATACAAACTTTGCACCCCTATTTGACCCCTTTAAGGGTGGAATTTTCAAAAATCCCTTCTTATCCCTAGGCCACGTTATATAAAAGCAACCTACTGTGCAAAAATCAACTCTCTAATATTAGTAGTTTCGGCTGTGCGTTGATGAGTCAGTGAATAAGTCAGTCAGGACATAGGCATTTATATAGGTATATATAGATGTATGGATATTGTTATCAAAGTGAATAATAGGTCAGTCCGTAGAGTATTTCTTTGTTGCAAAAGGTGGTGTAGAAGTTTTTTTTTAAATATTGTTTACATCGATACAACCGAGCAAATATCAAAAATGGTTACACCAGATATCTTGGGACCACTTTTGGCAGCCACAAATCCTCGAATTGTTTTGGTTTCTCACTCGTAGCTTCTATACGGTGCATCCTAGCGAAAAGTTACTCAGAAGGAAATTAATGAACATGAAATTATGCGTCTAATGAGTACCAAAACATATTAATTCGGTTTAGCGACATAGTAGAAAACCATGGTTAAATTAAAAAATTTTTTTTTTTTAATTTAAACTGTTTATTGCAGTGATTTAATTGTTACAAGTTTGTCTACTAATTGCTCAGCGCAATCTCAATTTTTCGAGATTATTTGCTAAGCTTAGCTATTATCTATCACATTTCTAAGTTTAATCTATATAACTTAACTTATTTATATAATATAAGTGTTCGCATAACAATATTTATTTATTTATTATTGGTTGAAAACGAGGCTTTCCTCAAGTTTGTAAGTTATTTCAAGATAGTGGTTTTTAAGCTTCTGCGTTTCAATTTTGAATTTAAATTTAGGTTTTAGCTCCTCAATTGTAGGAATTTACAGAATCGACAGTAATTTCACTATTAGTATCATCATAACTGGTAATCGAAGAGCTGGCAGTTTTCTCGCTCAGATGAGTAAAATGCCTGTGACATACGGACAGATGGATTGACGGGCAGTCATGACGAAACTATAAGGGTTCCGTTTTTGCCATTTTGGCTACGGAACCCTAAAAGGCATTGTACTGAGTATGCTGGCAGTATTTCCTCACTGAACTGCAATTGCACGAGAAAACTGCCAGCTCTTCGTTTACCAGTTATGATGATACTAATGCTGAAATTACTGTCGATTCTGTAAATTCCTACAATAGGGAACATTACTGCAATGTTCTGCCGCCAGAGTGCAGCACTATCACAATTAGTAAACAGTTTTTTTGACAACTTTGACAAGTCCTTCAAAGCTCTGGATCAAATAGGGAAGAAAATATTTCAATAAATAAAATGCAACAGTGCTGCGTAATTGGATGCAAGAATAAAGGGCATCATTAATTTCCTAAGGAAACGACACGAAAACTATGGGAAGCGGCAATACGTCGTACAGCAAAAAAAAAGCCCTCAACCACCTTTAAATAACTATAGGATGCCATTTTAATATCACAGTACAGGTATTTTACACACGAATGATAATAAAACGATTGTCAATCAATTATTTGTTATTGTTTGTTAGGTAAATAAATATGACATTATACGTCATGGCGGTTTGTTTACGGGTTGTGTTAGTGTCGCCCCCTATACGCAGAGCTTTGCGTAATGTTCCCTATTGAGGAGCTAAAACCTAAATTTAAATTCAAAATTGAAACGCAGAAGCTTAAAAACCACTATCTTGAAATAACTTACAAACTTGAGGAAAGCCTCGTTTTCAACCATGGTTTTCTACCCTGTCGCTAAACCGAATAGATATGTTTTCGTACTCTTAGACGCATAATTCCATGTTCTTTAATTTCCTACTGAGTAACTTTTCGCTAGGATGCACCTTATAAGCTACGAGTGAGAAACCAAAAAAAGTCCCAAAATTTCGAGGATTTGTGGCTGCCAAAAGTTGTCCCAAGAAATCTGGTGTAACCATTTTTGATATTTGCTCGGTTATAGCGATGTAAACAATATTTAAAAAAAAAATCTTCTACACCACCTTTTGCAACGTACCTCCCCCTGCTTTGAACCTCTACGGACTGGCGTATAATGAAATTATTGAAGTGATATAATTATGTGTCAGTGATTGTATTATACCAATGCATTTAGGTTCTATAGGTTCCATAGACTATTCCACGTCACAGAATTTAGTTTAACTTTAAGTTCTTTTCTTAACACCGTAAAATTTTCATGAACTTTGAACAGGTCATCGTATTGGAAGCATTAGGTTAGATTTGTTTTATTTCAGAGTAAAATGCTTTCCATGTAACTAAACTTTTTTTTTGATGATTATTATCGTGGCTGTCACTCACTCTTTTTATGAAATTAAAGATTTTTATGAGTAACCTTAATAAGAATGAACGTTCAAATACTTCTAAGTACATACATTTAAATTAATTTAAGAATGATGACGCGTAATATTTATAATATTATTAATAAATGACTTATGAAAAGAATACTTCTGACGTAAAACAGTGTTTTAAAAAGTCTTTGAAATAAATGTAAACCCGAGGAACCATTTAAGTAAGTTTGAACACACCACGCGTTTCTTATCTTTCTTCTAATATTTCTTAACTCAAAAGACGGGCTAGGATAGCCTAGGATAGCATCTTCTGTGGCGTACGCGTATGTGAAAAACAAATGACGCATTAGAAAGTCGAAAGTCAGTTCACGCTCCGCATAGCATACAATTTATTGGTAGGTGTGTGCGTGCACGCATGTTTTCCCGTCATTTTTGCGCACGCGTAGGGCCAGCGCAGTTTCGATTGTTTTCGTCGTGTTAATGCGGGTATTTCGGGAGCGTCGCAAGCGCGCACGAGTTGGTACGGCTGCACACAAACTACTGTGTACGACTCTAGTAAACCACAATGTTATGCCTACTCTCCATCCCATGAAAGTGATGCAGTGAGCCCTGCACGGTGTTTGATGATCACTGAGGTTAAGTAAGTCGGTTATAGATAGAGTAGAATTGTTATGAGTTTGTTTGTCACGCGACATATACTTTTGAAAACATATATAGGGCGCAACGAAGCCTAGCCGTTTTGTTAAAACCTACATATAAACTATATGTATACTGGCTGTATAAAAACTGAAAGACATTGTCGTTGCATTGCTTACATGACGGTTACTAGGCTCCTAACAGTATAGCTGTAACTCACAATACGTATTCACGGATTAAACTAACTTTTACTCTACTAAAGTGGTTTTCCTCTATCATGGTAGCTTTCGCTTAGGTAAAGTGAGTTGCGAAGCTATGTGTGCTGTGTAAATACTTTTTATCGCAATAAAATTGATTGTGTGCACGAACTTATCCCAAATGGCGACGTTCAGCACAGGGGCGGCTATTGTTACTGCCATGGAAAAATTGAACGGCATGGGTAACTACGGATCGTGGAAATTTCTGATGAAAATGGTCCTAATCCAGGAGGATTTGTGGGAGTGCGTTGAGAGCAAGGACGGCGTGAAGCCTGATTGCGATGATAAGAAGAAGCAGCAGAAGGCTCTGGCTCGCATTTGTTTGAGCATAAACCCTGTGGCTATCACCCACGTGCGGAACGCCACTACCGCATGGGAGGCGTGGAAAAGTCTTCAGGCTGCGTATGAAGACAGAGGTCTTAGTCGAAGACTTGGGTTAATGCGGCAGCTGTTCGGGATGAAACTCCAGGAGTATTCCGGTATGGAACCTTACATTACAAAGATAAACGATATCTCACAACAATTAACGGATATCGAAGCTCCTTTGAACGACGAATTTTTAGCTGTAATAATGCTAAGTGGGCTCACACCGGACTACGACCCACTGATCATGGCGTTGGAAAATTGCAACGTAAAAATGTCGAGCGAGCTAGTTAAACAAAAGTTGTTACAAGACCAACAACGTCGGACCAACGGAATGGATACGAGCAGTGATTCCGTGATGGTGATGAAACGGCGTGATAAACCTGTCAAATGTTTCCGCTGCAAAAGGCTGGGCCACATTTCCAAGTACTGTCCAGAGAATAAGAAGTCGAAGGATCCCGTCGCTAAAGAAATGGCGAATATGATGAGCGCGCTGTCGGTGGACGTGCAGGAGGATTCCTGGTATAGTGGCGCTTCCCGTCATTTTTGCAACAGGAGGGACATACTCAACGACTTCGTGGGGGACACAACCTTGGAAGTCACCGTGGCGAACGGTGAAAAACTTAAAAGTGCAGGTTGCGGCAGTACCGAACTGCATGTTAAAGACGGTATAAAAACTTTAAGCAGTGTAGTTTTTATTCTTAACTTGTCATGTAATTTGATATCTGTCAACGTTTTGACGTCAAAAGGTTTTCGAGTTATATTTTGTTATGATTTTTGTAATATTTATTTTGGAAATGTTTTGATTGCTAATGCAAAACGTGAAAATGGTCTTTACAAATTACAAACCTTTTCGACGCGTAGTAAACCGACATCGTCTGAGTCTGCGTCCGCTAACCGTGTCGCAGCGAACGTGGGGAATGGGCGTGTTGTGTCTCAAGATGTATGGCATCAGCGATTGGGACATTTGAACTGCAGGAGCATGAATCTACTGAGAACAGGTATGGCGAATGGCATAGACTTTAATAACTCTGAATATAAACAATGTATTTCGTGCATAGAAGGGAAAACAACAAAATTACCTTTCCCAAAGAAATCGTTTACTAGGGCGACTGAAGTCTTAGGACTCATACACAGTGACGTGTGCGGGCCTATGCCGCAAACTTCGTTTGGTGGATGAACATGCTACATGCTACTTTTTATAGATGATTTTTCAAGGAAAACTTTTTATTATTTTATTAAGACAAAGGACGAAGTTTTTGAAAAATTTAAGCAATTCAAATCTCTTGTCGAGAATCAAACAAACAAAACAATTAAGGCTTTGAGGACAGATGGGGGAGGTGAGTTTGTTAGTAAACAATTTGACGCTTTTTTGAACCAGCATGGTATTATACACCAGAGGACTGTTCCTCACTGTTCTTCTCAGAACGGCGTAGTGGAACGAGGGAACCGCACGATTGTTGAGGCTGCACGGTGTATGTTACAGGGTGCTGGCTTGGAACAAAAATACTGGGCAGAGGCGATGCACACTGCGGTTTACTTGAAAAATAGATCGCCAACCAAGGCTGTGTTGGGTGCTACTCCTGAGGAGAAGTGGTCGGGATCAAAGGTAAACCTGAACCATTTACGAATTTTTGGCTGTGTGGCATACTCTGTCGTAGAGGGACGAAAGAAGTTAGACCCGAAATGCAAGAAGTATATCTTCATAGGTTATTGCGAAAATACGAAAGGATATCGACTTGTGGATCCCGCTTATCCGACAAAATGTATAACTTCACGCAATGTTGTGTTTGTAGAGGACAAATTCTTCAAGGATACAGTTGAACGATCTGTGGTCAACGAGCTGACTCCGTATGTGATCATCAGTAATGGATCTGAAAATATAGGAGAGCAGACGGCGGAACCTGTTGACAGCACAGAAGAGCCCCACGATATCCTGATCCATTACACAGATAATACCGACAACGAAGAATCCAATACTTCAGATGAAGACTACGTTCCTGGTTCGTCATCTTGGGATTCAGAGGAATCGAGAGAACGGAACGAGTTTGAGGACACCTACTTGTCGGCACTGACGACCGGTGCGAGTAGCGACACGGAAACACCAACTACCGTTCGCGAGGCACTCGACGGTCCTGAGTCTGCGCAGTGGAAGGCAGCGATGCGGGATGAGTATCAGTCTTTCTTGGATAATAAATGTCTCGAACTTGCGGACTTACCGAAGAGCAAGAAACCTGTTAAGTGCAAGTGGATTTTCAAGAAAAAGAGAGGACTGAACGGAGAGCTCTTACAATACAAGGCTCGATTGGTTGCGAAGGGATTTACACAAAAATATGGAGTAGATTATGTTGAAACGTTCTCACCTGTCGTAAGATACTCTACAATAAGATTACTTTTGGCGCTGGCGGCTGAATATGACATGGAAGTGGATCATATGGACGTCAAGACAGCGTTCTTAAATGGTGACTTGAAGGAAGTCGTTTATATGGAAATTCCTGAAGGCTTTGACGTGGAAAACAGCAAAGGAAAGGCATACCGTTTGCTTAAAGCTGTATACGGACTAAAACAAGCCAGCAGATCATGGAATGAGAAGATAAACGACGCGCTTGTCAAGAAGCTGAAATTTAAACGACTAGCGTGTGAGCCTTGTGTCTACGTCAGATCTAGTAATAACGGACTTGTCATCCTCGGCCTTTATGTCGATGACATTTTATTACTTAGCAACAGTCAAACTGAGAAAAAGGCGGTAAAAGAGGAGATAATGAAGCTATTTGTTATGAAGGATCTTGGGCCTGCAAAAAGTGTACTCGGAATACACATCCGTCGTGAAGATGGAAAGATCGTTCTCGATCAGTCTGCTTATATTAGCAAAGTTTTAGAGAGGTTCAAAATGACTGAATGCAAACCAGCTAAAACACCGATGGAAGTTGGACTGAAACTTACAAAATCCGAGAAGAATGGAGACTATGAATACAGGAACTTGATTGGTTGCCTTCAGTATATCGCAGTCTGTTCACGTCCTGATATTGCGCATGCTGTGAGTATGCTAAGCCAGTTTAACGATTGCTACTCAGAAGCTCACTGGAAGGCGGCAAAGCGAGTGCTTCGATACCTTAGGGGTACTATGGAGTACAGCATCACCTATGAGAAGAGCGGGTTAAGCGTGACTGGGTCAGCGGACGCAGACTGGGCGGCTAGTGTAGTCAATCGTCGGTCGTATACTGGTTACATATTTAAATTGGGCAATTCTCTAGTTTCGTGGGAGAGTCGTAAACAGCGAACAGTAGCTCTTTCTAGCACAGAAGCTGAATATATGGCGTTATCCGATGCGTGCAGAGAGGCGCTGTTCATAAAAACATTCATGAAAGAGTGCTTGAGATTGGATGTCAAAATAGTAGTTTACAATAACAACCAATCTGCAATAAAATTGACCGAAAACCATATGTATCATGCAAGGACTAAGCATATTAATGTTAGACATCATTTCATTCGCGAAATAGTCGAAAACGGTGTATTGGTTGTGAATTATATGTGTACCAACGATATGCTGGCGGATGCTTTGACAAAGCCTTTGAGTACTGAAAAGTATCAGCGTTTTGTAAAAGATTTTTATATGCTTAAGTAGGTGCTTAGTCATGTAGTAGTTAGTATATGTAGTATGAACATATAGTTTAAGGGGTGGTGTTAGAACCTACATATAAACTATATGTATACTGGCTGTATAAAAACTGAAAGACATTGTCGTTGCATTGCTTACATGACGGTTACTAGGCTCCTAACAGTATAGCTGTAACTCACAATACGTATTCACGGATTAAACTAACTTTTACTCTACTAAAGTGGTTTTCCTCTATCAGTTTTGACACCATTTTTTTAAAGATTTGTATTTTATTTTATAAGGCATACAATTAATTTGGACCTCGTTGCCTGATGCAAATAAATAAATATGTTGCTACATTTTGCATTAGTTACTGACGTTGGTTTTGCTATGATTAAGTATAATCATATAAAACAGTAAGTTTGCAAAAATAATTTTTGTCTATTAAAATACGCCTTACTTAACATTATTTACATAATTGCAGTCAGTTATTTACAATGTTTTATTATGACACAGAGGAGAAAGCCCCCTTGATAGCGAGACTATTACGACATCGGTTACTAAAACACTATCTTACTAGTTTTTTTCGAGGTACTGCTACTTAATAATAAAGCGACACCCCATTCTGTACCTTCCCAGTCACTTTGAAAGCTGCTCACTTTTTTCTAGAAAATGTGTCTTGGACAATCAGTCAATCAGCAATGGATGCAAGTGGCTATACTGATCGAAAGGTTTCCTTTATTGGGTAGAATTCAGCTTATGATCGTCATATTTTTACCTCTGGGAACGGTGAGACTGTACCTATACAGCTATGTATAAGTAATCAAAAACAGTCTGCCATTCTTTTCAATCAAGTATTCAGGTTCAAGCACCTTGCAACTGTACCTATATTTGCGGTAGTTAGTCATGTTGACTGTGCGTCTGGCAGAATTGTCAATGCAGGTGCGACTACAATGGATGTACCTACATGTGTTTGTTTAGGTGAATTATATGCAGTTTTTGAGACAGATGGTTTAAACCAAGCGAACTAGAAACGAAAAAACTGCCTTTAAATAAATAAATAAAATAAAATAAGAATCATTTAATTCAGACTAAGGGACCTTAGTCTACATGGTACATGTAGTCTACATGTAAGTAGTATACATGGTTAGTAAACAATGAAATCTTATTACTAGTGTAAGTGTATCATAAAAAAGAGTGACTTAACTAAACAATGACTGCATGCAGTCTTTGCCAGCGGTTGAGCATGGGGCCATTTTCGTGCTCCCAGAACACGCTCAGAATATGCTGTTGGGGCTGCCGCGCAGGCGACGCATCAGTGAGGCGCACCACTTGCTGTCAATTTGTGCTTCCGCAAACATACCATAGGCACTACAAAATCGCGGCAACCCGTATTGAACCCGTAGGCGATTGTATGCCTTCTGCGTAAAGTTGGTCCACAGACTACATGTATAAAACGACTGACAGTACGCTTTGAAAAGTGTAGTCTTTACTTGTATTGTACAGTACATCTCGCGAACCTGCGGGCTAACATGTTGCATTGGACAGTCAACGACCTACGCTCCCGCTCAATGTCCAAGTTATCACTTATCACTCAGGTCGTCTGTTACCCAGTGCACCAGGTACTTGAACTTAGTGACAAAGTTTAAAGGGACGTCGTAGAGTGTCACTAATGGTACAGTCGGATAAGTTTTCCTGCCAGCTTTAAAAATCATCACTTTGCTCTTCTTTACGTTGTACCTATGTCCATGGGCCGCAGCATACGATTCGCATATTTTACGTTGTACCTGAGTCCATGGGCAACAGCATACGATTCGCATATTTTACGTTGTACCTGAGTCCATAGGCCGCAGCATACGACTCGCATATTTTACGTTGTACCTGAGTCCATGGGCAGCAGCATACGATTCGCATATTTTACGTTGTACCTGAGTCCATGGGCCGCAGCATACGACTTGCATATTGTACGTTGTACCTTCGTCCATGGGCCGCAGCATACAATTCGCATATTTTACGTTGTAACCGAGTCCATGGGCCGCAGCATACGATTCGCATATTTTACGTTGTAACTGAGTCCATGGGCCGCAGCATACGATTCTCATATTTTACGTTGTAACTGAGTCCATGGGCTGCAGCATACAATTCGCATATTTTACGTTATAACTGAGTCCATGGGCCGCAGCATACGATTCGCATATTTTACGTTGTACCGGAGTCCATAGGCCGCAGCATACGACTGGCATATTTTACGTTATACCTGAGTCCATGGGCAGCAGCATACGATTCGCATATTTTACGTTGTACCTGAGTCTATGGGCCGCAGCATACGACTCGCATATTTTACGTTGTACCTGAGTCCATGGGCCGCAGCATACGATTCGCATATTTTACGTTGTACCTGAGTCCATGGGCCCCAGCATACGATTCGCATATTTTACGTTGCAACTGAGTCCATGGGCCGCAGCATACGATTCGCATATTTTACGTTGTAACTGAGTCCATAGGCCGCAGCATACAATTCGCATATTTTACGTTGTAACTGAGTCCATGGGCCGCAGCATACGATTCGCATATTTTACGTTGTACCTGAGTACATGGGCCGCAGCATACGAATTTTTGTCTTTTGTGACGTGGTGATATTGTTGTTGTTGTTACTCATAAAGTGTTCCTGAAGAACATGAAAGTGATAAGGAGGATTTTGTAAATTCCAAAGTTTTAAATACATTCAAGATCATTTACATCAAGGAATCTATCCGACTAAAAATGTGAAATTGAAATAGATTTTGTATTTTGATGCGCGCTAGTCAGCATAACCTGTCATAACGAATGTGAGTAGGCAACAAATAAAAAACCGATTCCAATCGAAAACTTCAACCAAAAAATTTGTACATTTTATGACAATCCTCAGTGACTGAGGTCGATTTGCATATAATTACGTTTATTTGATTAAATCCTTTATCAACTAAAGTAAGCACCAGTTGAAAAGAAAAAAAATGTAAACAAACAATGTATTGAATTTGACATATTAAATGTCAAATTCAATACATTGTTTGTTTACATTTTTTTCGTTTTCAACTGGTGGTTATTTTAGGTACTACCTAGGGTCCGTTTCTCAAAAGCTTGTAACTTGTATGTTTATTACCTAATATAAGCGGAAGCCTCTTTTCAACTTCTCTCATGAGAAGAAGACTTCCGCTTGTATTACAAGATAGGTACAAGCTTTTGAGAAATAGACCCCTTATTATAAAAACCGGCCAAGTGCGAGTCGGACTCGTGCACGAAGGGTTCCGTACCATTATCTATAAAAATATTTATTTTATTTTGTTTTTAGTATTTGTTGTTATAGCGGCAACAGAAATACATCATCTGTGAAAATTTCAAGTGTAACTATCACGGTATCAGTGAGATACAGCCTGGTGACAGACAGACAGACAGACATACATACAGACGGACAGCGGAGTCTTAGTAATAGGGTCCCGTTTTACTCTTCGAGTACGGAACCCTAAAAAGGTAAGGTTTGTGACTTATGGTAATCTACGGAACTAATTACACATTCGATTTCGCAAAATCATTTACTGTTTCGTGTTTTTAGGCTTTTAGGATGGATTTAGGCTATATTTTATCCCGCGTTTTATGTGATACGCGGGCGGAGCCGTACGGGCAGCGAGTCGTGTATAAAAATATAGAACAGCTAATACTTCTATAAAATCGTTTACCAACAGTGTACTTATACGTTTTATATAGTAGGCAAGGGTAGGCTTTCTGCAGAGGCCCGATCGTCGCCCCTCGACCCACTTCCCCCAGGCCGCGCGTGCCGGCGGGCCTTATCTGGCCGATAACAAGAAAGGCCCAGCCTACACTTATTTGTCTTTGTTGTCTGAGACTGAACGCGTATGGAATTGCAATGTTTTCTATGAGTATCTCACATAGTTTTTGCGCAGTTGGAAAGCCTGAAGACGCGTAGCAAGTACCGTAGGATCACTGCTACGAAGGGCTACGTCACCATTGGGCTACGCCATCGCTACGATTTCACACCTCTATGCCTCCTTTTGCTATGTCTATGCGGTTAGACATCATTATTTACTCGGTCGTTATGAAGGACAAAAATTAAACATGTTCGTATATATATTATCAAATTGGACAGATTTCACGACACATATTGGGGGCCAACTTTTTTGTCCTTAAGAAGCGATAAAACGATTGCCAAAAAGAGGATTTGATACTCTCAAATTTATTATGAATTTCAAGTATTTCAACGTTGTCCGATTTCTTAAATTACCTACACTGGATAATTTGCTTAAACAATTGTATACCTATATATTTTGTTAATGAGGAAGTAGAGGTCTTTGTATAATGTACACACATACATATAATTACGCTTATTCCGCGGAGGGGTAGGTAGAGATCACGGAGTTCCACTTGCTACGATCGTGACAAACCTTTCTCGCTTCATTCACTTCCATGACATTCTTCATACATGCTCGTCGGTTTAGGGTACTCTTGACCTGACCTTTCTTTAGGATTTCCACTTACTACGATCGTGACAAACCTTTCTTGTTTCATTCACTTACATGACATTCTTCATACATGCTCGTCGGTTTAGGGTACTCTTGACCTGACCTTTCTTTAGGATTTCCCCTTACTACGATCGTGACAAACCTTTCTTGTTTCATTCATTTACATGACATTCTTCATACATGCTCGTCGGTTTAGGGTACTCTTGACCTAACCTTTCTTTACGATTTCCACTTACTACGATTGTGACAAACCTTTCATGTTTCATTCACTTCCATGACATTCTTCATACATACTCGTCAGTTTAGGGTACTCTTGACCTGACCTTTCTTTAGGATTTCCACTTACTACGATCGTGACAAACCTTTCTTGTTTCATTCACTTACATGACATTCTTCGTACATGCTCGTCGGTTTAGGGTACTCTTGACCTGACCTTTCTTTAGGATTTCCACTTACTACGATTGTGACAAACCTTTCTTGTTTCATTCACTTCCATGACATTCTTCATACATACTCGTCAGTTTAGGGTACTCTTGACCTGACCTTTCTTTAGGATTTCCACTTACTACGATCGTGACAAACCTTTCTTGTTTCATTCATTTACATGACATTCTTCGTACATGCTCGTCGGTTTAGGGTACTCTTGACCCGACCTTTCTTTAGGATTTCCACTTACTACGATCGTGACAAACCTTTCTTGTTTCATTCACTTACATGACATTCTTCATACATGCTCATACATGCTGAGTCATGGATGTTTTCTATGTATTTAAGTATTTATTTCTCTGTATAAGTATCTATATCGTCGTCTAGTACCCATAGTACAAGCTTTGCTTAGTTTGGGACTAGGTTGATTTGTGTAAGATTGTCCGCAAATATTTATTTATTTATTTATTTATGCTCGTCGGTTTAGGGTACTCTTGACCTGACCTTTCTTTAGGATTTCCACTTACTACGATCGTGACAAACCTTTCTTGTTTCATTCACTTACATGACATTCTTCATACATGCTCGTCGGTTTAGGGTACACTTGACCTGACCTTTCTTTACGATTACTCCGATTTGGTCGGAGAATGTTCGACGAGGACGTCCCCTTCCAACTGTACCATCCACTTTTCCCTCATACACTCTCTTTGTAAATCTTCTTTCATCCATCCTCTCTACAAATAACTAAAAATAATCTTTGTATAATTTAACTATTCATAATAAGTTTATTTGTGTTTGAAACTATACAAATAAACTAGTCTATGAAGATGTCAATCTAGAATTTCATGGAATCTAGACGAGTTCAGGCGTCTAAGTAGTACTGGAATAAGCCCTCTGGAATATCTGTAAACGCATCGTCTAAGACGCTTTATATTCTGTATTTGTGCTTAAGTGCTTCGTTAGGGCCGTCAGGCAATAACCTACCCAGTTCTTAGGTTGTAATATCGGTAGGAAAATAAAATCAATATATTTATTAAAACCTTGTTTATTGCACAGGCGACGCGTGTAGCGGCGCGACACGCGTGCTGTCAGGCGGCTATGGCGCGCACGCTTTTATACAACTCTTTGAATTGTTTGAATGTAATGGGACACTAATTGGGAACTTGACTCTGTATAATAAATGAATTTGTTTACAGAAATAACAATCGGGGCAACTTTACACTAAAAGCAATGTATAAAATAAAATATACAGACACAAAGTTTCCTCATTTAAATGCTCACGAACGTAAATGTCGGCGTTAATTTTGTTTGGTAATTAAGGGAGATGAAGTGCTAGGTACTTTGTACATATATAGTTACAGCGAGTGTACTTATGTAATAGTAATTAGAAAAAACTTGTACTTAAATTAGGTTTTGGTTTGGTTTTCGCTAAAAAAACATAATGTGAGCTGCGTTTATCGTATTATTACATATTAATTACTTAAATTGATATCCCTAGAATCTCCTGAAAATCAGCGTTGTTGCACTCCGTACTGAGCCGACTCCTTTTTTGAGCCTTTCTATGTCCAAATAGCAAGCGAGCTATGCGGTTGTCTGGGTCACCTATTTAACTCTATAAGTTGCCATATGTTTTCGTAGCGAACCATGAGCAAAATATACTTTGCCATTTTTCGAAGTACTTACATCTTGCTCTTATTTGAGTTAGATCAACTTCTAGTTTATCCAAAACAACGCAAAGAGTCGTTTAATTGGTTTTGGCCATGTGTATGTGAGGTTTGTCGGCTGCGTTGTGTTGAAGCTAATATTTACACAAAGGGAGAAACGATTTGTGTGCGCTATTTTATACGTGATTTTCAGCTTGAAACAGTATATTTGGCGTTTTTTTGTTTCAATATTCATAACTGAATAAGGTTTTTTTTTAAGTGATGAGATCAGATCAATCTAAAGAGTATGTTTACTGGAGTAGATAAGGCACAAATTCATGAATAGACAAGGTCAGACGGCACGTATGGAGCCAGCTGACGACGGGCGACAGAAGCGACGACACGGGAGTCTGCGGCACCTCGTGACCTCGCGGGTCGATGCTCCCGGGCCTGTCTTGCGTAACTAACCCACGCCTTATACCATAAAAAGGCGAAGTACTCTTAATGGGTCTGGAGTTACAGAACCTGGTGATAGATCATTTGGACAGATATAATAGTATGGTCAAATATCGAAAAAAATGAGGATTTTAGCCCTAGGGCTCGATTCGTGATGACCGAATGACCCAAGGCATGTCATAGGGATATCCCCACTTTCAGAATTCTGTCTTAGAAAATCAGAAATACCTATTAAGCGAATTATTTCTGCGGAGACAAATGGAATCACGGCCTTAAATTCTAAAGCGTTCACCAATATACAAACGGATATTTTTTTGTCAAAGCGATAAAAGTCTATGTTAGATTATGAGTTCATAAGTTGACTTTACCTACCTGCTATTTATTATGCGACTTGTTATGTTGCAAAAATCTGCAAAGCGCCTGTGGCTTTCGGTACCTATTGACCAAAGGTGGACAACGATAACCTATAGAAAGGTACATATGTTGAAGAGTTAAACGTGGCAAGCCGCGAAATCAATAACATAAAAGCCTCGCACCCCGCGCCTCTTTGATTTTTATAAAACTTACAGTTTTTTCAGCTAGCAACCGTTGCGGCTTAATGTGGTTGTCGAGGGTAATTACATGTTCGGGAACGAATTAGAATAGACACATGGAGCCAGTCTAGAGACAGGAGTGGCACGGGAGTCTGGCACGGCAGTTCGTCGACCGCTCAGGGCCGAGTTGCGTAACCAACCCCCGCCCGCCCTACTTCCCATAAATAACACCTACTTTTTAATGCAATTATAGGTAAATCTCACAGTAACAAATACCATGACTCGGTTACATAAAAAAAGTATTTAATGTCCATCATCATCTAATAATATAGCCTTTATTAAACCAAACATACATAGTTATATGTGATTATATTATGTATTTAACAATACAAGATTGTGTTTGAATTTCTTACAGCTAACAATATAATAATATATCCAATGTGATGGGAGAGGATGGTATTAGTCCAAATGCGAAGGGAGAGCAGCACCGTCGTCAAATTTAAAATAAATAAATAAATAAAAATAAATAAATAATATTTATTTCAGGCAAAAATCCCATATCATCCTCATCCTACGACTTACATGTAAAAATATAATTAAAAGTGTAAAAATAAAAGTTAGCCGAGCCATCTGGCTACGGGTTTACAGCGGTGTCGTGTACCGCGGATACACATGACGGCAATGCCGATTCGTGCTCTCAGCCAGCCCAGTATGGTGCTTAGGGAGCGGTTCCAGCGCTCTGACATTTTCTCTGTCATGTGTTTGATGAATGAGGACATTTGGGGAGCGAAGACGCCATCGACCGATGTCACGAGTGGGGTGAAGGTTACATGTTGCATTTCGCAGGCGTTGGAGTATTTTCTCTGATTTTCGTTTTCGGCAGATTTTAGGATGGTTGTGACGGGGCGTGAGAGGTAAGAGGGATCGTCAGTGTCAACGACACGGATATCAAATAACGCCTCCCTCTGAGCCACCCATACACCACGGCAGGGTAGGTCTGCTCGTAGTCCGCAATCGTTTTGGGAAATTAAAGGTTCTTTTGTTACATTGCCCCAAGCGTCGTCATATGATTAAGAACTAATAATTTGTACCTAATCACGACGGAATGAATATTCATCTTGTTCAGTATACGAGAGAAGATATTAGAGAGACCGTTTCGATAACTCCCAAATATACTTAATGCTGACTTCATCAACGACAGCAATTGTTTAATGTTCATTAATTACGATTGGTAGAGGTACTTAATAAATTACATATATCTTTAACTTTTAGATGCCATTTATAGCCAAGTTTGGAGCTAACTCAACCAGGTAATAGGTAACTTTTTCTTGATAGATTAAAAGTTATAACTATTAATACAAATAAATAGTGAGCTAAAGTAAATATTTGTAATATAGTACTCGAATTCGACAAATACGGTGTTCCCTCGTACCATTTGGGTTACCTTTAACCTCCTAAGGCCCACCATACAACACAAAATGACATTGAAATTTGAATCAACTGGCGTAAGAAATAGAGTTGAATTTCGTTTGTTTCAAAAAAGACCAAAACAAAACAAATGCAACTCTATTCCAACCCAAAATGGTTTAAATTCCTTTAAGAGAATAAGTCCTTCCAGTAGGCCAATGGGATCGAACATAGAATGTAAGTCGATGACATTTTCGCTTCTTTTCTCGTTTAGCTAGCCATAGCCTCGCTCACATAAAATCAGATAAAACAGCAGCATTTAGTTAGTACTAGGCTATTAATTGTCGTTGGTACAATACCTGTAAATTTCGTAAATATTTAATATTAGGTACAATTACCTAGTTACCTATTAAATTTATGGCGTGATGTGGTGCATGTCGACGAACATACTTAGTCGTCGTGTCTAGGTTGTCCGAGATCTAGGTATAGGATAATGACCTTGTTGATTGCTCACTAATGCCTCTATGGATTAATATGCCCTTAAGGTCGGCAATACACGTCCAATTTCACTTCCGATAGACGGTTCCGACTATTTGACGTATTCACTCAATACACGTCCGCATCTTGCATTAGATTTTTGCTGGACTCGCTATCTCTATATCTGTTAACGTGCGTGTTAGTATTGACAAAGTTGGAAGTTAAAATTGGAATTGCCCACTCAAGAGCAAAAGTTTCGGGTCGGTGAAATACCGTCATATTTCCTAAAATAGTGCATGGTTGTACAGTTTTTTTAATCCTGTCCTGACCTTTATTAAATTTTACATCCAAACTGCAAAAATAACAGTTGAAAAAAAAACCATTACTAGGTTAAAATAGGACTCGTAAAAAACCATGAAAAAAAACAGCGTTAACGGAGCGAGATACCGCAATAATCGTCATTTTTAGATGTTGATATTTTAACGATAGGATCCATATTAAAAAAAAACCTATTGCGGTTATTTAATTTAGGGTGACCCGAAACTTTTGCCCTCGAGTGCGTCTTTAAACAATTAATCGTAATCGCCTCGGCGCTGCTGCCGAGTGGTCCATTCCGATTTCTTTTCTCATGTGTATTATCTGTTAGTATCTGTCGGTATAGTATAATCCACAATTATTTACCACGCGTCGTGCCAACATGATTAAATATTCAAATGACACTTTATTCAATCTCCAGTCTAGACGGTGTGTGTTGTCAGTTTTTGTTCCGTATTTTTTATTATACTATTTATTAGCGATACTGCGTCATTATAATTAATTATTTGCCTACCACTTGAATATCTTGTAGAAACTTAATTAAAAGTAATCTGAAATAGATAATTTTATCTCCGTTGCCACACTTGCAGCAGCGATCTGTGCTGTCATAGTTATGAGCTGCCCTAATTAACATTTGATCGTGAGAAGTTTATAAACATTATAAATAATTATGTAAGTAATTTCTATTCGCTTATCGATATGGTTCAACTGCTACTGTGACCTGTCTGTTTGATATACGGTGCACGGTTTAAATTCCAAGTATCATGGACGCAATATTTTGTCGAGTTCATGAATGCCTACTCACTCAGGTAGTGTTGCGAGTTACGGTCGCAACAGTGCGTGAGGCGAAGTGCGTAGGTACGTAGGTACTGAGTGCCGCGGGTGGAGGGAATGCGATAGTGGTGGCGACGGGTGTCTTCGGCGGGGGAGTGGCAGGGCGGGGGATGCCGCGAGTGGTGACGGAACCTTCGCTCTGATAACCCACATCCGCGCCGCCCGCCCCGCCGGCGCCGGGCCCTCCCGTCTGCCCGGTCTACCAGGGTTGCTACATTCATCACTATACGCAATATGAAAAGCTGCTTTGTTCTACAATACAGCTCAGATGTAACCTCTAATTTAAAACAATGTAATCAGTGTCTTTAGCGTAGGTATTATTCAACCGCGATGAGGTTGGGAATGGAATACTTAAATAGCTGTCAGTTCATGTAAACTTTGACATATTAATATGGCAAAACTGTCTCGTCCTATATATCCCATTCTAATAGCGAGCGGTTTGATAATATGTATTAACGGTGTGGCGATGGCGGTGTACACTTGAGTTTATATTGAACTTACGTAAACAATAAAATTTAGAGTTAAATCTTACATAGTTCTTATTCGCTAACATATATGTATCTTTACCGGGATTCAAACCTAAACACTAGGTAACGAATATACCAAAGGAATGTAGGTATTCATATTACAATTTTGTTACCAATTTTAGCAATGAAATTGGCAACCCAGGCAAACTTTACATCTTGCGTTTTGCCAATCGGTACTTACCTACTCAAAATACCATTCTCAAGCACATTCATTCACTGGTACGAGTAGGTATGGTAACCTACTAAGTATAACTTTTTATCACATGCTGCCTTTTTCCAGGCATTTAAAATTGGAGTATTTTTCATTGTTAAGGTGGCAACGGAGGACTTATTGATTTCTTGGAGCGACTTCTCTACAGTGGTCTGGTCATATAACTCATTTATAAATCGCTATGGATAAAACGTACGTATATACGTCTTCCGCTTCTTGAGTCCTGGTCAGAACGTGAAGGATGCTTTCTCCGCCGGTAATATTTAACCGATCTATCTATCTATACATCTATACATATAATGAAGCTGAAGAGGGTCGAAAGTCTGTACATGGAAGATATTCGAAAAGAAATTGGCTAGGGATACTTAAAATCGATAACAGAACACGTTCCAACAGTTTTTAAAATCTATCTGTACATATAATAAAGCTGAAGAGGGTCGAAAGTCTGTACATGGAAGATATTCGAAAAGAATTTGGCTAGGGATACTTAAAATCGATAACAGAACAGTTCCAACAGTTTTTAAAATTTTTGTCTGGTTGTCTGTTTGTATGTTTATCTGTTTATCTGTTTGTGTGTTTATCTGTTTGTCTGTTTATGTGACCGCGCATCACGTGAAAACGGCTAAACCGATTAAGATGAAATTTGGTATAGAGATAGTTCGAGTCCTGGGGAAGGACTTAGGGTAGTTTTTATCCTGGAAATCAACCCCTAAGAGGATGAAATGGGGGGGGGGGGGGGGGGGGTGGAAATTTGTATGGAGCTACTTAAACCGCTGCACCGATTTGGATGAAATTTAGTAAATAATTAGTTTGAGTTCCGGGGAAGGTCAAAGGATAGGTTTTATCCCGAAAATCTTCCCTTTAGGGGGTAAAATGGAGGGGTGAAAATTTTGATGTAACTCATTTTGATAAAATTTGGTTTAGAGGTAGTTTAAGTTCTGGGGAAGGACATTGGATAGTTTTTATTCCGGAAATCTTCCCCTAAGGGGGTGAAATGGGGGGTGAAATTTTGGATGAACTCTGTTTAGACCAAATTTGGTATAGATATAGTTTGAGTCCCAGAGAATGACAATGGATAGTTTGAATCCCGAAAATCATCCCCCAAGGGAATGAAGTAGGGATGAAAATGTGGATAAATCCCATATAGTAAAAATTTGGTAAAGAGATAGAAGGAGTCCCAGGGAAGGACAACGCATAGTTTTTATCCTGAAAAATCATCTCCTGAGGGGGTGAAATGAGGGGTGAAAATTTGGATAGAACCGATTTAGATGAAATTTGGTATGGAGATAGTTAAGAGTCCTGGGGAAGGACTTAAAATAATTTTTAGTCCAGAAATCATCTCCTTAGGGGGTGAAATGGGGTTTGAAAAATTGGATGGAATCCATTTACGGTATAGCGAGTTGGAGTCTTGGGGAAGGACATAGGATAGTTTACTCCCGAAAATCATCCCCTAAGGGGGTGTAATTGGGGGTGAAAATTTGTTTGTGACCCATTTTGATGAAATTTGGTTGAACGATAGTTTGAGTCCCGGAGTATGACAACGGATAGTTTTAATCCCGAAAATCATCCCCTCAAGGATCTTATCTTATCTTATCTTATCTAGGTGAGGGCCCTTTCGGATGCACTTCGACCCAGTGGGATCTTTTGTGCATTTGCCCTCTCCTTTATACCTGCTCCCAGGCTTGCTCCATCATTTCCACAAAGCGGATGATGCAGTTCGCCGGGAGCACCTTGAATTCCTTTGGTTGCGGGTAACCGTTACCAAAGTAGTTCATTCTTTGTCTGGCAAGGGCATGCCATTCACACAATAAGTGTTCCATAGTCTCATCCTCCTCGCCACACATTCTACAGTCTAAACTATCAGATAGTCCCATCTTGGCCAAGAGATCCTTGACCCCGAAGTGACCTGTGAACACCCCTGATATAATTCTGAGTTGCTTCCTACTGGATTTCCAGAGTTTCCTGGTCCAGCCCGAGTCCACTCCTTCTATGCAGAGCTTAGAGTGCCTTAAGCCAGCCTCATTCCTCCACTCGTGTTGGTGTTTGGTTTTGGCGTAGGCTTTAAAGGCCGATATTATGGTCCCCTGCGAGAGTCCTACAAATGGTTCTGGACCTACAAAGTGATTTGTAGAGCCCCCTCTTGCAAGCTCATCTGCTCTTTCGTTGCCGATGAAGCCCTTGTGCCCTGGTATCCAAACCTGTTGCACCTTATTGTGCCTTCCAAGTCTGTTTAGTGCTTGGACGCCATTATAAATTAGTCTAGAGTCCACTTTCGGCGCCGTAAGCGCTTTAAGGGCCGCTTGACTGTCACTGAGTATATAGTAACTGTCACTGAGTATATAATCCCCTCAGGGATGCAATAGGGGGTGAAAATTTGGATAAAACCCATTTAGATGAAATTTGGTAAAGAGATGGAAGGAGTCCTAGGGAAGACAATGCATAGTTTTTATCCCGAAAAATCATTTACTGAGGTAGTGAAATGAGGGTTGAAGATTTCGATAGAACCCATTTAGATGAATTATGGTATAGAGAGAGGTCTCAGTCCAAGGAAAGAACATAGAATAATTTTTATTCCGGAACACATGTAAGGAGAAAATCATCCCCTAAGGGGGTGAGAAATGGTGGATGAAAATTTGGATTGAACCCATTTACGGTATAGCGATAGTTAAGGAAGGACATAGGATAGTTTTATCCCGAAAAACATCCCCTAAGGGGGTGAAATGGGGGTGACATTATGGATGTAGCCCATTTAGATGAAATTTGGTATAGAGATAGTTTGAGTCCTGGAGAATGACAACGGATAGTTTTTATCCCGAAAATCATCCTTTAAGGAGGTGAAATAGGGGGTCAAAAATTGTATGGAACCCATTTACGGTATAGCGGTAGTTGGGAGTCCTGGGGAATAGGAACATTACAGATATGTATGTGACGTTCCAAGGGTAAAGGTACCTTATGGCGGTAGTTTCGAAGATGTTTTCTAAAACGGGGTAAAAAAGACATTTTATTATGGCTATTTTGAAAACTATTAGACGTAACATTTTGTTGACGTATCTTTATTTGTTATATAAAATATTTAAATTACAAGTCAGTTAATTTAGTCCTACGGTTTAGTAGAAAAGGTCTTTACGGCCGTGTGATATGAAAATATGCAAAATAATACTGAAAAAAGCCTACATGCATTTATTATGGTGAAGCGGGTCATAGAAACCAAGTTTGCGGCGGAGTCTATTTAAAAAAAAAGGCGTTCGGAGTAAGCTAATCTATAAAATCATGCAACTCAGCCATAATGACCCTTTCCTTCGTACGATCTATACTAATATTACAAATGCGAAAGTAACTCTGTCTGTCTGTTACCTTTTCATGCTTAAACCGCTGAACCGGGGCCTTCCCAAAGAGTCCTTACTAAAGATAGTTTTTATCTGGAAATTCATCACCTAAGGGGGTGAAAAGGGGGGAGAAAGTTACGATATAAACGATTTCCGCGCGGACGAAGTCGCGGGCAAAAGCTAGTATGACATAAACTTCAAACTAAAGGAAAAATTTAAAAATTTAGGCTCCGAGCCGGATTCGAACCGGTGACCACAGGCATACACGGCCCGTCGCTACTAACCAACTGAGCTATCGGAACAATCTGCCTCAGCCCCTAAATCTTTCAATCAGTTCCTTCTTACAACGCCTTTAGGGAGGCGTGTGGCGACATCTACCTAGAAGACATATGCTTCTTTAACGGCACCAACGTCTCAAATTATATTGAGAAACCGTCAGTAACGATGCGCCACCCCATACTAAATTCATTTTTTTATATAATGCAGTTACGCCTGCTATTTATAAACTTCAAACTAAAGGAAAAATTGAAAAATTTAGGCTCCGAGCCGGATTCGATATGAAATAAACACGAAAATACTCTTGCTGGCGGGCAAATTGAGTTTAATTCGATATGTTTCAATTGTAAACATTTTGAATGATATCATAGAGTTAGGTCTCGATTATATGGTTGTCCATAGGTATCGTCGTTATCGTTTATCGGCTAGTAATATACTGTACTAATAAGTAAATGTTGGAACACATCTCCATTATAGTTACTTGAGTTTATGTTTACAGATAACTTTAGACTCAGACATGACGTGTGAGTAAATACACGTCTACTTGTTTATTACTTTGCAAAACAGAATGTTAAATACACTTTATTCTTTAACTCATAATTAGTTCAAAGCGGAAAATAATGTTATAAATGCCCTATTTTTTTAATCTACGCTGGCAAATGGCATGACTAATCAATCACCCACAATATGCTACTTCAAAATTAAGCTCGTGATCTGTCAGAATGGAAAATACGTTCGGTGGCAGCGAAGTGGCGCGGGCGAGATGAAAGCGGAGCCGAATCGGTGCGGCATAGGCAGCGATAGTGCACTGACCGGTGTGTGGTGTGGGGTCGGGGTCGGGCGCCGGGGTCGGCGGGTGTCGGGGCGGCGGAGGCGGCGCGCGGCCGGTGTCGTTGGAGGGCGCGCTGGCGCAGGCGGCCGCCGGCGGCGCATCTTCCGCGGCGCGGGCGGCGAGCGGCGGCGGCGCGCCGGCGGACGGGCTGGGGGGAGGCGCGCAGAGCGCGACCAGCCGCAGCAGCGCCACGCACCACCACCAGAGCACGGCGGCCAGCGCGCGGGCAGCGCGCCCGACGCGGCCCGGGGTCCTCACGCGACCGAAATACGCGCACCCACGAGTTGTGCACCGGCGCACCTCGCACTCGCACTCTTACCCGGGTACGGACGGCTCGGGGCTGAGACGACGCGGGAGCGCGCGCGCGGCCACACGGCGACTGGAGCGCCGCTTCCGACCGCGCACGACCGCGCCCGAACACTATTTCGGGAGCGACGCTCCGCGCCGCCGCCGCCGCCCGCCCGCCGCGCCGCACGCTGCCAATTTTACGCAAAATTGCGGGCGGGCGGTGATGCGATATGTACTGCACCGCGGTCACCTGCATCTGCACTATTCGTGCGCTAATTAAAGCATCTCCTTTTTTCATTGAGGAGGTCCAGCGGGCGAGGGTCTGAGCCACAGGCCCTGCGCCGACGCCGCTGCGCGCGCGACACGTGCGCTGCCCGTCCACTCAAAATAGTTTGCGGCGACGTGCTGCTGGCCCGTGTCAATAGATACAATGTCGTAGCTATTGGCAAGGAAACAGAGACGCGCACTATCTCACTGTCTCGCGCTCTCTGTGTTGTGAATTCTTATGCACGGTTTATATTTAGACGTTAAATTATTTCTGATATAGATAGGTGTTTGACATTACGTTGAACTCTCATACCAAGCCGAGCTCCACCTGGATAAATATTCTGCGCTAGATGACATTTTGGACAGTATTTTATATTCATGCCTTAATACAACATTATGGTACCGTGATTGTACTTATACACTTATTTTTTTTCAATAAACATGTAAGGTACTAAGTATAGTGGTTATTACATTGTGACAGGGGTAAACATACTTTAACATACCTATATATATATGTGTAGGTATAAGTACTTATATGGTAAAGCTACGTGTAAATTATCATTCTATCTTGTATATATCTAAAGTAATAAACACTGAAAACGGGTACAGTTTACATACAAATTTTTAAGAGGTGCATCTTTTTTACAAGCTTTTATTTAGTTTCACCTGTCCCGTTGTCTGTCTGTAATCTGTTATCACATCTTGCAAGTTAAATTTGACCCACTTCCCGGTTTCCGATTGAGCTGAAATTTTGCATGCATATGTATATCGCATGACAATGCAATATTATAATGACTTGAAGCTGATCTGATGCTGAAACTGGAAGGTGGCTATAGGAACTCCGCAATAAAACGACATAACCCCATCGAGTCTGCAGGGCTCGTTAGAAGCGTCTCAATGAGTAGTTGATGAAGGTATACAGAAAATTACAGTCGGCAATAAAACCTTGTACCAAAAACTTAATTTTTGACAAAAAATTGTTCTCCATATTGTCATGTACCTAATTAGGTGATACAACTGATAAGATAAACACATCTCTTTGTATTCGACTGTACCTACCTACTCATTTTCGTTGCTCTAGACTAGATTATATTATTCTATTCAACTTACCTATTTAGAAGACCGGTCACTTTGGCACTCTTTGGGGGAGGCCTATGTTCAGCAGTGGACGTCTTTCGGCTGATATGATGATGATGATGATTTAGAAAACCCTTATGCACTGTGCATTTTCGCATACCTATACTGGTATCGTAATAGGGTACCTAAGGATGTAGATTAGTTGTAAAAAAAATATAAAATCTGGGGTAAATTATCCCCCCTCATCGCATCCTATTGCTGAGGGTCATGATGTAAGGAGGTTGACCATTTCAGTCTCGTTCGCAGCTAGAGCGTTGTATCGTCAGCTGGAACCACAGATGTATGAATATAAGGAGATCGGACATGGCGGCCGATTTGTATAGAGTGAGCCTGTCGCAAGTACATTAACCCACACAACGCCCAAGTAATTGATAAGACAAAGCACGCACACATCTAAAACACACACACTTGTATACCTACACGCTTATTTGACAATAAACGCGCATCATATCAGGCATTTTGGGAAAAAAACGTAATATTCTCTGCGATCAGCACGCGTGCACAGTATGGCAGTGTATGCCCATTGAGCATACAGCTGCGACACGGCCGCCGGCGGCTTGTCCTCTCTCTAGTATTCTATGCTCTGAGGCTGGAACACTATATTATATGCTTAGGTACATAAAAAAATTGCGAAAAACATATTTCATATGCACTAAAGTGCACCTAGGCAAGTAGGTCATCTAATCGTACTTATATTGGATTTCTTATGAAGCCTCAAATATTTTGAAACATCTCATCTACGTGACGGGTGCCAAATAATTATTGCCAATCATCTCCATCTCCACTTATAATAAATCTCTAAATTAAAAAAAGAATCAGCCAGTTTGAAACTAAGCTTTGTGTGGTACGAATGTTCTCAGCATCCCATGAACGGAAAAATATGAAACATTTTATATAGGTACATTATTATTCTAGCTGCAACTTAGGATAGTTTTTATCCGACTGCGACAATTAATTAATTTTCCGAAATATACGACTTCATTTAATTTTTCATTTATTTTTATTGAAATCAAACGTTGCTCCAACTGTCAGCTATAAATAAATAAATTAATAAATAAATATTATGGGACAATCTTACACAAATCAACCTAGGCCTAATCAATAAGAAACGTCAAATTTTTGTCAAAATGGCGGAATTGCTTTGCCTTTCACTTATTAATAATTTAAATCCAGTCTACGATAGACCTTTACAATACACATGCCAAAAGTTAAACCATAAAAAAATATTCGATTGTGATATGAGAACTTATATGCGCAAATGTCGCATTATGGCGTAATTTCAAAAAATGTATTAACAAATTTGAACAATATAATTAACACGAATTTGTTTTTTTTGAATGGCAATGGCACGCGTTCTTTGCGCATTCTGCCAAAGTGCCTACGGCGCTACCACGAAAACCGAAACTCGAAGTTCGTATAGCTGCATCCCTGTCACTCGAGTGTTGTTAGTGCGATAGAGATAGAGATACCCGAATATTTTCGAATTCCGAAGTTCGTGGTTATAGCTCAGGAATCGAAACTACACCCCGTAAGCCGCGTCCGCTGCGCCATGTTTTCGTGGCTTTTAAACGTCAAACATGTTTTGCCAATCAAAACAAAACCCAATTTGTTTGCCGAACCTGACGGAAAACATGTTAGATGTTTAAAAACATGGAAAACATTGGTGCAGCGGACCCGGCTGTAGGTAGGCACTAAATAAAATAATCATGAGGGAAGCAACAGGCGACCCTCGCGCAGGCAGCTTTCTTGCACAAAGACTTGCAATCGCAATTCAACGCGGGAACGCTGCCTGCGTGATGGGAACCCTACCAAAGGGTCCAAATTTAGATAGTAATTTATAGTTTTTGGTAGGTTATTTTTATGTTAGTTTTAGTTTTAATTATAAATCTAGTTTTAATTGTATATTCTATTGTGTTTTTGTAGTAATTTAATATAATGTCCTTTTATGATGTTACAGAATTAAAAAAAAAAAAAAAAAAAAAAAGATATATGTTCAATATAATCATAATGTATTTTCTCGAAAAAAGGATAATAGAGAAAAAATCTACGCAAGAGGTTATGTGTATAGGTAATCACTAAGTTCCAAAGTTTTATGTTCTGTCCCTTTTCCACAAAACGCACCTTCATATGTAACGATTGTTTTTTACTATGACGCTCGAGGATCTTGACGTCACAGTCCCCGATCGTTTTCTCACTCTAACAAGCGACATTAAAACGGTTTTGAGATATTTGAATGGGATTTTCGTCATCTTCTATCTATCTATACCTACATATAAATGCCCTGACTGACTCACCCACTCACTCATCAACGGACAGCCGAAACTACTGGGGCTAGAGAGTTGAAATTTACACCAGAACTACCTTATACAACGTAGGCAACGGATAAGAAGAGATTTTTGGAAATTCTACCCCTAAAGGGGTCAAATAGGGGTGCAAAGTTTGTATGGGGGAAACTTTATTTTTTATAGCTAGAGACTTAAAATTTTGTATAAATATTACTTATTAGAATACGAATAAAATACTTTCAACGTTTAGGAAAATTCTGCCCCTAAGGGGGTAAACAAGGGGTGCAAATTTTGTATGGGGGAAACTTTATTATTTTAGCAAGAGACTCAATACGTTGTAGAAAGCTTACTTATTAGAATACAAATAAAGTACTGCCAGCGTTTTGGAAAATTCAGCCTCTTAGGGGGTTAAAAAGGGTTGCAAAGTTTGTATGAGCGAAACTTCTTTTTGAGATAGAAGCTTAAAAGTTTGTAGAAAGATTACTTATTACAATACAAGTAAAAAAAACAGCGTTTTGGAAAATTCCACCCCTAAGGGTATGAAAAAGGGGTACAATGTTGGTAAAGGGGATTTTTTTGAGCTAGAATCTCAAACCTTTTTAAAAAGATCGCAAGCGACAAACCTTTGCTGAAAGATTACTTATTACAATACAAATAAAGATCTTTCAGCGTTTTGGAAAATTCCACCCCTAAGGGTGATTAAAACAGGTGAAAATTTGTATTGAGGAAACTTTTTTTTTGAGCTTGAGACTTGAAATTGTGTAGAAAAATTATTTATTAGAATACAAATATATAGGTAAATTACTTTCAGTGGTTTGAAAATTTCCACCCGCTAAGAGGGGGATAAAGAGGTGCAATGTTTGTGTAGGAAAATTTTTTTTTAGGTAGAATCTTAAAACTCTGTAGAAAGATTAAGTAGGTACCTACTTATTAAAATACAAAAAATACCTACTGCCAGCGTTTTGGAAAATTTCACCCCTTAATGGGTTAAAAAGGGGTGCAAGGTTCGTATGGGAAACACTTTTTTTTAGCTAGAGACTAGATAGTTTGCAGAAAAAATACTTACCTATTACAATAAAAAAACCGAGTGTTTTATTTTTAATTTTTCCCTGAAAAGCGTTCAAAGTTTGTATGGAGAGCAAGAAAATTTTAAAGTATGATATTTGTAACTGCGAGCTTAGCATGTTTAGACTACAAAACTTATTTCAGCGTTTTTTTTAATTCATCGCCTAAGAAGGTTAAAAGGGGGTTCGAACTTTGTATAGAGAGCAAGACATTTTTAAAGTAAGAAATTTGTAACTACGGTTCCAGACTGTTTAACTATGAGGGTTCAGAGAGGGCTCTTAGTTTGTATAGATAGCAAGAGATTTTTAAAGTAAGAAATTTGTAACTACGGTTCCAGACTGTTTACTATGAGGGTTCAGAGAGGGCTCTTAGTTTGTATAGATAGCAAGAGATTTTTAAAGTAAGAAATTTGTAACTAACGGAGGGGGTTTTGGACCTTGTCACTCAGATACTTTCCATAGATGGTGGCAAGG
This sequence comes from Epinotia brunnichana, assembly GCA_963854355.1. Lineage (NCBI taxonomy): Eukaryota > Metazoa > Arthropoda > Insecta > Lepidoptera > Tortricidae > Epinotia > Epinotia brunnichana. The sequence goes on from OY977947.1 coordinate 14,742,656, forward strand.
CAACCATACCTTATGCGGCCGATGCTTTAATGGCCTGGACGACTCTCAACTCGGGTGCGCCTGGGCCTGAGGAACAGGACCACCAACGGTTGTGGGATGACGTGGGGGGAAAGCGGACGCTAGACAGTCTGGTGGAGGGCGCTGTTGGTGTGGATAAGGCAAGACTCATGGCGGTATCAAGGCCAGAGTCTGGGGCGTGGCTACACGCTCTCCCTTCTCCACATTTGGGTACCCTTCTGGATGATGACTCGTTGCGGGTGGCCGTGGCTCTTCGCCTGGGCTGTGATGTTTGTGAACCACATGTATGCATCTGCGGCGCTATGGTGGAGAGTAGCGGTCATCATGCACTGAGTTGTTGTCGGTGCGCAGGAAGGTTCCCACGTCACCATGCCCTAAATGACATTGTTCGGAGAGCCCTTGTGTCGGCGAATGTGCCGTGTGTGCTGGAGCCTCCAGGTCTTAACCGATCTGATGGTAAAAGGCCGGACGGTTTGACTTTGGTGCCCTGGCAAAAAGGCAAGTGTCTGCTCTGGGACGCCACATGTGTTAGTACTTTTGCTGCTTCGCACATAAGTCGCACCATGCGGGCGCCTGGAGCCGCTGCTGAGCTGGCGGCAGTGCGGAAGAGGGACAAGTACGCGTGTCTTTCCAATTATTTATTTGTTCCGCTTGCGGTGGAGACGACTGGGTGTTGGTGCGCTGAGGCCAAAATCTTTTTTAGGGAAGTAGGGCGTCGCTTACATGAAAGAGGTGTCGTGAATGGTCATGATTCACGATAGTATTTACATTGGTGTTTATAATTATGTCTCAAACAGCCGATTTATCTTATGTAGCAACACCTACAAGGAATCATTTTTATAACAAGGTTGACGGGTAGGTGGGCTGTCAGAGTTCCGAACGGCTATATTGGGAACGAACAGTTAAGTGCGGTTTGTAGTGGTTGATTTGGAGGAAAACCAGGGTGAGCTCTTTCCATAATCACTTTCGATGCGTCCTATGATATTGTAACGATTGGGTATCATTTACACGTGTGTTCATGTGCTTTCACAGATCGGACGATGATTGTTTATGATGCGATGTATTTATGTGCGTCCACAGGTCTCATTCTCTTTGGGAGGCGTATTGGTATATCATGTAGATGAATAAGGTTTTCCTACAGGTCGCGCATGTACGTGACCTGTAGGACACACAACACAGTTCTTAGTTGTGGAGTTCTTTAGTGTTAGAGGATTAGTTACAAGTGTAACAACAGGGTAGTTCGGTAGTCTCGGCTTCAGGCCATATCATCATCAGTCAAGGGTGCACCCGGGTAACTGGAACAATAGCGTGTGAATTGGGACAGTATCAATGGTGGTAAGGGATGTCTAGAAGGGGAGGTTGGAGGACATTATTGGGGACGAAAGTCCCCACACGTCATAGGGAGCTGGCACGCACGAGGCGGCAGCCCCTATGTCAGATATATAAAGGATTCCGCAAGTTGTAAGGGTATGTTTATAGTTGCATATATGCTAATACGGGTCTTAGCTTAAGTGCTATAGGTTCTCATTCGCGGCCATGAGAGTGAACAGAAGTGGCTTCGCGACATGGTGGAGCATGCTGGGATCTAAGCCAGTCTTCATCTGTTTATTTGCCCCAACTTCCTGCTAAACCAATATTAAATGTAGCATGTGCATGATTTACTCAAAAACAGATAACTGTTCATAAAGTTAATCTAAAGATTTTTAAAACCATCCACGAGAAAGAGATTAACATTATTAAAATCCTGTCTTAAGGCCCCGCACGTTCATGGTCTTCTCTCCCTCTCACTGAGCGTGAGCGTGAGCGAGATGGAAGTGCGTGTTCGAAAGCGCGGATATCATGTTTTTCGGAATATTTTAGAAACGAGACGAAATTTAAGAAAGTAAGAAAATTAAGTTATAGTTCATTACTTTATGAAGAAGATTATTAAATTTCATCTCTTTCTAATAAAAAATGGAGCAGTAAACTGGTTACAAGTGAAAAAATAGGGTTGACTTTAGATTTATTTTTCTCCACTTTCTTATGTTAAAATGGATTTCTACGAAAACAATGTCACTTCTTATATCTTGCAGATTATGATATCTATTTTCCAACACGAAAATTGTTACGTTATAAGGTATAAACTGGTTACTAAACAACTCATTTTTACCAAAATTTGAGATGCCAAGCCTTAATCGGTTTAAAAGTTTCCGACTTTTCAGAAAACATACTTACAGCAAACTATCACTGTATTATGTCAGAGGTGCTCCTTATGCAAAGGTTACAGTTAAAACCAAGTTATATAACAGAACCATACCATTTATCAATGTTTAGTGTGGTGCAAACATTTAAGACCTTTTAGACATCATAAGGAATTAACCTTCCATAAGTAGTACATTTTAATGTCATCTTACGATAAATAGGGTAATGGGTACGGCTCTCAATCAAAATCAAAAATAATTATTGGTATCATACTAAAGTAGGTAAAAGTACATTCGTGGCTGGTTTGGACCTTATAAATGCAAAAAATATGTATACCATTTGTATTTTTTACTGACTCAATGACAAATTATGGGATTATATACAAAATATAATTATTCTAAACTATTCAATGAGCAGCATTGGTATATTTATTTGATTGTCAATGGATTGTCGTAAACAGCGCATCAGATTTCAATGCAATTTATTTACTACACGGGTTTACGGAGGTGAAAAGAATCAACTCCCGTTCTTTGGAAAAAACAAAGAGCAAAGCCTGTTCTTTCAGGTACTATATTTGATGGTTACTTTTTTATTGAAAACATGACCAAAGTAAATGTTTTCTGGTGAATCGGATTCATTCAGAGGTTCAAGGGTGTACGAACTTAGGAGACTATAAGCTGCAGACACAAATAATAACCTTTGGGAGCAATCTGTGGTTTTCCTATATTTTTCTTGTTGTCAGGAGGAGGAAGTTTTAGACAGTATGATGTTATTCTCAAGTTTCGTTCTGATTTTATCAGTGTATTTGTTTATAGGTACATTTATACCGAATAAATTACTGAAATCGGTATACGTTGCTCATATCTATTCTACCATATTATTGAGATCAAAAGAATGGTAGCATCCTGGGAATTCACTTGTTTTTTGTATTATTAGTATGTGGCAGTAGGCTTTTGTGCTGATTCACTTTTATTTCGGCGGTTATTGTCAATGAGAGATCTGACAGAAATTCGATGGATCTAATTGATGTTGACTTCATTATTGTTTGGTTACTAGCAACTTATCTCAAGACCACTAGTGTACTTTAGGTCTGACTTCCGATCACGCATAGTTGCTATGATTTCATTACCAGGTTATGCCGAGAAGGATTAACTTTAAACGTAAAATAAGTTACTCGCAATTTTAACTGTGTCATTATTATCTTCTCCTAGCCGTATTCGGCCTCAGCGACTGCTAATCAATGCGGAGAGCGTCGCTGGTGCGCCCTCAGGTGACTGACATAGCCAATTTTTGCGGTCTGTCATAGAAAATCAAGGAAGTGTTATTTATTGACAGTTGTGATATATCAGATAATGCTGGTTAAAGAGTTAAAGAAGTGAGTTCAGACATATTATGAGTCGCATAGTGAGTATACTGTGTTGGGTCGTGCGTGATGCTCAGCTGTGATGAAACAGGGGATGGAACAATGTTGTCAGTATGATACACAAATAGTATACCTACTCCAAAATAATGTGTGGAGGTGGCTGGTGGCCCTCAGGTACAAGTCGATTGTTAGAGGGCAGGGAAAAATTCATTTATTATAAAAAAAAATATCATCATCACGTATCTGTCACTCAATAAATCAAGTGGAGTCTTGAAATATAAACCAATGAAGATTCATCGGATACCTACGTGATACGTTGACAATATTGTCAATTGCAATATTGACCATAATCAGCAGGTATTAATCATTTAAATGCTTTCCATACACAACGATAAATATAATAGTAACATTACTTACAATTTAATCATGAATATATCCTACATGCGTAACCATAGCTACAACAAGTTAGTAAATACAACAAGATGTACACCTAGAAATCGTAAACACTTAGCTTTGTTGACTCCGATACTATGCTCTGAATCAGAATGTAAAATGGGTATGAAAGCTTTGGTGCTTAGTTTCTTTTAATCCTTTAGCTATAAACCATGACTTACACAGTAGTGTCCAGAATTCTTGTATAAGTAAATTCATTTGTGACTTGAAAGTAAATAGTCAGATAACTCACGTGACTTCGTTAAGTGAATCTCGCGAATCACGAATACGTTTTGTAGGTGCAACCGAAAGGTTCGGCTCGTAGATAGAATACGTTTAGACTTCAGACTTGAGTATAATCAAGTGTTATGGTTAAACAAAGATTTGTAATTATGATTGTTTTAAATATTTCGTAATTGGACTCTTAAATGTTAGATTTTAGATTATTTATTGAAAATTGTACATCTCATTTACATGTCTAAATATAAAGAATTTACAATTTTTGGAATGTGCTGGGGACAATGATCATTCTGAAGAACCTCATTTACAGTGTAGCACAAAGGGTCAGTAAACTATACTTAAGTTCCTAAAGTTTCTTGTAAAAAAGGCAGTGCCGTGCGAACCTTTGCCATACACCGGCGCGAAGATTTACCCCTTAAATTAGAATCAAATAGATTCAATTTACTGAGAGACAATATAAGTGCGAGTCTAGACAGTGCGTAGCACGCGGCGGATAGCTTGTCACATACATACGAGTAGTCAATATATGATGACCTGATGAGGCCCTGAATCGATCATGAAGTCAATAGATAGATAGAGAGATAGATCGTTTATTTGCTTGAATCAAGGTCATTATAATAAATAAATAATAATAAATATTACGGGACAATCTTACACAAATCAACCTAGGCCCACGGTAAGCTCAATAAGGCTTGTGTTGTGGGTACTTGGCGATGATATATATAATAGATACATACATATAGATACTTATATACATATATGACATCCATAACTCAGGAACAAACATTCGTGATAAACACACAAATAAATGCCCTTAATTATAAGTGTTACATTTCAATTTTATAGTCCAGCACAATTCTGCCGGCTGATGGCGTGCAAATATTTAAAGAAAATCGTCACATACATTACAACATTTACAATTCAATAATATTCAACATATTAACAAAGTCCAGTATAATAATGACTAAAATAATTCCATTGTCATAGTATTATATTAATAGGTACTATCAAAACGAATTTAACTTAACATTTACTGTGCGTACTTAGTATACCTACAATTTGTTGTTTTAAGGAAATCTTGGACCGAATAAAAGCAATTTTCGGTCAATCAGGTGCTCAATTTCCTACAGAAACTATTGTAAAACATGTCCGTAATTTCTTTCGGTATGGAGTTATAAATTAAGCAAGCTATGTAGTAGCAGTTTTTGCGGTAAATATCTAGTCTTGGAGCTGGCATAGACAAGGCCCTATGCGTAACTGCTCTACGGTAAGAGTTGTCATTTAATTTGATTAGTGACATATTGGACTTTACTAATTTGGCAGTTTCAAAAATATATATACTAGGCGCTGTCATAAACTTATTTTTCATAAAGATTTGTCTCCATGAGTCTACATTTCTCAGACCCCAGATTGCTCTGAGGCATTTCTTTTGGGCAATGAATACTCTATTTGCTTCGGAGCAACTTGCCCATAGTACGATCCCATATCGTATTTGGGAGCAAATATAGGCGTGATAAACCGAGATGGCTGTCACTATTGAGCTAGTATTCAAGGAATCGGGATGCGTTTACCTGAGGCACAATGGTGTTATTGGTAGTTATGTTTAGTGGGCCATGTTTTAGTTTCAAAAAGCATTAGTGTATAATGTTCATTATCAATCAGTTTTATCAGACACAGTTCACACAGTCAATACACGATGTGGAGGCCGATGAGTCTAACGCCTCTCTGAGAGGCAAATCATAGAGCCTAGGTAATTCTGCATCTGGCACTTGCAAAGCAATTTGTATGTCTAAAAACATGGCTATTCGGGCACCTGATAGTTAGAAACACTTAGTAATATCCTGACAACAGCTCAGAAGACTCAAACCTGGACATCCGCAGACAAATAGCCTTGGAGCTGGAACTGACCACTAGTTTTCAGTGTTACCTCAAGTAGCTAAACTTACGAAACATCACGCTTTCTTCATCAGAAGAATGTCAGCAGACCGCGATGAATAACAGAAAGGAGTTCAAGTTTGGGACTTCATTTCTAAAATACAAAACACGATCAACAACGGCATTAAACATGAACTTAAGTAACTAAGTACCTGACTGTCCCCATGTTACTACACGTCATACATAAGCATCATATGGCGAACTAGCCTTTCGATATGAATATACCTGCTCGTAGGATAAGCTGACGCCGACTGTATGCAAGGATCAAACAAATTCACGCGTTAATATTGATGAATTGTATCATTTGTTGTACCTTACGAGTTAGTACATAATTCTTTTATGGACAACTACGAGCTAGAATTAAATCAAGAAACATTATTCCATCATTCCTAGAGATGTTCTTTAAATGATACTCAAACATAATTCATTCGTTTTATAGATTTTGAGAAGGCGTTCAATCATATCGCTTGTGATATCTCACGAGGCAGTACTAAGGCAACAATATCTAGGTACCAGGGTACCAGTGTTGGTATATCAGCCATAACAAAAATTACATGGTTAAGTATTAAAAACAGTATTGAAAATGCAAAAACTATACACACATAAGGATATAAATCTAAAACTGAGATGGAGATTAGTTAAATGCTATGTATTGTCAATCCTTGTGTATTGTGCAGAGGCTTGGACTTTAAATAAATTGACAATTAAAAAACTGAATGCATTTCAAATGTGGCTATATAGGAGAATGTTGAAAATCTTGTGGACAGACAATGAAAGAGTATTGAACAAAATGAAGAAGTATTAAAACCCGATGGTAAAGGTAAAGGGTTCGAAATCGGTGTCCCGGTGCATGAAGCTTCCATCCTCAACCTTAATTTAAACAGCATCATGGATTTCTTTAAAACCGACATCAAAATCATCGCATTTGATTATTGATTATAGCAACGACTGTTCTTCCAATCTTAGGAACTGCAGAAAAACTAGTGAAATTTTTTTGGCTCCTGGATGATAACTCAGAACAGATATCATGTGTGCACGGCAAGGATAATGACATTAATAACATAACTTAACGTTCACGGAAGTTTTTAAAGTAGCTTCAATCAAAGACTGCGATGGTTCGGACACACTCAAAAAGGAGGAATAAACCATAATAATATCAATAACATTGCACTTCGCCTTCCCAAACATTCCAGAGGAAGAGGTATACCAAAATCCACGTGGTAGTCCAATATTAGAAAAAATGTAATGTGAAGAACCTGGTCGAAGAAAAGACAACTCATAATCGATCGCGCTGTCGCAAACTGACTAAGAGACCCGACTTTACATAGATGTTAAAAGGGAAGGAAAGGAACGCGAAACTAATACAATTAGTATAAAATTTAAACGGAAGTCACTTATACTGATGGTGACCGATAATTCAATGTAATTTAAAATATTAACCTACTGTGTTAGCGAGTGGGCATCACACTATATGACCAATTCCGGAATGAATACAGTACTTATAAGGAGAAGAGAGAAGAATCTCTACGTACATTGATAAACCAAGGTGAATTAAATCTGAAAGGTTCGGAAAAGCACTATAAGGACCAATCTGATCCAAAGCTCACAATTAATTTTCCATATACCTAGTACAAAGACCTGAACGTTGCGCTAGATGTCGCAAACATTTTGGACTGCAGCACGTCACATCAATGTATATAAACTGAGATTCATACAGAGACTATCCATCGATAACTAATGAAATATGAACTGCTGCAAGTGACACTAAAGTTAATAGCAGAAATAAATTTTATAGCGTAAACTGGTATCTCTGTAGTCCAGGAAATAATTCACATATATATTTTATTTAGTCATTTATACTGATGTGACAGACACAGTGCATGATTACTAAAGAGTTTAAGCGGTTGAGGGGTAGCGAATATTTGAACAAGTTTAACATCATTAATAACCGATACACTATGGGAGGAGGCATGATAAAACGTCGCACGGTCATAAGAACTAATGTAATGGCGCATATTGACCGTGTGCGAGGATTGAGATACGCAATATCGCAAAGCCTAAAATCTTATTGGATAATCACATGTTGAAGGACACCCGTCATACTATATGGCGCTCTCGGTGGCTCGTGGAAGACGTAAATAATAGGAAGAATACAAGCAATAGTTGAAAATGATGATTTTCATGCTTTCAGCTCAGAAACAAAGTCTTTATTTAAAACTCAACCAAAAATTATGAGTTTTGGTATCCTTCAAAGCCAACATATCATTATTACACTTTAGGAGTGCTCAAAATACTGGTTTGGCAGTGCTCAAAACAGCTTCACGATCGTCAGAACAGTTTCGCGACGCTCAGAAGTCTGGATTTAGTGGTCCTCAGAACAGTTTTCGTTGGGCTCAGAGGCCTAGGTAAGCAGTCCTCAGAGCAGTTTTCGTAGGGCTCAGAGGCCTAGGTTAAGCTGAACAGTCCTCAGAACAGTTTTCGTAGGACTCAAAGGCCTAGGTTAAGCAGTCCTCAGAACAGATTTCGCAGGGCTCAGAGGTCTTGGTTTAGCGGTCATCAGAACAGTTTCCATGGTGTTCAGAATTATTTTTGGTGGTCCTCAGACTCGAGCACAATTGAGCAATTTCAATAGTGCCACAACAATACAGGTTATTTTGGCAATGCTCAGCCAATTTTGGATTTACGCTCAGAATAAAATGGGCTGTTAAAGATCAGATTTGAGGCTGAGAAAAATATTTCTCACGGTCGGTAAATGCTTGACTTGACCACTGATAGTGGAGCATTGGAGTCGAAAATCACCGTAGCATACTACTTTCATTGTTGAATTAAAACGTATACAACTGCGCGTAAAAATAGGCAAGATCTGTGCAGATATAGCCAAATGTGTACAGTTAAACTTTGACATAACTGGGACTTCAAGGGACCGGCAGATGTGTCTCGCTTAAAGAAGTATTCCACTTAACAAGTGTCTCAGATATCCAAGTGTATTAATATCTGTCTCATTTACAGAGGGTTCCATTAATACAGGTGAGATAAGAGATTATTTTCGTTACAGAGAGGTGCGATTATTAAATGTATAATAAAAAAGTTAGTAAACAGAAATAATTAAGCACGTTTCTATTAACAGTACATAAAGGCATACATAATCCTTCAATCAAAATAGAACACAACATTTTATTAAAAAACAAAAAAAAACATTTATAAAAATTAAAATAAACTGTATATTTGTTTTGTGTACTTTGGAAGTAACATGAGGTCATTTAGCCAAGAATGATGAAACAAGACGAAAATGAATCAACAATAAAGTACGAGTTATACGAGGTAATGAATTAACGTTATTTCAGTTATCGAGGTATACGTCGTATGAAATAAATCAAAAACTATTTTACAAAAGTATTTTTTTAAATATAGTCTTAGTAAAAGAGGTTTTATATCAAGTATGAGACATAATTCATTTAATTTATATTGAGACTGAGTGCTCACTCCACCGTCAAACTTAGTTTGTGGTGGATCACATTTTATTTAGGAATTCAATTAATTTTCGGTATTATATAATAAATAATAATAACCAGGTCTTAGGAAAAGAAAAGAAAAAACAACGTCAAGCCATAGGGCAGCCCGTTGTTTGCCTCTACTTTCAAGCTTCATGTTCTATCCTATGTTATTTTTTTAGGTGATCAGTGGAGTGTATTCGTATTGTATAGACAAGAAAACGCTTTAAAAATAAAAATAAAATAAAAATAAAAAAAATCACACTGACCCGCGCAGAATAATTTTTAAATATTTATTTAGTAGGTCGAGGAGGAATCAGGGAAATCAATAGATTAACAGATAAATTAACATTAGTTGTGGTAATGCTTCGTGCATTCGTTTAATAACGTAAGCAATTTTGCCCGCGGGGGAGGATTCCATTCCATGGAAAAAGGAAACAAGTATAAAGATGATAATAAAATCTGGCCAGATATTCGTTTCAATCTAGCAAGGCAAAGCAAATCCTATTGCGGTAACCTAAAAGTATGTACATACATGAATCAGCAATGCACAATGTATAGAAGTATTTTCATACACTAGCAAATCTATAATATGGTTTTACGATATATATAGGACATATTATGATTGATTGTTTATTACGACATGGAACGCCAAGACACGATGAAGCTTGGTTGGTCAAAATCTCAAGAATAGAGGACCTCGCAGTTGGCTACTCGGGCCCCACGAAGAGCTTGGAACTGATTTAGAAAAGTGCGTCAAGATGAACTTATCAGACGTTACAGCTATCAGAAACTATGTGGATTACTGGGCCCAATCAAGGCGATCGATAGGATTCAGAGCTTGTCAATATTTGCAATGGGAAAAGAACGGTAATTTCAAAGATCTGAGGAAGAGTTAAATAAAGCTGTGAAAGATGATAATCTCTATTGGATATATGATCGCCAGTTTTCTGGGGGGCCGGGAGTGTCGTGAATGGTCATGATTCACGATAGTATTTACATTGGTGTTTATAATTATGTCTCAAACAGCCGATTTATCTTATGTAGCAACACCTACAAGGAATCATTTTTATAACAAGGTTGACGGGTAGGTGGGCTGTCAGAGTTCCGAACGGCTATATTGGGAACGAACAGTTAAGTGCGGTTTGTAGTGGTTGATTTGGAGGAAAACCAGGGTGAGCTCTTTCCATAATCACTTTCGATGCGTCCTATGATATTGTAACGATTGGGTATCATTTACACGTGTGTTCATGTGCTTTCACAGATCGGACGATGATTGTTTATGATGCGATGTATTTATGTGCGTCCACAGGTCTCATTCTCTTTGGGAGGCGTATTGGTATATCATGTAGATGAATAAGGTTTTCCTACAGGTCGCGCATGTACGTGACCTGTAGGACACACAACACAGTTCTTAGTTGTGGAGTTCTTTAGTGTTAGAGGATTAGTTACAAGTGTAACAACAGGGTAGTTCGGTAGTCTCGGCTTCAGGCCATATCATCATCAGTCAAGGGTGCACCCGGGTAACTGGAACAATAGCGTGTGAATTGGGACAGTATCAATGGTGGTAAGGGATGTCTAGAAGGGGAGGTTGGAGGACATTATTGGGGACGAAAGTCCCCACACGTCATAGGGAGCTGGCACGCACGAGGCGGCAGCCCCTATGTCAGATATATAAAGGATTCCGCAAGTTGTAAGGGTATGTTTATAGTTGCATATATGCTAATACGGGTCTTAGCTTAAGTGCTATAGGTTCTCATTCGCGGCCATGAGAGTGAACAGAAGTGGCTTCGCGACAAGAGGACTTGATCCCCGCTCTGGGTCATTTCTGGTGCAAAGGTTAGCCATAGCTGTTCAGCGCGGCAATGCGGCCAGTGTGATGGGAACCTTTGCACCTGGAGTGGCTCGGGGAGGGTTGTTTGATGTTTAGTTTTAGGATTAGGAATAGGTTTAGGTTACTTAGTAATACGTTTAAGTTTGTTATTGTGCTCTGTCTTATGTGAATAAAGATAAATATACTACGGTTCCAGACTGTTTACTATGAGGGTTCAGAGAGGGTTCTTAGTTTGTATAGATAGCAAGAGATTTTTAAAGTAAGAAATTTGTAACTTCGGTTCCAGACTGTTTACTATGAGGGTTCAGAGAGGGCTCTTAGTTTGTATAGATAGCAAGAGATTTTTAAAGTAAGAAATTTGTAACTACGGTTCCAGACTGTTTACTATGAGGGTTCAGAGAGGGCTCTTAGTTTGTATAGATAGCAAGAGATTTTTAAAGTAAGAAATTTGTAACTACGGTTCCAGACTGTTTACTATGAGGGTTCAGAGAGGGCTCTTAGTTTGTATAGATAGCAAGAGATTTTTAAAGTAAGAAATTTATAACTACGGTTCCAGACTGTTTACTATGAGGGTTCAGAGAGGGCTCTTAGTTTGTATAGATAGCAAGAGATTTTTAAAGTAAGAAATTTGTAACTACGGTTCCAGACTGTTTACTATGAGGGTTCAGAGAGGGCTCTTAGTTTGTATAGATAGCAAGAGATTTTTAAAGTAAGAAATTTGTAACTACGGTTCCAGACTGTTTACTATGAGGGTTCGGAGAGGGTTCTTAGTTTGTATAGATAACAAGACATTTTTAAAGTAAGAGATTTGTAACTTCGGTTTTAGATTGTTTTCTAAAAGTCTAGGTAGAAAATTTATTTCAATGTTTTTTTTTAATTCATTCCTTTAACAAACATTTAGACGATAACATGTTATACGCGGACGAAGTCGCGGGCAACAGCTAGTACATTAATAAGACACTGGTCCCACCGCCGGCTACATACTATAAGCTATCGGCGAATATCAACTCAAAACTCATCAAAACTAGTCAAAAAGCGCGTGGAGCCCCTTAAAGCTATTTTTTAGGGAAGTGCGATTCGATTACGCATATTTTGGTATTCTGAACCTTCCGATTTTTTTTTGGATCAGTGTCTGATTGTCATGAGCACGCTTTTACGGTATTGAAGTGATCATCGTGAATCGCTCCGATTTTCATGCTTTTAACTCCATTTAACGATAATTCGAAAGTTACCCATGTAAAATGTATGGGTAATTGCCGTTACACAATGGAAAAAAGTTAAAGCGTAAATTAGATTAAGGCTCTTAACTTAATTATTATTTATTAAGTGCGCGGCAGTTCTAACACCATCCTGAATATGTTTGCTGAGCGCCTGGACTGCCCGATGACAAAACACTGGGTAAAGATCATCACTGGCCAAATAAGGTAATGATCTTTGCCCAGTGTTGCAAATATGCAAATATGTAATATTAAGTAAGTGTTTGTGTCGATTGTTTTATTATTATTATTGCTTTTGTTTCCTTGTGTTAAAATATGGGTCTTTGCCTGAAATAAATCAATTTTATTTTTATTTTTTTATTTTATTTAACTATGTAAATTTTTTTTTGCAATCCACCCATTTGCAGCATTTTACCGAATTTCGGGGTGTACCTACCGCTAGCACAAAAAATAAAAAAATATATTTTGAGACGTAACGTAAATTAGATGCATAACATACATATTTCTGTATTTTACCTTTAAAGTAAGACATCGGGGACGAAATATAATTAAAAATTTCGTCGATTTAAGAAAGAACCACCTTTGCTAATTAGGAGTATAACCAGGTGCAAGGATATTTGTGTTTTTTTTAGGTTCCCGCGAGATATCCAGTTTTTTCGTTCCAGAGGGCCTACCGCGAAAGGCATTCGAAGTTTCCCCTCTCTGTCATACTTACGAGTTCGTACGTAAGTGCAACAGAGAGGGAAAACGTCGAATGCCGTTCGCGGTAGGCCCTCTGCTCTATAATTTTTTTTCGGAAAAATTTATAAGTTAAGTTTTCGTGCCAAATCACGCCAATCATGCCAAGTGATAGCTACTTATTTCAAGCAAAAAAACTTAAAATTTTTAACTTCGATTCCTGTCTATGCAAGCCAATTTTCAGCCCACTTTGGTTATGAAAAAAATGCTACTTGAATGCTGACACGTTTGTAGACAACTGTTAAAAATTCCTTTAATCGAAAAAATATGGTCTTAACAAAATGATGCAATATTCCACGCAATGTATTAATATTCCTGCATGTTTCTTTTAGGATATGATACATCAGCCTACTTATATACGTCCCACTGCTGGGCACAGGCCTCCTCTCATGCATGAGAGGCAACGGGCATTAGTCACCCGCTGGCCCAGTGCGGGTTGGAGACTTCACATACACCTTTTAATTTCTTCGCATATATATGCAGGTTTCCTCACGATGTTTTTCCTCCACCGAAAACCTGACGGTTAATATCAAATGACATTCCGTACATAAGTTCCGAAAAACTCATAGGTTTTCCCGTGCCGGGATTCGAACCCACGACCGCCGTTTGACAACCGCATATCTGAACCACTAGGCTGCCACAGCTTTTTTTTGTTTAGGACAATATATCTCGAAATATGGCGACGTCGCCTGGCCGACGGAATACCTATCCCATATGACGTTTTTCTATCGAATAATCTTTAAGACGTCTGAATAAATCAAGATACTCGTACCTACGAATATTGTTAACTTTAAAGATGATATCCGATCTGAGGGGTAATCACGTAACGTTCCGAACGCGCGTAGGTACAATTTAACTGTCAATTTTCCATATAAAAAGTGACATTTAGACCTACCCGACGTTCGTACAATGCGTTACGTGATCGACCTACTGAAATACACATGTTGTCCAACGAGCCATGCAGGCATTTTACGAAAAATTTAAACATAGGTATGAGGAGAACTGTGTTCCAATATTTAGAGAATGCAGGTAATTATTAAAAATAAAATACTTACTCAATTGTTTTCTTTTAATCTTGACAAATAATTGTATTGTAAGTATTGTTATTTGTTTCATTTTAAATATATTTTCCAAATCGTATGTATGCTTTCAGACATCCTGTATAAACGTTTTGCTCACAACTCATCTAAGTTCTTTGGACATTTTGTTTTATCCGTTTTTTAGGGTTCCGTAGCCAAATGGCAAAAAACGGAACCCTTATAGATTCGTCATGTCTGTCTGTCTGTCCGTCCGTATGTCACAGCCACTTTTTTCCGAAACTGTAAGAGCTATACTGTTGAAACTTGGTAACTACATGTATTTTGTGAACCGCATTAAGATTTTCACACAAAAATCGAAAAAGAACAAAGAACTGAAACTCAAATTTTTTTTTTCATCAAACCATCTATGGATATGTCTTCAAATATGATATTAAGGTTTTTATTATTATTTTTTTCTAAACTGAATACTTTGCGCGATAGACACTTCCAAAGTAGTAAAATGTGTGTCCCTCCCCCTGTAACTTCTAAAATAAGAGAATGATAAAACTAAAATAAATATATGATGTACCATGCAAACTTCCACCGAAAATTGGTTTGAACGAGATCTAGTAAGTAGTTTTTTTTTTTTACGGAACCCTTCATGTGCGAGTCCGACTCGCACTTGGCCGCTTTTTATATTTGAAAATCTTGATCTGCAACAATAAAAAAGAGACATCCAAGCCTGCAAAACTATTGAAAGGCTTTCACGAAAGGGAAGTTCAAATCAAAGGCCATATGCGAGACGACAATTTGACAGCGGACAATTCAGGTTTGTGTGCAGACGCTAGACGGTCGCGGGCGGTCACTGCACCGTGCCGCGCAGCAGCCTGCATCAATGGATGGATGCTGCTGTTGCTCTTTAAGCTACAACGCAGGTGAGTTTTAGGTGAAAAACCTTACTTCATTTTACACAAGTATACAGTCGCCATCACATACATAGGTACACTATAGGTGTTCAAAAATATCGGCACATGCACCCTAATGCCTTGAAAATAGAGGTGTGTTCCGATGTTTGTGAGCTGCTTGTTTGCTCCGATGTATATGTGATGGCGACTGTACCTATAGTAATTTCGGCATAGTTTTATTCCTTGTGTCAAAATAAGCCGATTAAGATCGGTACATCGGTAGCTCGCCAGACTCTCCCTCTGTGGCACCGGAGAGGGAGGTTAAATTAGCGCTTCTTATAAAATTCTAACGGAAGACTTCTTCTAACAAGAAAGGTAATAAGTATAAATCACTTCAATCAACTTTCGTTACATTTGTACACACCGCCAGTTGATATAATATGAAAATACAAAACCCGATCCTTGTTTAAAAATTTGATTAAAATGATGTTCAAATGCGTGAATATTAAAGAGTCGTAAACATAAGATAAAATTAGTATGTACCTACATTTTATATTAGAATATATATGAGCTGTGCTTGCGACTGTTGCTGCTAATGCTAATGGTATAGTAGATTGTAAGCCAAGGGTTGAAAGTGACCCATTACACCCGAGATATTTCTGGCGCTCGAACGAAGTGAGAGCGCCAATAGTTCGAGGGTGAAATGGGTAATTTCACTCGAGTTAAACACTCTACTTTTCATTTCGACTGTGAGGAAAGTAAAATACTGCACGTACATTTTATAAGACAGGTATATCAAGAGTAATCAGTTAAACAAGTGAAATCAAAAGATTTTTCAAAAAACCCAACTGCTATTTTGCGAAACATTATAGCCTACCTATGTCACACCCACGATTATGAGGAATCCAACGACACCTCATATGTCGAAATCCGTCAACCGGCTTAGTCTACAGGGCGTGTCAAGGAATAAGACATATACACATACATACAGACATACTTACATACATACATACTTACATACATACATACGCTCGAAAAACATAACCCTCCACTCCTTCGGCAGTTGGGTAAATACACATACTGCCAACTTTAGAAAAGTTTAAAAAACGTATCTGATCTAATAGTTTTAATCTTATTTCTTGTATTTATATAATTCTATAAATAAATGTATAGAATTATTTGCTTAATATGAAATAAATAAATTATTTGATTTTAGATATACCTAAGTAAAATAATTATAACTATATCCAACCTCTAACCTCTTTGCACTGGCCACTTGCCACGGCCTACTCGGTTGTAATCGAGTAGGCCGCGACGCAACTAATCTAGACGGCCATGCCGAAACGTTAAAAACAAGGTTTCCTAGCATTATGGCGGGCAGCCGATATTTACAGAAATTATTTTCAATGTTGATTTTCTGTAATTAGGAAGAAAAATACAAACAGTAAAAGGATTTTTATCAACATCGTCGTAATGAACCCGTCGCTTAATGTATAGCTGAGTTTAGATATATGTAAAGCTTTTATTTTAATAATATGAAGTAACTCAATTATCTTCGACTCCGTGGCTGACCGAAACAATTAAAAAAAAATACTTTCCACCCTAGGGGAGAAATAGTTATTTGTGTCACAAGGGAGCACAATAGTATATTTACGGCGAGGGCGGTGTATTGAATCCTGAACGTAGCGAGGGATCCTACAATATAATCCTAAGCGTAGCGAGGGATTCTAACGTAGGATCCTGAGCGTAGTGAGGGATTCAAGTGTTAACGCCCAAGACGAAAATAATTTTGCTCCTGAGTGACACATGTAATTTTTCACACCTATGCTATACAGTGTGTCTCTGACGTAGGGGCTTTAAATGCAAATATCGATTCTGAAACTGAACCACTTTTGTTCCGCAACTATGTAATAGTACATTTCGATGCTAGTGCGGAAAGTATGTCATTACTTCTCGAGTGCCGAGATATCTTGCCACGAGCCGTAGGCGAGTGGTAAGACTCGGGACGAGTGAAGAATGAAATTTCCGCACGTGTATCGAACGACGTTTTTTAATACAGTTGCGAAAAAATAAGAAAAACAACAAGTAAGAATAGTATTAAAACATTTTTTTTGAATAACTTCGTTATTTTTCAACTGTATTACGAAGATGTTAGAGAATTAATAATATAAAACTTTCAAATTCCTTACTTGTTGTTTTTCTTATTTTTTCGCAACTGTATTAAAAAACGTCGTTCGATACACGTGGAAAAGTAAAAAGCACTAGTGCGCAAAATACAACTTTGCGCACGATTTGCAGCTATAACAAGTACCACTTTTTGAGCAACTGCATTAAAAAATAACTATTATTCCTATAATTTGTTAGTGTTTGAACTTTAACTGTACCATCAATGTATTGCAAACACGGCCTCATTATTTGACATCCATGACACTGACAAGTATAAAAACTAACTAATAGATGATGAACATTGAACATTTTATTTAATTTGTATGGAATAATGAAAATACAAAAACAACGTATTTTTGAAAAGTTGTAGAACAAAAGTAGTTCCGTTTCAGGAGCATAATCGACATTTGAATTTAAAGCCCCAACGTCAGAGACACACTGTATATTTTCACTTCATGAGGAAAATACTTGCAAAAAAAAAAAGAACATACAAAACAAACAACAAAAAAAAAACATGAAAAAAACAAACGAAACGATAACAAAAACGAAAAAAAATAATAAAAAAAAACTGAACAAAAATACAAAAAGCGCCAAAAAATATCGAACAAAAATACTAAAAAAACAAAAAAAAAAGCCAAAAAAATATCGAATAAAAATACTAAAAAAACAAATATATAGTATATTCCAGGTGCGTTGAAATGTAAATAATGTAATGTATAATAGTATTTTTCACAATCGTGTTATAATAGAGAGCTTTTTAGTCGAGTACCGTGTTTAGGCCACGAAGCTTGCTGAATGGCCTAAGTAAGGTACGAGATTAAAAATCTTGATTATAACACTATTGTGAACAATACTTTTTGTACGAGTTCATTAAAATTAATTTTCTACGAGTCAACTGAACTAATTAAACAAACTCGATACTGTTGAAACGAAGTGCAGCCTATCGCTCGTACGCTCGTTGATATCTTAAAAGACATGAACGAGCGTACGACATCAACGAGTGAACTCAATAATCAAAGCGATTCTATTGATCCAATTCATTACAGTTCGGTAAAACAGCCACGTGAGTGGTCGAATTTATTTTAGTTCTATTTTCAATTTTTTTTCGGTTGTCTGGACCGTATCGAAACAGTTATTTCGATTGTTTCGACAGTAACATGGACTACAACTATGAAAAGAGTGACGTTGCAGTATTCTCTATGAAATATTAATACACAGATTTTAATCGACGAGTACAAAAAACATTGTTTCAATACAGCTCAGTAGCATTTAATGCTTTGCATAGAGAAAAGTATAAAATAAGTATTGTTTAAGTATTTATTTTTACTCGCATCTCCCCCACTTTCTTCTCATATGTAAGTACCAAATGCCAAAAATACTTAGCTCGACTAGCTGACTAAGTATTATTTTCGTCTTGTCTAGATAATAAGAAATATAAGAAAGCTGACTAAAATATTACTTTGAATATAAGACATGACAAAAGACTAAATAAAGTACAAATGACTTTACCTAATTAGTCAATTAAAATAATACATAGCAAACTAAATAGGTAGATCAGTCAATAGCCAATATAGAGTCTGTCTAATGAAAGTAGAGACTAGAAAGTAGCGGCAAATTTAAAAAATCGACGTATTGCAACACCGAGTATAGTGCGAAAGAACGATAATGATACTTGAACAAAAATTATAATTGTCTTACTACTTAGTGTAGCCACGTCTATACAGATTAGTTTCAAAATTGCCCAAATTGTTGGTAAGATAATATCCCAAATCCCAGTATAGTGTATATGACCTAAAAACTTGATCCCATTCAAGTTGTTGCAACCATCTAACAGTAAAATAAAAGACCTTTAGACAGATTACAAATTAAGTAATTAGATGCTTATACGTAATTAATCTATAATGTGTCTAAGAAAAGGTGTTTTTTTAGAAAGTGAGGCTAACTTCATGGGTCTCGCTTTATGTAATTCCATTTGCACATTTTTGTGAGGTTATAGCGGAAAAAGTACAGGTTATATGAAATAAAACTTTAACTTCGTTTTACAAGATAAGTTTATTATCAAGTTCAAAAGGTGTACACCTTAGGTACAAGTGTACATAATTTCTTAAATTACATAGGATTCACTGTCTTATTGTATATTTAAGAAGAATAATTAAATTCACTCTCTAAAATCTCAACTTCCATTGAATCCTCCGAAGTGGTCGAGCTGCTACTTCCCACACTAATAATAAATTTATCTATCATGTCTTCTTTGATGTTGTCCCTGTCTTTATATTGGTTTTCAACGTTAATGACGTGATTGATCATTTTATTCCAATCATCTGCTGTTATGCTTGCAAAAGACTCATGGATCAGTTTTTCTGTGTCTTGTGCAGATAACCCTATGTTCTTCTTGGCAATTTTCCTTTTTGCTAGACTCCATATTAGCTCGATAGGATTCAAATCGCAGTGGTATGGAGGCAGCCGTAAAACTTCATGGCCATGTTGCTGAAGTATGTGATTGGCTTCATACACTGGCTCTGGCTTGTATTTGTCAACAAGTACTAACAATTCATCTTTCTTGTGATATTCTTCATAGTGAATATTATTAGCTGTAAGCCACTCTTTGATTTTGGGCTTATTTGTTTGAGTTGTTGGGGCTTTATTCTTTACAACACTGTGGTAACTGGCATTATCCATAATAACCACACTAGGTTTGTCTAAATTTGGTATGAGTTTTTCTTCTAACCATTTATTGGAGTTGCCGGCGTTCATGTCATGGTGGTAATCAGCCAGTTTAGATTTTGTGCTGAAAACTAGAAGAGCATTTGGGACAAAACCATTTTCATGCCCAGCGTGCACAACAATGTGTCTTTTCCCAGACGAAATGCTTTCAACTGCACCACTTGTTCCCGGCCCTCGCCGGGATTTTTTAGGTTTGTAGTTTTTGTGGACATAGGTTTCATCCAAATACACAATTTGTTTTCCTGCTGCACGTTTCTCTGCAATCTCCCGAAGAAATCTATGCCTCCATGCAGCAATGTCGTAGCGTTCCATTAGAACATATCGTTCATTCTTGTTTTTTTGAAACACATACCCGTTTGCTTTTAAAATCCGCCTTAGTGTTTCAATGCAGCCAAGGAAATTTATGCTAGTCCGCAACTCTACCAGGAGGCTCCGCAGTGTTGGTACTTCCTTTTTGACAGCATAAAATTCAGTAATTTTATTTTTAATAGCGTTTATGTCGAAGCTATCTAAATTTGACACCGTAGGCTTATGGGGCCTCTTTTTGCCTGGGGTATTCCAAACATTATTATTGATTCCACCTTCATATTTTATTCTCTTGAGGGTAGAGACACTAACTTCTGCAACAAACAAAATGAAAGTATGTGGTTACATAGATGACTTTTTTAGACTAGCAGGTTGTGCCACTCATTATAAAAACCTGAAAGTACCAGGTTTGAATTCCCATAAGGGCATTTATTTATGCGATGAGCACACACATTTGTTCGTAAGTGTTAAATGTTCTCTATGTAATTAACTTATGTAGGTATAACTTTGTTTAATATTCACAGTAAACACTTTGCTTAGATTAAGATTAAGTCGAATTGTCCAAGATTGTTCATGGAAATAATTACCGGTAAGAGACGACAATTCTTCAAGGTATTGATTTTGATTCCTTATACACGAATCTTGCTCCAGGTCTTTCAAGCTCTGAACGGCATTCTGAATTTCCTCCACACCTTCGACAAGCTCCATATTACCCGCTGAAAGAAAAACAATGACAATACGTAAGTATTTAGGAAACAGTTGCTTTCTTAGATATGTTGCAAATAAAGTATCAAAACTTATCATGGGATACTAACCTACGAAATCCGATATCGTACGTAAGTACGCTGCTTTCTTATCGAAAATCTCTTCCCGCTCGTCTCGTTTTTCTTTGTATTTACCAATCATGGTAAAAAGTAACTGACGCGTATTACTTTTAATACTTTTGTTCATAATTAACACCAAAAACGTTAAAGAAAAACGCAATATTTTTTCCAAATGACACTAGTGACACGACAGTAAAGTGACATTTGACGTAATTGACATTTGAATTGTAGTTGCCATTTAAAAAGTTTATAATAAATCGCAGTCTCAACTTTCATTAGACAGACTCTAACACCCAGGTTTGAAGGTCCCATTTTTCGGTTTTTCGCATATATCTTGGAAACTATGCGTCCTAGCGACTTTTTTTATTCTTAAAAACAGATAGCAAAACAGCATTTATCCAAGAATATCTGAAATCCGAACGTGTTACTTAGTTACTTTTTGAACACAATAACATGTAAAGGCCAGTCCAGACAGAACAATTTTCGCCCATCTGATTTTTATTGTTTTTAGGTACCTTATTTTTTGAATGTTTTTGTTTTTCATTTTTTAATGTTTTATTAATGTTTTTTTTCAATGTTTTTTCTTTGTTTTTTCCCCTTTTTTTTAATGCATTTTTAATTTTTTTACTTATTTGTTTTTTAATGTTCCTTTTAATGTAAAAAAAATGCATTTAATGTTTTTTTTTTTTTTCTAATCTTTAATACATATGGAGTTGCTGAACGTGTCTGTACCGGCGCGAGCGTTTCCATACTCCCTGACACCCCTCCAAGTGCTATAAGGCCATTACACACCTAGCAATTTGTTACAAAAACTTGCTACCTTTTAGTTGAAATTAGGGAATGCAGTCTCTCGAGATTTCAGACCTAGCCGAAAAACTGCATGTAGTGGTTTATAATATCCGTTTTAATTAGAAATGGAACACAAAGACTATCGATTGAATAATAGCTATCCCGGTTTTAATACAACTAAAAGTAATAAAATTTTCATCAAATAATATTTTGTTTTAATTTGTCAGTCAGCAGAAACTTACGAGTATGTTACGCTGTGTTTTAACAATATGGAAAGTGCAATCTCGCAATTTCGTTAGATCTCGTAGGACAATTGTACGAGACTGAGTCACGGAAAATATGGAAGAGATCTCGAGAGATCGAGATTGCATTCCCTAGTTGAAATGAACCTTTCATTTTAACTACTCATAGCAAGTTGGTGTGACAAATAGCATCGTTTGTAGTGTGCTTTAAAGTTTCATTAACGCCGCGCGCCCGCCGTCTGCAGTCACATTCGCTATTTGCAAATTGTCTTTTTACACGACTTGTTCGTGCGATTTGTCTGTGCTGATAGTACTAATTAAATGTGGGGTTTTATGTTCCATGTTGTCTGTTAAGGAGTTGGACAGAATGACTACACTCTCGCTAGCCGATACTATAGCACGGAAAGTGCAATTCTTTATCGGCGTAAATAGAACTCGTTCTAGTACAGTAGACGTCAAAGAGATGTAGTTATACGTTGTTCGCCTTATTACCATGAAATAAGATGCAACAGTGCTACAAACTTCCTTTTCAGTCTCCTAATCACCGCTATTAACGCGAAATTTACTTTATTTTATTTATTTATTGGATAAAACAACAGAAGCAAATGTATAACAAGCGAACGAGCAAACAAAGCATAGGTAAGTAACAAATGATTCATTCAGATGAAAAAAAGATCAATGAGATCAGTAAACACAATAAGTTTTCAATGTAAGTTGGGGTGGGTGCCTCTTTTTGAGTATCGAGATACTTGTGTCAAGAGACACCGCTCTTCCATTATTCTGTTGCAATAATGGCACAAGGCGATATTTAAACAGAAATATTAAGGCGACGTAGGTTCGTGGTCTAATCTCCCTCTCACTGAGCATAAGCGTGAGCGAGATGGAAGTGCGTGTTTGGAAGCGCGGATACCATGTTTTTTAATATTAATTTTTTGTGCATTTTAATAAATAAAAAAAGTAATAGCTGATTTCCCTCAAACATGACATTGCCGATTTTTAGAACTAATTTTAATAATTATGTTTAGCTGTAGTGTATAATTTGTTATGATTTTTTAAGTGTATTTTAGACCTAAATATGTTCGTGATTTTTTTCTATCGAGCGAAAGTCAAAAACTCAGGATTCGAATAGCTCAAGATTGCTAATTACATTTAGGGCAGCCGTATATAATCCAAACAAGAGCTACTTACTACTTCTTAAAAATCCGTTTTCAGCTCACGTCGGCTTAAAAAGAATTAAAAAATAGGAGCTAAATCTAAACAGAGGTAGGAGTAAATAGTACCTACTCCTATACTATTTTTATTTTGTAAGTATAATATTTATTTATTAACATATTAACTTAATCCAGGTACCTACCATTTGTCGCTGAGGCACTCTCAGAATCGTCTATTATTTTATTAACATTTGTCAGGGGGATGAACGGCCTAAAAGTCTTGTTGTGCAGAGAGGTTGGGACGACATTCCGTGGAAACTAATTTTGGCGGGATTATTAGGGCAGTAGGAGTTATTGCGCGCCTCAAGGCTGCCTCTACCCTCGAGGCGGGAGCATGCTGGTTGCACGCACTACCCTCCCCCCACATAGGCACGCTGTTGGATGATGATTCGCTTCGGATCGCGGTTGGGGTGTAAGGTCTGTAAGATGCACCGTTGTATTTGTGGGGTGGTGGTTGAGGAAAACGGGCACCATGGTTTGAGCTGTCAGAGGTGTGTGGGGCGTTTTCCGAGACACCACGCCATAAATGATTTGGTTCGTTGGGCTTTGGTTTCGGCCAACGTGTCTTGTGTCAGCCTCCAGGGTTGTGCCGCACGGATGGGAAAAGGCCTGATGGTCTAACATTGGTTCCATGGCAGAAGGCGCGGTGCCTCTTTTGAGATGCTACATGTGAAAGCACGTTTGTCCCGTCCCATTTGAG
This sequence comes from Epinotia brunnichana, assembly GCA_963854355.1. Taxonomy (NCBI): domain Eukaryota; kingdom Metazoa; phylum Arthropoda; class Insecta; order Lepidoptera; family Tortricidae; genus Epinotia; species Epinotia brunnichana. The sequence continues at coordinate 14,766,991 of OY977947.1, forward strand.
CCACACAATCAGACGCCGAGTCGGCGGCTCGGATGAAACATGCCAAGTACTCTGCCTTGGAGCCAATGTACTGACTTAGTGGCGGTGGAGACTGCGGGACCTTGGGGCACGGAGGCCACATACTTCATAAGGGATTTGGGTCGGTCGGCGGCTTAAGGATAAGGGCTGCGATCCTTGTTCCGGATCGTTCCTGGCCAAACAGATTTCTTTGGCCATTCAGCGTGGCAACGCTGCCAGTGTCATGGGAATTTTCGGGCCACCTACGATCCGGGGCGGTCCTTTTTGTTAGTTTAGTTTAGTTTAGTAAGTATTGTTGACGAATCTTGTTGCGGATGGGTTTTTGTACACACTTGAAGAAGCCTGCGTTGCGGACATTTTTATGTTACTTTAATTAAACATATAAGTAGGTACACTTACTTCCTATAATGCTCACTGAGACATAGCGTCGAATTAACATCATACTAGTTACTACGAACTAAGCTGATGACATGCAATCAAAAATTATCAGAAATAATATGCAATTGAGGTGCGCTAGAAATTACAAACATTAATTAGTAATTATTAGTAAGAATTCTATTTTTTTAGTAAGAATTCTATTTAGCATAATCTATGTAGTATGTAGCCATAATTGACTTTGCGCGTAAACTGTTTTGGCAGAATCGAGATTCGCATAGTTCGATTACGCCAAATTTTAATAGTCCGATGTGTGTCTGGTGTAAAAGCCATATTACCCCTCGAACAATTTTCCTGATAATATGGCCTAGTTACTTTAGCTTAGACCCTAGTAATACATTTTACTATATGGAATAGCGGCTTACTCAAGTTAAACGAATCAGCAGAAGTGAAATACTTATTATAGGCGTTACGCACACGGCGTAAAAATAATCGTTTTGGTTATTTGTTTTATCACTGAGTTTATGCCAGCATTTAAATTAAAGCCTTCTCCACGTCCGTGGAGAAGAAGCTACATGGGTCCTTCTCCGGGACTCGCTACGCCCGCAGGTGATGTTGACATGTGATCGATGGCGTTCGTGAAACACGCGTTTGTAGGTATCGCTACAATAAAAATTTCATCGAAATTGATACAGCGTTTTAAGCGTGAGAAGTTGACAAACTAACAGAGTCTGGATTAAGTCGTCGCCTAAAATTTATTTATGTTCTGTTTTATACTATTAATAGTACATTATTGCCGTGGCCGGGAAGGAGACAATTGCAGGCTGAGTATTTTGTTTAAACGGACGAGCTTGCGAGTCCGTTTAATTATAATACGAAGCCTGCAATTGCCATTCCGGCTGAGGCTAATATAGTGCTTTTCTCAAAAATGGGGGAATAAAAAAGACTAAATTTAAATCAAGCGTTATTATTAAATACAAATTGAGGATACTGCAAATGACATAAAATTAAACGTCATATTTTTTTTAAACAGAATCGCAAGTGTATTTTTCCACCGAAAAACGCAATATTTTAATGACACATACAAAAATGTCGCGTTTGCAAAAGAAAAATACGACTTGATTTGGCTGAATACGACCTGTGCCGTCTTTTATATGCCAGTTTCTACTTTTTAAAAAGTTTGGTACTCGACAAATAAAGGAATTCATATGTAACATTCCAGGCGGCCTTCAATGTTTTTTATTTTTTAATTTTGATCTGGCCTTCAACTCTCTTTACCTCTCACTTTACCTTCCAATATGTAGCGAGTTATGTTCACTTTGCGGGCCATTTTTGAGAAAAAACAATTGGATATGGTTAAAACCCATCTCCAATGGATTCAGTTAACATTTCTTAGCTGGCGTAATTCAGTAGGTAAACTAAAACAAAAACCAATTAAATACATTCTCTTTTGCCTTTCTAATACACAAAGCGCGTTGATGTCTTTTACACGAAATATAAAGTTGTGTTTAGACTGTTAAGCTACCTGCGCATCACAAATTAAGTAAGGTTTGCATAATTTACGTTTATTTATTTGCAGATACGTTTGCAGATAAAAGCTCGCTTCTTTTGTCAGGTGTTTAAAGTCCTCTGCTGAACCGTTGTATCTGGTGTTGGGGCACTCGAATACTATATGGTGCATTGTTTGTTCCGGGTTTCCACAGTCGCACGCGAGGTATGCGCAGTTTCCGACACCAGTCCTTAGGCGATTCAGTCTGCACCAAATTGATCGGCTTTCATTAAACCCCCTGGGCCGCTCATCAACCCTTAGCTCAAAGATGGTGTTGTTGATATTGTGCTGCTGGGTTTCCCATTGTTTTATCCACACTTCGCTATCCTTCCACGCTGGGTCGTATGTATGAAAAGTCTTACGTATTTACGTGGAAAGGACTTATACTCAGTTGCAATATCACTCTTCGTTTAATTGTAAATAGATTTTGCTGCCAAGAGAAACTATGAGCACCTACCACTTACGTAGGTAATGAGTACCTAGTCGGCCGAGCTCTGCTCGGGAGAAAATAGAGAAAAACGGAGAGAATAAATATATACGCACCTTGTTGCTTAAGATTACTTACTCCTACCGACGAGCGTATTTTGCAAAATGCTTCCTTTTTCATTCAAGACGACGTAACTAATATTATTTTATTCAAAAAATGAAAACGTACTCAAATAATCATACTAGGGGCTAAAAAAGCTCAAATTTTCCTTTTTTTTTATAAGCTAAATAGTTAATTTATGAGTAGTTTGGTTCATATTACATCCCGAAAAACTCCTGCATTAGAACAACATTTTCAACATAAATATGTAGTGAAATTCAAATAAAGAAGCTTTCGGACAAACACATCCTTAGGTGACAATTACGCATTTTGGGTCCACGGGGACCGGAGGCATTAAACCTATTCAAAAAAAATTGTAAAATGCTCATCCACTCCACTGGTGACCATAGGGCTGGCTCGTTCCTCGCTCAACGCATTGGCATTGCCATTCAGCGGGGTAACGCAGCCAGCCTTATGGGCACCCTACCAAGTGGTAATGACTTAGGGGATATTTATATGTAAATATAGTGTAGGCCCCATAGGTTAAGTTAGTTTTAGTCATGTACATATTTGTCATTTGCACTTTATTGTATTAAAAATAAATTAAAAACACATCTTCGGAATTATCTTGAATAGATATTGATAAAAAATAAAATCTCGTATATGTATACCCATGTATAAAACGACAAGACAAGGGCACAGAATAAGTAATAGTACTACGTACAGAAGGTTCTCTGTTGACAAATTTCCTGTTTAGGTACGCCAAACGTGCCTAAACGTGGCCATCCCTTTCTATCGCATGCAACGCGCTGCAACCCGTGCGAGCGTCCCGTCCCAACGCGTGGCAGCTACTTTAATGGGCCGCCAATTTGGCGGCCGCCGGCATGTACTTGTAGCGGCGCGACGGGATCACAGAGTGAACTGCCCCTGACAAGGGCGCAAATTTCCAGAGGGAAATTCAACGTTAAGTTTACACAGCTCGGAACATTGCTTATAATGCTTATCTGAGAGTAGGTACAGTTAGCATCATATACACGGTGTTCCCGGGAATTTCCGTTAACTTCGGCATATTGCAGAGTACATTCACAGAAACAAATTAGCATAATTATTTCTTGAAATTATTATCTTACTGTACAAGGGTGTTCAATCACATGAAATAAAAAAATATGTAATATCGAACGAACTCACTTTGTAAACCTTCTTGTAAGTAGTGTATACTTAGGAACCTTACAAATTTTAAAAGCGGCCAAGTGCGAGTCGGACTCGCACATGAAGGGTTCCGTGAAATAAATTGCGGTTTACGATTTATGACGTATTAAAAAAAACTACTTATTAGATCTCGTTCAAACTAATTTTCGGTGGAAGTTTACATGGTAATGTACATCATATATTTTTTTTAGTTTTATCATTCTCTTATTTTAGAAGTTACAGGGGGGGGGGGGGGGGGGGGGACACACATTTTACCACTTTGGAAGTGTCTCTCGCGCAAACTATTCAGTTTAGAAAAAAATGATGTTAGAAACCTCAATATCATTTTTGAAGACCTATCCATAGATACCCCACACGTATGGGTATGATGAAAAAAATTTTTTTGAGTTTCAGTTCTGAGTATGGGGACCCCTAAAACTTAATGTTTTTTTTTCGATTTTTGTATGAAAATCTTAATGCGGTTCACAGAATACATCTACTTACCAAGTTTCAACAGTATAGCCAGTGCTACCTAACTGCGCCGTGGCAACTCAGAATTATACCTAAACTTTGCGCACCATCAAGGGTACATCCGCCAGTGGGCTGGCGCAGTGGCGCACGCGCTCACGGCCGGACGCTGCTTACGCGCACGATAAAAGTTATTACCAATTCCTTAAAAATGAGTTCGTTGCGAATAAATTCAGCGCACTGCAGTGTTGTGGGGTGTATGAACAATAAAAAATAGACATTTATCATTTTCACAGACGATGAAACGGATGAAAAGTTAGTAACTTACCTACTTTATACTAAGTACCTACTAATTATTTCCATGGCAGGTACAAACTAGTGAGTTTGAACAAAGGCGTAATGTTTTTTTACGGAACACCTAATACCTATTTCAAATAGTTACGTAATACATTTTTAAGGCCTGCTTGAGTTTTGGTAATTTGGTATACCTACCTACCCCGAGCCGTAGCCGTAAGTTTAGGTACTCCGCCACTGCCATTATGTCCAAATTAATTATTTTAGTTGTTTGTATTGATTTCATGTTTATATTTATCCCTGTCTAGCAGCAATTAGTATAATATTTTACTTAGTAAGATTTGCGGGGTGCATGCTTTGCACGGCCTAAGAAAGGGCGTAAACATCGTCGTTGCTCTAGGGACTTATAACCTTTTGGAAGGGCTTGGAATGCACTCGCGAGGATGAAACGTAGGTAATCAGAATATTTTAAAACAACTTATGCCTAGTGACTAATTCCAAGTTTGCAATGCTACTTTAAAGCCCCTGCTAGACGGTCGCCAACACGCCCCTCCGACGGGGCGACCTTGGTCCGCACCGACCGTGTAGACAGTTGTTTGGAGCAAAATTTCATACTACAGCGGTCGGTGCCGACCAAGGTCGCTCGGTCGGAGTGGCGACCGTCTAGCAGGGGCTTTAAACTTTTATACAATATGACGTTATTTATATACTTACGTTATAGATAACGAATATAGGTACTCGTAGGTAGTCCTACCTACCAAACTTATTTCGTACTGTCGTCGGGATACACCTACTTTAATGAAGTTACCTACACAACAAGTTTCGTTTTGTTAAACGTGGTAGCTGGTAGATGAATAGGTAGGAGGTACCAACATTTTGACAGTCGTAAAGTATAGACAGGGTGATAGATACTTGACATTAAAAATTATTTAACATGTTGCGTTGATATGCCTGTACACTCGGCTACAAAAGTCGAACTTTTTCTAAAATTCGTTTCAAGCGATTATTACTCCTAAGATACTTACTGTCGATATTAGTATCGTTTGAAAGGTAATAAAACCCCCTAGGCTTTAGCTTTCAAATGATATTAATATCGACAGGGTACAGTAAAGTATCTTAGGAGTAATAATCGCTTGAAACGAATTTTAGGAAAGGTGCGATACTTTTGACGCTGAGTGTATGTAGGTATGTATGTAAGTAACTATGCAGTTCAGATACTGGCAGGCACTCTAGAAAAACTTACAAGTCTTTTGAAAAATTAAAATTGAAAAACAATAACAATTAAATGAGGTAACCTAATTAGTGAAGTGCATGGAATGTGTGGGTGTTTAATTTATTTCACTCAACTATTAATAATAAAATCATTTCTAAGTGGTGTCAACCCTATTCGTCTATTGGCTGGCAAATGCGGGCAACGACCGGCGCGTTCAAGGTTGCTCCATTGTTAAATTTAGTAGGCATGGAAAGCGGTAGGTATGCGCATTTTTATTCAGAGTCGAGTATCTGTTCGTTAGAACTATTATATAATCTGTGGTATAGCTCTAATAGTTTCGGAAAAAAGTGGCTGTGACATACGGACGGACAGACAGACAGACAGACAGACAGACGGACGGACATGAAGAATCTATAAGGGTTCCGTTTTTTGCCATTTGGCTACGGAACCCTGAAAAGCTATTATATCGTCACAGTTAAGAGCCATTTACATTGGTTAAATCTGCAAAACTGATTAAATTAAACATTGAATATCTTGATAACAGTAAAAATTAAGATACTACTGTCTTGGGGAAATTAACTTGATTTGATCTGAACCGGGGCACCCTTAACCGAAATTGACAAAAACATATATCGCAACAAGTCTTTATTGCCGTAAGTGTAAGGATGTGTTACGATATATTTGGCTACTTTGGCTGCTGCTAACTATACGATGCTGACTGCACCTGCCTTAACGACCGGTTTTCGACATTACAAAATGTAACGTCTCCCCGTCACGTCCCATTCCATGTCTTTGTCATTCTTATTTTGAAAGATAACTAGATTAACGTTGAGATATCTTTACGAATGAAGACATGCTAACCTTTTGGTTGTTAACTAATTTAATTCGAAGGAAGGCGAACTTAGAAGAGACGTACTTATAATTTTCGAAAATGGCTATATGTCCATCATGTCACTAGTTGTTATTAAAACAAGTCATTACGAAAATAAAAATTTGGTTTACCGAAAAACTATCGCTAATTGAGGAATGTTGTTTTTATAAATACCGGTATGGTATGGTGAATTCCTACTTTCCTGCCCTTTGTAGTGTACATATATAGTTATCCCACTTCTGGATGGTAAGCGATCACCTAAGACTATGGACGCTTGCATTTCCAGGGGTGTCACATGGACGTTGCCGACCTAAGTAATGTTGGTAAGCTCCTGAATTTACTTTCCTAATATTTATAATTATTTTGTGGTTAAAGAACTTTATTTATATCTAAAGAAATTTACATTTCACTTAAAACAGAGAAAATATCGATACCCTAGGTCACAATCGTACTAATTACGGGGAAACAATTGGTGTAATTAGGATGATAGTGCACAACTCATAAAGTTACAATTTCAGTGTCAAAAATATGTGGTAGGTTTCAAGTTTGTGTGTGGCAAACTTTTTTTTTGAGCTAGAGACCTAAAACGTTGTAGAAAGATTCGTATTTAAAATACAAAGAAAGCACTTTCAGCGTTGTGGAAAATTTCACTCCTAAGGTGGTAAAATAGGGGTGCAAGGTTTGTATGGGGAACACTTTTTCTGAGCTAGACACTTGAAACTTTGTAGAAAGATAACATATAAAAATACAAAAAAGTACTTTCAGCGTTTTGGAAAAAACCATCCCTAAGGGGGATAAAAAGGGATGCAAAGTTTTTATTAGGGAAAGTTTATGTTTTTGAGTTAGATACTTCAAACTTTGTAGAAAGATTACTTATTAGAATACTAAAAAAGAACTTTCAGCGTTTTAGAAAACTCAACCCCTAAGGGGGTTAACAAGGGGGGCCAGTGTTGTGTGGGAAACACTTTTTTTTGAACTAGACTTAAAACTTTTAGAAAAATTACTTATTAAAATACAAAAAAAGTACTTTCAGAGTTTTAAAAAATTCCACCCCTAAGGGGGATAAAAAGGGGGCAAGCTTTGTATGGGCAACACTTTTTTTGAGCAAGAGACTTAAAAGTTAGTAGGAAGATTACTTACTACAATACGAAAAAAGTTCTTTCAGCGATTAGAAAAATTCAACTCCTACGGGGGTTTTAAAGGGGGTTCAAATTTTAAATGGAGAGCAAGAAAATTTTAAAGTGTGAGTAAGAGATTTGTAACTTCGGTCTTATTCTGTACGTTAAAATACTACAAAACTGATTTCCGAGTTTTTCCAAATTCATCCCCTAAGAGTGTTAAAAGGGGGTTCAAAGTTTGTGTACTTCAAGACATTTTTAAGGTATGAGACTTTTAACTTTGGTTTTAGACTGTTTGTTCACAAACTAGAAAATGAACATCAACGTTATTTTTAATTTATCCCCTAAAAGAGAGTTCAAAGTTTGTATTGGGAGAAATCATTTTCTAAGACGATTGAAAGTTCTACGCGGACGAAGTCGCGGGCAACAGCTAGTGTATCATATAATTATAAACCCAATATGCTTATAAACATGATTCACATAATTGTTCGTTTAATCATGCCTTGATGACCGGTTTAGCCTAATGGGTGAGAGGTGCCTGTGTAGCTGACAGTCCTGGGTTCATATCCCGGTAAGGGCAAATATTTGTGTGATGACCATCTCTATCTGTTTCTGTGTCTATTTAATAGATACCTACTTAAAACATCAAATAAGTCGTCTAGTACTTAGTATACCCGTAACACAAGTTTTATAGAGCTGCTTCGATTTGTGCAAGATCCCCCTAAAATTTATTTATTTATTTATTTAAATGCATTAATTCCATCACGGCAGTTCACACATTGTAAGATTTAAAAGGAAGCCGCTGTCCATAAAAACATGAGAGACGAGTTCGGGTGCTTTGACCGAAATTGAAAGGAATTTGTTTGCTTTGTTCGCAGAAGCGAGCGGTATAGAGGTAAGAGTGGGCAGCGTGGCGCGTAATCAATCGGACTTATCTGTTTACGCGGCGAGCGTCGACCTCGCCGCAGCGCACACGGCGCAGCGCTTTCACTCCATACAAATTGAAAAATGTGCGTGCTTGTCAACCGGCTATAATGTAACCATAATTTGGTAATAGATATGATATGTTTGATATGACTTGATGGCAAACAAACGATTAAGTACATGCCCAAATTAGGTAGGTTGTTTATGGAATGGCGAACCATTTAAAACCAGGTCCTTAATTTAGATGCATAGGAGCCTTTCCTTTCCGTCCCTAACGGTGGCAAAGTATGGCTTCTCTGTTGGATTCCTTCTTAAAAGGGTGATTCTACGAGCGTTCCAACCGCCGTCAGTCCGCTGCTCGCATTATTGTCAAAGTTCTTGCAGATTTGAATCCCCTTTCCCAATAAATTGGTAGTAGTCCTGGACTTGTTTCAAATATCTGAAGATGCCATGCCAGTTTGCCGGTACCTACATTGACAATAATGCGAGCAGCGGACTGACGGCGGTTGGAACGCTTGTAGAATCACCCAAAACTGAAAATGAAAATTCCAAGTCGATATAATAAAATAATATTAAATACGCTTTATTATTATTTATTATGTATACCTAGGACAGACTGTCCAGTTAGGTAGGTCCAACTTTTAGAAAGAGGTCAATCGTCGAATCCGACTCGGATGGGCAGCATTCGGGAAGCTACTTCTTTCTTCTTATCTTTTCGTCCAATATTCCGCAGTGTCTAAGGACGAGAGTCTTTGACCAGTGTGTGTTGCCAGTGATGACATATGGCACGGAAACGAACTTACTATGGACCTCATAAGAAGGCTCAAAGTCACTCAAAGGGCAATGGAGAGGGCTATGCTGGGGGTTTCTCTGCGCGATCGCATCAGAAATGAGGCTATCCGCAGCAGAACCAAGGTAACCGATATAGCCCTCCGAATTGCTAAACTTAAGTGGCAGTGGGCGGGACACATTGCACGTAGAACCGATGGCCGCTGGGGCGGAAAGGTTCTCGAGTGGCGACCACGTACCGGAAGGTGCGGCGTGGGTAGGCCCCCCACAAGGTGGACTGATGACCTGGTAAAGGTCGCGGGAGTCCGCTGGATGCGGGTGGCGCAGGACCGGCCATTGTGGCACTCTTTGGGGGAGGACTATGTCCAGCAGTGGACGTTTTTCGGCTGATATGATGAAATACGCTTTATTGCACCACGATGAGGGAAACATCTTGCAAAAATTGGCTTATTAAATAAAGGCGGCGGCGGATATAATGTTGATACTGTAGATAGGTTACAGTAATTACCTACAATACAATAAAACGAAATCAGGGAGAGCGATAGGTTTATCTGCTTTGCCTTTGGGTTGACTGGTAGAGAATGCTTTCTAGCATAAAGTTCGCCTTTTGTACTAGAATGTTCTTCTTTTATGCAATAAAGATTAAATAAATAAATAGGTCCTCAATTGTTAGTAAATAGTATCGTAAGTTCCCGCGTACTTGTACAAGTACGAATACAAATCGAGTTTTGAACTCTTAATGGAATTAACAACGGTTCCCAATTCATGACCCCAAAAAAGTTCATTAATTATGATTCAATCAAAATGCAACAGCAACGACTTGAATATTTAACGCTCAGTTTAGCCTAGGGCTTCCAAATACCGGACCTTTCGTGATCCCGGTATTAAAACGGGATTGGTCTTCATCAATCCCGGGATCCCGGGATTGGATGGTACAAATAAAAATTTCATTCAAAGTTTCGTTTTCAAACAAGTCTTTTTACCACTTTGGAAGTGTCTCTCGCGCAAACTATTCAGTTTAGAAAAAAATGATATTTGAAAACTAAATATCATTTTTAAATACCTATCCATAGATTTCCCACATGTATGGGTTTGGTGAAAAAACCCCCAAAATGTATTGTTTTACTCGTATTTCTATTTTTGTGTTAAAATCTTAATGCGGTTAACAGAATACATCTATGTACTTACCAAGTTTCATCAGTTATAGTTCTTATAGTTTCGGAAAAAAGTGGCTGTGACATACGGACGGACAGACAGACATGACGAATCCATACGGGTTCCGTTTTTTGCCATTTGGCTACGGAACCCTAAAAACAGCGTGTTGCAACTCAATTATAATTTTTCTTAAATTCACACAATGCATATGAAATTAAACTCTAAACTCTTTAACTTCATTTACTTTATATTTAAGAAGAATAATTAAAAATACTCTCCAAAATTAAAATTTTGACGAGAGATAATAATTGAACTTTTTGTGATTATTCTTCAATGTGAATAATATTTGCAGTAAGCCACCCTTCAATTCCCTTAAAGAGCAAAAACAGTCTAATTTATTATGGAACAGTTACTTCTTTAGTTAGCATATCAAGTATCAATCAAGATTATGACATCATACTAATACGTATAAGGAGCTTAACACTTTTGACAATGCTATTACTGTTACGATATACAAAGTTGCCATATAAAAAAGGCTGATCTTTCCTGGGCAGGGTCTAGCGGGGCAGTACAACCAGGTACGCGGTTCGTAATGCTATTACGGTTGTACTGGTCAGACACAGTACGCTGTGCACGCCAGCGGCCGCTATCGCCGCCTGCACCCGGTGTTCCCTGGGCAGGGTCTAGCGGGGCAGTACAACCAGGTACGCGGTTCGTAATGCTATTACGGTTGCACTGGTCACACACAGTACGCTGTGCACGCCAGCGGCCGCTATCGCCGCCTGCACCCGGTGTTCCCTGGGCAGGGTCTAGCGGGGCAGTACAACCAGGTACGCGGTTCGTAATGCTATTACGGTTGCACTGGTCACACACAGTACGCTGTGCACGCCAGCGGCCGCTATCGCCGCCTGCACCCGGTGTTCCCTGGGCAGGGTCTAGCGGGGCAGTACAACCAGGTACGCGGTTCGTAATGCTATTACGGTTGTACTGGTCAGACACAGTACGCTGTGCACGCCAGCGGCCGCTATCGCCGCCTGCACCCGGTGTTCCCTGGGCAGGGTCTAGCGGGGCAGTACAACCAGGTACGCGGTTCGTAATGCTATTACGGTTGTACTGGTCAGACACAGTACGCTGTGCACGCCAGCGGCCGCTATCGCCGCCTGCACCCGGTGTTCCCTGGGCAGGGTCTAGCGGGGCAGTACAACCAAGTACGCGGTTCGTAATGCTATTACGGTTGCACTGGTCACACACAGTACGCTGTGCACGCCAGCGGCCGCTATCGCCGCCTGCACCCGGTGTTCCCTGGGCAGGGTCTAGCGGGGCAGTACAACCAAGTACGCGGTTCGTAATGCTATTACGGTTGTACTGGTCACACACAGTACGCTGTGCACGCCAGCGGCCGCTATCGCCGCCTGCACCCGGTGTTCCGCTTTGTTCTCCCACTATCGTTGTTTACATAATACGTCTGACACACTACTATGCTCATGTATGTACAATCGGTAATTAATTAAGAGGTGAATCCGTTGGCAAGTGATGCCGGGCTCCGGCATGAATGCCTGATTTTCTCTGTAGGTAGCTGTGAAATCCTGCTAATATTATAAATGCGAAAGTTTGGATGTTTGTTACTAAATCACGGAAAAGAAGGGGAGTGGTAGAGCCTAATGTGTAATGTTGTACGTCTCTATCAAAGTCAAAATCATTTGCAAATAACGTCCTTATTTTTTTATTGACCCTCAAAACTTATTCAAGATGCAAGAGTTTCGTCTTGGGTAACTTTGATTTGCAATTTAAAAAAAAACTAAAAAATATAATGTTCTTACTATTCTTCAAAAAAGTTCTAAAGTTGAAATAAATAAAGGTCTTTAAAGCCTTTTTGGCATTATTGCACATCATTAGAAATAGAATAGACTAGAAAACCTTTTTTAAACAATTTTAAGAACATGATAATTTTTAGTTTTTTTTTAAATTGCAAATCTAAGTTAACTCGAGACGAAACTCTTGCATGTTGAAAACATTTTGAGGGTCAATAAAAAAATAGACCTTTTGATGGTCAATAAAAATAAATAGAATTTTGACTTTGATAGAGACGTAAGTACATACACATTAAAATAAAAAGAAAATGTGGGCGCTACCACTTCCTTTTTTATTCAAGTTGAAACGCGTACCCCTTAGAATTTTACAGTTTTATGTTAAATGTCTTCCGTCACTAATTTATATACTTTTTTAAATTAGTAGATATAATTTATTTTAAAAACAAAGTTTTAACCGACTTCAAATAATCAGAAGCCAAATTGCTTCAAGTTTGCCTATAACATTTGGACAGTTCCCTCGATTTCTCCAGGATTCCATCATCAGAACTGGATTTTGGTGACATCGGGACCAATCGGGGATATGCTCTCAAACAAAGAAATAATTTTTAAATCGGTTCATATATTACCGAGTTATCCCGTAACAAACACACACAAAAAACCGTCGAATTGAGAACCTCCTCCTTTTTTGAAGTCGGTTAACAATACAAAATATGCAATACCCCTGCACTGTAATGACTGATTTAATAGATAAGTTAGATGATAAATTCGTCATTTATTAATCCTTAATATTATTTTCTTGTGATATCGATTTCGATATCGATCGGACAGTCGACACCTTCGGTTGCACCCAACCGATCGGATCATGATCGGACAGTGTAATCTAAAACCGTCCCAAAACCGCACAAAAATCTCGCGAAACTTGAGCCCAGATGAATTGTGTGTCATGTGGTTTGTAGCGTACGACTAGTGAATCGAAAAGTCCCAAGTTACTTTTTTGTGTATATATATATAAGTTATATACGATTATGAGATATCTGATCAGGCTTACTTCGCCTTCACAAAATATATAATTGTTTTAAAGAATACATGAACAGCCCAGGATACATGATTATTTGGTAACATTATTATAGATACTGTATAATGTTACGAGTACACAGCAGGTGCTGTTTCAGACTAAGGTCGAATTGAGGAAATATAGATTTTGCGATAATCTAATATTTATACACAATCAATGATAAGAACATATTCTTCATAAGCAAGGGGTAGGTTCACTTTTACAACGGTGAAAGAATTATTGAAATTGGATGAGTACCTACTTTCGGAGACGACCCCCTATTACAAACTTACACTGTCATAAAATCTTTATATTAATATCGATTTATAGTTATACATTTACGTACCTAAGTACATACTATTTGTTTAATTAAAATTACTCGATTATTCCACCCACGTGAATCGCGTTCAACTTGTTCCTCATTTTTCTGCCCCGATATTCTGTAGGTAACTTATTTTAACCTCACCTGACCGTTCACCCACAAATATAATACAGGGTGGAATTTCATAAACTGTACATAATAAAAGGAGAAAAATTTCAGCCAATTTCATTGGTGAAACGGTGTTTTTTTTTTTTCTAGTAATTAGTTTTTTTTTTACAGAATTTTGAAATTTTTTGTAAAAACTCGGGTAATACACCTAATTCAGACGGTATAACTTTTGATCCAATGGTCCTAAAATGAAAATAAAAAATGCAAAGTATTACCAAGGGACAGGTTAATAATTCCTAATAACAATAAAAAACCAACTAGAAGAGAAAATCCGCAAAAAAAAATATTGTTTTTGAAAAATGGCTACAAAAATTACGAATTTTAAAAGAAAAACACAATTTTCTGAAAAAAACGCAGATTTAGTTACCATTTTTTTTGCTTAGTATTAAACCTCACTTAATGCCGATTCTAAAACCGTTTTGAAACTGTCTCAGACTTTGAAAAATACCACGCAAATGGGTACGTAAATCAAACCATAATTTTATTAATTTTAATCCTCTTAAAATCCTTAATGACCGTTTGTTCACAGGTAGTTGAAGGGTGTTATTGGGTTTTAGGGGGAAATAACAAATTACGTACTTAGTATTAATCCTCACTTAATGCCGATTCTAAAACCGTTTTTAAACTGTCTCAGACTTTGAAAAATACCACGCTAATGGGTACGTAAATCAAACCATAATTTTATTAATTTTAATCCTCTTAAAATCCTTAATGACCGCTTGTTCCCAGGTAGTTGAAGGGTGTTATCGGGTTTTAGGTAGAGAAAACAATAGGAAGAAAAGTAGTCCTAAAAATTGCGTAAATAAAATCATGTATTTTAATTAAAAGTCATAAATTCGATTGATAAACCTTTATTAAAGAAAAAACTTATTCTAGTGTTGCAAAGGGCGTTCCCTGTATGGTATTAATTGTTCAAAATGACCTCCTCTTTCTTGAAGGCACAATGTGGCCCGAGCTTGAATTTGTTGCGTAGCCCGTCGAATCATTCCTGGATTATTTTTTATTTCTTGTGCTGCATTTAAAATTCTGTCGTGCAAATCTGCTTCGGTATTGACGATTCTGTGATATACCCGTTGCTTCATATCACCCCAAAGAATTCCAACGGCGTCATATCAGGCGATCTTGCAGGCCATCCAACGGGGCCGTCTCGGCCGATCCACCTATTGGGATATTGCTCATTTAAAAAATGTCGAACTCTTAATGCCCAATGAGCTGGGCATCCATCCATTTGGAGAAACAGGCGTTGTCTCACATCTAACATCACATCTTCCAAAAGCTCTGGGAGCTCGTCTCTCAGTAACAGTAAAAATCTGTCGGCGTTCAAAGTATTCGGTAAGAAGACTGGTCCAATCAATTGATCGTCGAGTACCGCTGCCCAAACGTTTATGGAGAATTGGTCTTGAAAATTAGATGGTCTTACTAGGTTTGGATTATCGTGAGCCCATGTGTGTAAATTTCTGAAGTTAGTTATTCCCGTATGAGTAAATCTTGCTTCGTCCATCCATAAAATTGTTCTAGTAAATTCCGGATCCCTTCTGATATTGCCAAGTATCCAAGTCGACATAACACACCTAACGCGGGCATCGCCAATTTGCAAATTTTGTACCCGTTGATAATGAAATGGATGCAGTCCTTCCTTCTTCAAAATTTTCCAGACAGAGAATTTTGAGATTCCGTGCCTCAATGCCAAGCGTCTTAGACTCGTGGTTGGGTCCGCGTACAAGTCTCTGAGAACTGCTTCTTCTATGGCAACATCAATTATGTTTCCTGGCTCTCGGCGATCTCGGCCACCGTATCCCAGGCCAATATTGCACAACCGGCGATGAACTTCTTGAAAGTGGCGAGCAGCAGGTCTTGGAACGTCATTAGGATACTGCTCCAAATAGGCGATACACGCAGCTCTTGCAGATCCATGGCACAATCCATAATAATAGTGCATGTTGGCTATTTGTAACGGCGAAAACTCTCGTAAGCGGGGCATGATGATTCAAACTGAACAAGTACTGGAGTAATCAAAGAAGTGGCGAGCAAAGACAAGCAATTGCGATTTGCGAGCGACTGAATAGTTGACCTATTGCCCAATGCCTTTATACCCCTCATATTATCTCCACCTTCAACCCAAAAACACCCTTCAACTACCTGGGAAAAAGCGGTCATTAAGGATTTTAAGAGGATTAAAATTAATAAAATTATGGTTTGATTTACGTACCCATTAGCGTGGTATTTTTCAAAGTCTGAGACAGTTTAAAAACGGTTTTAGAATCGGCATTAAGTGAGGTTTAATACTAATCAAAAAAAATGGTAACTAAATCTGCGTTTTTTTCAGAAAATTGTGTTTTTCTTTTAAAATTCGTAATTTTTGTAGCCATTTTTCAAAAACAATAATTTTTTTTGCGGATTTTCTCTTCTAGTTGGTTTTTTATTGTTATTAAGAATTATTAACCTGTCTCTTGGTAATACTCTGCATTTTTTATTTTTATTTTAGGACCATTGGATCAAAAGTTATACCGTCTGAATTAGGTGTATTACCCGAGTTTTTACAAACATTTTCAAAATTCTGTAAAAAAAAAAACGAATGACTAGAAAAAAAAAAAACACCGTTTCACCGATGAAATTGGCTGAAATTTTTCTCCTTTTATTTTGAACAGTTTATGAAATTCCACCCTGTATCTTGACGCCGCGATACGTAGTCTGTGCGTGATCAGGAGTGGCTATTTCAGAGGGCAATTTTGGCAACTAAAAATAGTATTCTCAGCGATATCAACTTCAATATTCAAAAGAAAATTCCCGGTGACAAAGAGATAATATACAAATCGATCGACAAGTATAAACGTTTAAGAAAGTGTCAACTTTCCTACAGAAATTTTAAGTACCAGGAATGCCATTACACTGCCTTCGACTGACAAATGGATCTCCGATCATACTACTCAGAAATCCCAACTCACCAACTATGTAATGGAACAAGAATGATCGTCAAAAACATCATCGAAGCCGGATTTATGGCTGGAAAGGACAAAGGACACACAGTATTCATCCCCAGAATACCTACCACTGATCTCTACTAAACTGCCATTCCAATGTAAAAGATTGCAATTTTCAGTAAAATTTGCCTATAGTTTTACAATAGGGAACATTACTGCAATGTTCTGCCGCCAGAGGCAGCACTACCACTAATAGTAAACCAGTATAGGAATATAGGGATTCACACACACATGCACAATTTGATTGTCAAATGAGTGACAAGGATGCTTGCATAGACAATACCGCAAGTGGGAACGAGATACAATGTCAACGCTGCTAGTGTCGCCACTACGAAGACCCTATAACAAAGCGCAGGGACAAAGTTTAAAATACTGCGGCATCAATCAACCTGACTCCTGCTTTTCTCACGGTCAACTATGCGTAGCTTGCAATCGAAATATTTGTATGGACTGCACGTCAGCTATCGTTTCTTCTAATGTTTTTTGAATACATATCATTTACTTACATGACATGATATTTTGCTGGAGTTTATTTAGTGAGGCTTTCTTTGGGGTATCTCTTTAAATATTCTGAAAACAGCACCTCCATTAATATTTATATGTACCTATATCTTTAGACATCGTGCGAATGCACCTTATCTGAAGGTTATTTGAGTCATAAGACAGGTAGTTAACCTGAACCTGCAATATTTAAGTATCACATATTGTTTTTTATATCATGCATGAGTAATGATTACTACCTATTTGTAGTTACAATACTTAGGTGATACTTAGGGTTCTTTTTGTGACACATGAACATGAACGCAAGTTTGAGAACAAAGACTCCCGTTAAAACCTTGCATATGCAGTCTGCCGGCCCCTCCGTCGAACCCTTAACACTTGAGCCGTCCATAAATAGATGCTTCATCATTAAAACTTTAAAAGTCGGCGACGACGCGTATGTTTTTATTTTTCAAATATAGATTAAATAATTGCGCTGTAGGTAGGGTCAGATGGAGTGCAGCGCGCATTGGTGCCTGTGTGTGTGTATCTATGCTGCACTCTGTGGCTGTGTGAGTGCGTATTGGTCCGGCCGCGCAGCCTCCCGCGTCTGCGGCCTGTCTAGACGACCCCCCTCCCGCGCCGCCCGCCACCCGTCTTCGGCCCCTGCCACGCTGCAGAGGTGCAGCTCGCCCGTTGCTCCTTTCACTGTACTTGGCTCCAGCTACTGTCTTTTTCTAATGGCTAACTCACAAAGCGTCAAAACAAAAATCTACTAACTAATGAGGAATTCTACTCTGAAATGTACATACTTAGTAACGCTTAGTCGCCGTTGTTGTGCAGACAGATTTTTTATGGTCAATATTTCTAACACAATGATGTACTTGTACCTACGTTGCCGATTTAGGTGTATATTTGACATTCAACGACAATGAAAAAAATACCTGTAAAACTGGGTGATTTTTTATATTTAAATTGCATATTTGAATTTATTAATATAACTACCTACCTAAACGCTTATTTTTATTTATTTATTTTTTATTGAGAAACAAAAAGTCTTATACTGTTTATCCTTCTCGTGAAAAAGGAATACAATACTTATAAATATAGCCTGTAGGCGCGTAATAAACAAGGTTACAAATAGATAAATACGAGTATTTAGACCCATGGTGACTTCAATATTTTATACTGTAACTGAAGTTGGCATAGCTGAAGATTCCAAAGTGATTTAAGTGCCTATACACGTAGTCTTTGTACGTACAGCTTATGTCCACGACTTTTTCTATGTGGAATTACTACCTATTTAAGGTTGTGAAACCACAACACTTAGGTAGATACACATTTAATTATAGAGTGGTGGCGTAATAATATATCCTTCAAATTGTAATCAACGAATGGGGAACTCGCCTTGTGCATTAATGTAGGTACCTACGTCATTACAGTATTTATCCTGGTTCGCACTTACTAATTCCATATTATACCTACTTACTTAGAGATACACGATAAATATTAAATTTAGAAAATTGTTAACATTTCGTGCCACAAAGCTGAGTGGCGACCGTTTTAGCTTGTTATGATTATGTCTGTCATTTCTTGTGTCTTTTATTTCTTATACTTATGCTAAATAAACGTATTTTCTTTCTTTCTTTCTTTCTAACATCAAAGCACAGGTCCACGAAAAAAGAGTTATATACGGCATATGGCATCTACCTATGTATGATATTAATTAAGTGCAGTTTTTACCAACGAAATTACCAAACAAAAGACGTGAAATTTAGAAGATACGAGTAAATAAGTATGTAGGCAAAGTTTTTATACGAGATACCCCATCATCCTTGAAGACACCTCAAATAAGTAGTTCCACATCTGCTTTCTTTGAGCAAATGAAAAAGCCAAATAGCAAATATGGCTGCCTGTAATATTTGGCATTTCTTTTAAGAAGTCTTATTCAGACTTTGACCAAATATGTAAAATGGTTACAGTCGATGTCAAAGATATATTGTGTTATATACTTTACACGTTATTGCTTTGTAAAAAGGCGAAATATGTAGGTATACATATCTTTTTAGAAGCATATATCACTTCTCTATCAAAAATAAATCTTCAAGTCGGATTTACCAATTGGTAAAAAATATCCCAGAACTACACACAAATTAAGAAGTCTGGAGAAAAGTAAGGGATATAACAAATTATTGGCCATCTAATACAACATGACATTATTAAAAGCTAAGACCAATAATTTAAAAATTATCTGTATTTTCATGTTCCACAATAATACCCCGGTTTGAAATGGTAAACCGTAACTGCATACAAACTATGTGCATCTCTGTGAACGTATGTAAAAAGGAAATATTATAAACTGACCGATATCAAGAAACACGATCGCTTGGTAATATTCGTCGCACACTGTAGCCTATCTATAACACGAGTATACAGTAGCTGCACAGTGCACATTAGCCGGACGGGCCGAGGCTGCGCTGCACATCGCCGCAGACAGGCAAAAAGGCAGAGAATGTGAGAACCACAGGCCGCGCCGGGCGAACAACGTAATAAATAAGCCCACCGATGCACCGCTTACAATGTTGCTCGGTAAAAAGACGAGCGGTGACCACCTGCCGGCTGCCATGGCGATCTGCCATGCTGTTCACATGTCCCGACTCATCTCAACACTAACATCTAGTATATCTTGACGCCTAGATTTGTCTCAACCTCGCGTAATTAGAGGCCAGACTAAAACCGGTTCGCCGCCGGTGAGTTGTCGGTAAGCGTTTTGAATACTAGCCTGTACTGTATACTCTACAGGCCAGCGGGATTAACAACCTAGGTGTTTTGTGATAGGTGCTCTTTTCTAGGAATGGTCTCTGCCTGTGGGAAATTAATTTACGAGTTACTGAACAACCTTGAACATTGATTACCTAATTTGGTAGCAGATTTTCTTGGCATTCAGGTGGAAGTTTTCTTTGTTTCCTGCCAAGTTAGATCTCATCGAGGCGACACTTCATCGAAGTCTCGTAATAATTCTGTTAAAAAAATTCACAGATCTCGTGCCTTTCACGACCTTCTGGTACATTGAATGAATTTAATGAATTAAACAAAACTAAATTTACTCATGGTCTGTTGCGTTATGAAGCAAATGTTAATTTTTAACTTATTTAATTTTTTACTGCGACACGTATTTTTGTAATATTGTTTGTAAGCGACCCTATGAACAATACAGTCCCATCTTTTTAATGGTCTTAACTTATATTAACAATATACTTACTATTGATTTATGACTACTATCCTTTTGAAACCTTGACAATTATCATGCAATTTATGAGTCTCTACCGCTTCCTAATCTATTCACAGAGAAACAATTGTCTTTACAACTTTTTCTTTGCTTTTAAGATTAGTTTGGTTCGGCTTTGTACAAATATTTAATTTATTGTCACATTTAGCTTGAGTCAACATATTCAAACTCTTTATCGTAATACTATTTAACTTTAGCATCATTTGATCCATGTACCTAACTTATTTATTAGTTTACCTTTCTCATTCAGCGACTGAAAAAAAAAAAAATCCTACTAACAAATTGCCGAATAAAACTGGTATTTTATCAAAATACGCATGTATCGTAATCGCCCAATCACAAATAATCAGCCTGTTTTCAATTAGTTAAAATACGTAAATTCATTGGTCAAAGTCGCCTTGAGTCGCTTTCATCGTTTGCAAGTCCGCCGTACTGTATCCAACAATTTCATAAACAACGTTTCGTAAATATTAAATTCTTACTTAAAATCACTAACTTTACTTAATGTATTACCAGCCTGTAACTTCGAGAACACATCCAGATACATAAGTGTATCCGTCGCCATGTACAACCACTTGACACAAACTATTTGTCCAAAACCCCCCACTTATGATGGTATCTAACGACTCTAACATTCCTTTTGTTTTTTGCCAAATTAAAAGCAAAGCCCGATACCGACCTATAACTATATATATAGGTAGATAACACCATTTGCATTTGACTGACAATTGCATAAAGAAATCTGTATTTCATTATTGTGTTTTAAATTTTGTTCGCGCGTCGACATATATTATAATCACAAATAAATACTGAAACCTCAAATAAACAATCAAATTGCAACTCAACGACACGACACTCGTATTACAGAACAAAACGAGCGTGCGCCCTGTAATTGCGCCACACGTAAGTGATAAAGAGGTTTACATATATTCTGTTATTAATGTCTTAAATTCATGAAATACGAAACTATTTTATTTTCATCACACTTGCTCGTAAAGGGTGTATTATAAGCAGGTATATAGAGCAGTTATAGCCGATTTACCTCCCGCGGGAGATATGGTTTTTTTATAACTCCCGGGGGAGTTATGAGTTTTTGTTTGATCTGATTGGTTAAAGCAAATCTAGTAGGCCACGTGGGGCCACGCCCCCTCGCCCTACACTCGCAAATGTAATGAAGTGTAATGAAGTTGTCAACTTCGTAAATCTCCACTTATAATAAATCTCTAAATTAAAAAAAGAATCAGCCAGTTTGAAACCAAGCTTTGCGCGGTACGAATGTTCTCAGCATCCCATGAACGGAAAAATATGAAACATTTTATATAGGTACATTATTATTCTAGCTGCAACTTAGGATAATTTTTATCCGACTGCGACAGTTAATTAATTTTCCGAAATATACGACTTCATTTAATTTTTCATTTATTTTTATTGAAATCAAACGCTGCTCCAACTGTCAGCTATAAGAAACGTCAAATTTTCGTCAAAATGGCGGAATTGCTTTGCCTTTCACTTATTAATAATTTAAATCCCGTCTACGATAGACCTTTACGAGACAAATGCTAAAATATAAACCATAAAAAAATATTCGATTCTGATATGAGAACTTATATGCGCAAATGTCGTTTTATGTCGTAATTTCAATAAATGAAATCAACAAATTTGAACAATATAATTAACACGAATTTGTTTTTTTTGAATGACAATGGCACGAGCTCGGCGCATTCAGCCAAAGTACCTGGGGACCGATTTTTGACTTTCGAGCGCTCGACTCTTTCACTCGAAAACTGTCAGAAACGATGAAATACTATTTTTGAAATCCGAGCGATAGAAAATTCAAAAACGAGTGGTATTGACCACTCGTATTCAATTCTATCGGTAGAAAATAAGTGCCGACAATTTGGACACTTCACTTGTATTTAATTTTGGACTGACAATGAACTTAGAAAGAGATAAATAAAGATTAATATATTTTATATTATTTTTCTACCGAATTTTGTGAACTTAGTCTTTTGGCGGGTTTGTTTTAAAATCAAATAATTTAACTTGTCTGTCTCTCTCTCTCTCTCTCTCTTTGCACAGGTTAAAAAGAGACAGAGATATAGTAATATGTAAAGGCCTGGCAATGATTCACAACAACTCGCTATACTTAGAATGAAAAGTATGAATTGCTGTCTCATTCTAACTAAAGAAAGTTGTTGTGACAAATTGTATCATTTGTAATTTGTATTAAGCCGGGTCCGCTGCACCAATGTTTTCCATGTTTTTAAACAACTAACATGTTTCCGTCAGTTTCGGCAAACAAATAGGGTATTATTTTGATTGGCAAAACATGTTTGACGTTTAAAAACCACGAAAACATGGCGCAGCGGACGCGGCTTTACTTTTATAACAGACGGGAAACGAAACGTTTCGTTTACTAGGTATTATTTACTACGTTCTTAGTTTTTTCTGTTATGTAACGCATAAAACACAAAAAAAACACTTAAACATTAATATTATAGCCTAAAATAGACCTTCTAATGATATTTTATTTTTATTCCATGTGTAGAATACAATTTTAAATAACCAGTACTTATCGAATTTCTGCGTACAACGAAGCGCAAAAGTATAAATAGCCAAACCACTAGCTTTCGAGTGATGAATGTCAAAAATACCTATTATTGGGTTCATGCGAAAATAATCGTGACAAATTTTCGCATGCGATTATTTTCTACCGCTCGCTTTTGATTTCGAGCGCTCGAAAGTCAAAAATCGGTCCCCTGCGGCGCTACCACGAAAACCGATACTCAATGTTCATATATTTGCATCCCTGTCACTCGAGTATGGTTAGTGCGATAGAGATAGAGATACCCGAATATTTTCGAATTCCGAAGTTCGTGGTTATAGCTCAGGAATCGAAAATATGGTAAATAATCATAATGTATTTTCTCGAAAAAGAATTTAAAATAAATATAGTCAAATGAAGAAAAAAACAAAGCAAGAAGTTATATAGGTAATGATTAAGTTATAAGAGTCCAAAGTTTTAAGAGGGGGTATGTTCTGTCCCTTTTCCGCAAAACGCACCTTCATATGAAACGATTATTTTTTACTATGACGCTCGAGTATATTGACGTCACAGTCCCTCATCGTTTTCCCACTCTAACAAGCGACATTAAAACGGATGTAGCTTCATAATTTTTTGAGATATTTGAATGGGAGTTTCATTATCTTCTATCTATTTATACATAATAAATGCCTATGTCCTGACTGACTTATTCACTCACTCACTCACTCATCAACGCACAGCCGAAACTACTAATCTTAGAGAGTTGATTTTTGCAGAGTATGTTGCTTTTATAACGTGGGCTAGGGATAAAAAGGGATTTTTGAAAATTCTACCCCTAAGGGGGTAAAATAGGGGTACAAAGTTTGTATGGGAGAACCTTTTTTTTTGAGCTATAGACTTAAACTTTGTAGAAAAATTAGTTATTAGAATACAAATGAAACACTTTCAGCGTTTTGGAAAATTCCACCCCTACGGGGGTAAAATAGGGGTGCAAGGTTTGTATGGGGGAAACATTTTTTTTTTAAATAGAGACTTAAAACTTTGTAGAAAGATCAGTCATTAGAATACAAATAAAGAACTTTCAGGGTTTTAGAAAATTCTACCCCTAAAGCGGTAAAATAGAGTGCAAAGTTTGTATGGGAAAAACTACTTTTTTTTAAATAGAGACTTAAAACTTTGTAGAGAAATTATTCATTAGAATACAAATAAAGTACCTAGATTCAGTGTTTTAAAAAAATCTACCCCTAAGGGGGTAAAATAGGGGTGCAAATTTTGTATGGGGGAAACAATATTTTTTTTAAATAGAGACTTAAAACTTTGTAGAAAGATTAGTCATCAGAATACAAATTAAGTACTTTCAGCGTTTTAGAAAATTCTACCCCTAAAAATAGGGGGCTAAAATAGGGGTGCAAAGTTTGTATGTGTGAAACTATTTTTTTTAGCTAGAGTCCTAAAACTTTGTAGTAAGATTATTTAAATACAAATAAAGTACTTTCATCGTTTTGGAAAATTTCACCCCTAAGGGGGTAAAATAGGGTGCAAAGTTTGTATGGGAAAAACATATTTTTTTTTAATAGAGACTTAAAATTTTTAAGAAAAATTACTTATTAGAACATGAAAAATACTACATTCGGCGTTTTACAAAAATCATTCCCTAAGGGGGTTAAAAAAGGGTGCAAGGTTTGTATGGGGAACACTTTTTCTGAGCTAGACACTTAAAACTTTGTAGAAAGATTACTTATAAAAATACAAAAAAAAAAACTTTTAGCGTTTTGAAAAAATCTATCCCTAAGGGGGATAAAAAGGGGTGCAAAGTTTTTATCAGGGAAAGTTTATGTTTTTGAGTTAGAGACTTGAAACTTTGTAGAAAGATTACTTATTAAAATACAAAAAAAGAACACAAATCGTTTTAGAAAATTCCACCCCTAATAGGGTTAAAAAGGAGAGCAAGCTTTGCATGGGCAACACTTTTTTTGAGTTAGACTTAAAACTTTGCAAAAAGATTACTTATTAGAATACTAAAAAAGAACTTTCAGCGTTTTAGAAAACTCCATCCCTAAGGGGATCCTTAAGATCCTTAAGAAGGGTAGCCAGTGTTGTGTGGGAAAAACTTTTATTTTTACTAGACTTAAACCTATTCGAAATGTTACTTATTAAAATTAATAATAAAGTACTTTCAGAGTTTTAGAAAATTCCACCCCTAAGGGGGTTAAGAAAGTTTTGTATGGGCAACACTTTTTTTGAGCTTAAAAGTTTACGAAAAAAGTTCTTTCAGCGATTAGAAAAATTCAACCTCTAAGGGGGTTTAAAAGGGGGTTCAAATTTTAAATGGCGAGCAATAAAATTTTAAAGTGTGAGTAAGAGATTTTTAACTTCGGTCTTATTCTGTACGTTAAAAGACTACAAAACTGATTTCAGAGTTTTTCCAAATTCATCCCCTAAGAGTGTTAAAATTGGTTCAAAGTTTGAGTATTTCAAGGCATTTTTAAAGTATGAGATTTTTAACTTTGGTTTTAGACTGTTTGTTCACAAACTAGAAAATGAACATCAACTTTTTTTTTAATTATCCCCTAAAAGAGGGTTCAAATTTTGTATTGAGAGAAATCATTTTCTAAGACGATAAAAAGTTCTACGCGGACGAAGTCGCGGGCAACAGCTAGTTTATTTATAAACATGGTGTGTATCACGGGCAGTAAGGGGATTACAAACTCGACTCATTAAAAGCCCGACGCCGAATACGGCCCTTAATGCACAATGTACTATTGTTTAGTTTAGTTGTATTTTATGTTTAATTTAGTTTTTAATAATTAGTCTAGTTAATAATTATTATTTTATAACCTATGTTGTTTTGAATATTGTTTATATGAATAAATATACATTTTGTTTGTTTTACTTTATAACTAGGTAACTTACCTACATTATAATTAAGAACTAAACTCAAAGTAATATTACAATTTATTCAAAAATAAATAAATTTTATTATTTTATTCAAAAATAAATACATTTTATTATTTTATTCAAAAATAAATAATTTGTATTATTTTAATCACAAATAAATACAAAAACCGCAAAATAAATATACCTATATTATAATTTAAAATAAAAACAAACGTGCGCCCTGTAATTGCGTCACACGTAAGAGATAGAGAGGCTTAATTATATATTCTGTTAATAATGTTTTAAATTAAAGAAATACGAAATTATTTTATTTGTTTTACTTTATAACTTATAACTTACATTATCATTAAAAACTAAACTCAAAGTAATATCACAATTTATTCAAAAATATTTTTTATTTTTTTTAATCACAAATAAACACAGAAACCTCACAATATATATGTATATGTATATTTTAATTTAGAATAAGCACTGACACCTCAAATAAACACTCCAATAACAACACACTCCTATTGCAGAACATAACGAGACGCACCCTGAAATTGCGCCACATAAAGGGCACCTTCCTGTCTAGACCGTAAGAGATTGAGAGTTTCTCTTTTTTACAAAATGTAGGGCAGCTCAATACCCCGAGAGATTTTTTTCATTTTTTCGATATTGCTTTTCGTTTTCAAGAAATTGCTGATTTAGTACGACAAGACACCAAATAAATTTCACATTTTTCGACACTTTAGCAACTTTTAAAAGATGATTTTAATTTTTTTAGTTTTCTTTTTTACTATTTTGTAACTCTTGCCAAGAGGCATCTTTTGACACCTCAATCATCTACGTAGCCCTAAAACATGTTCAATGTTAAAAACCAACCTATATACTACTTAAATATTTATCATCCGGTTTCTATTTACCTAAAGCTACACCAGTAGGTCGATCACGTAGGTCTAAATGCCACTTTTTATATGGAAAATTGAGAGTTAAATTGTACCGACGCGCGTTCGGAACGTTACGTGATTACCCCTCGGAATTATGTGAGGGTATAGGAGACAGTTGCCAAATCACAAAATGCGCAGGTATAACAAATCTCACACATCCAATTCTAGTGAGGCTTTAACCATTTCTATACCTATATTTAAGTAATTACATAAGAAAATGGAAGCCTGCGTTGCTGCTCCCTACTCTTATAGGTTTACATATACTATGGTTTTATTGGAATAAATACACCACATAATAAATAATACATATACTAAATAGTAGCTACTAAGGTACAGAAGGTCCACCCCGCCTAGTGTTGACATAGTTATCCAATTTACACCTTACCATAAACAATATGACAGCGTGATATTAAGTGAAGGTTATCGGCAGATGAAATAAACATCAAGTGAAATTATTTTAGTTCTTACGCAATATTAAAACATACCCTGGCCAGCCCCTGTGTTCTAAGTTCACCTCAACGCTCGCCCACAAATATATCTTGACGCCGCGATTCGTACTACTTATTCGTAGTAACTAAGCGTAGGTAGAGGTTTAGTTTCGTTAGGCGTGACGGGTGGGGACGCAATAACAGCCCACTACGTACAATCACGAAAAGTAATATTTAACATGAATATGTTGTCAAAAATTTCATTTTTGGTACAAGCTTTTATTGCCGACTGTACATTTTTGTATACCGTCATCAACTACACATTGAGACGATTCTCACGAGCCCAAACCCAACGGGGTTACGTCGGTTAAGTACTGAATTCCCATAGCCACCTTCTGTCTCCATCATCAGATCAGCTCGATGGTACCATACTATTTAATTGTCTTTAGCCAAAATTTTAGCTCAATCGGTTGAGATAATATATCTGTTTCAAGATTGAGTTGCAAGATTCCACCGGAACAAACATAGTTACACATCTAATTCACTCACTTCAAATGTAAATGTAAATTTAAGTAAACCTGACCTGTAATTTATATTACCAATAAAATGAATATGAATATGAATATGAATGCCTATGTCCTGACTGACTTATTGACTCACTCATCAACGCACAGCCGAAACTACTAATCTTAGAGAATTGATTTTTGCACAGTAGGTTGTTTCATAAGGTGGGCGGGGTGGGTGGGGATAAGGAGGGATTTTTGAAAATTCCACCCCTAGGGGGGTAAAATAGGGGTGCAAAGTTTGTATGGGAGAACCTTTTTTTTTTGAGCTAGAGACTTTAAACTTTGTAGGAAAATTAGTTATTAGAATACAAATAAAATACTTTCAGCGTTTTGGAAAATTCTAGCCCAAATGGGGTATAATAGGGGTGCAAAGTTTGTATGGGGGAAACAATATTTTTTCAAATAGAGACTTAAAACTTTAATCATTAGATTAGTCATTAGAATACAAATAAAGAAAGATTAGTCATTAGAATACAAATAAAGTACTATCAGCGTGTTAGAAAATTCTACCCCTAAGGGGATAAATTAGGGGAGCAAAATTATATGTGGGAAACTTTATTTTTGAGCTGGAGACCTAAAACTTTGTAGAAAAATTAGTTATTTAAATACAAAGAAAGTACTTTCAGCGTTTTAGAAAAAAATCACTACTAAGGGGGTAAAATAGGGTGCAAAGTATGTATGGGAAAAACAATTTTTTTTTAAATAGAGACTTAAAACTTTGTAGAAAGATTAGTCATTATAATACAAATTAAGAACTTTCAGCGTTTTAGAAAATTCTACCCCTAAGGGGTTAAAGTAGGGATGCAAAGTTTGTATGTGGGATACTTTTTTTTTGAGCTAGAGACCTAAAACTTTGTAGAAAGATTAGTTATTAGAATACAAAGAAAGTCCTTTCATTGTTTTCGACAATTTCCCCCCTAAGGGGGTAAAATAGGGTGCAAAGGTTGTATGGGAAAAACTACTTTTTTTGAAATAGAGACTTAAAACTTTGTAAAAATATTACTTATAAGAACATGAAAAAACTACATTCAGCGTTTTACAAAAGTAATTCCCTAAGGGGGTTAAAAAGGGGTGCAAGGTTTGTATAGGGAACATTTTTTCTGAGCTAGACACTTGAAACTTTGTAGAAAGATTACTTATAAAAATACAACAAAAGTACTTTCAGCGTTTTGGAAAAAACCATCCCTAAGGGGGTTAAGAAGGGGAGCCAGTGTTGTGTGGGAAATACTTTTTTTTGAACTAGACTTAAAACTATTAGAAAGATTACTTATTAAAATAAAATAAAGTACTTTCAGAGTTTTAGAAAATTCCACCCCTAAGGGGGTTTAAAAGGGGGTTCAAATTTTAAATGGAAAGCAAGAAAATTTTAAAGTGTGAGTAAGAGATTTGTAACTTCGGTCTTATTCTGTACGTTGAAAGACTACAAAACTAATTTCAGAGTTTTTCCAAATTCATCCCCTAAGAGTGTTAAAAGGAGGTTCAAAGATTGTGTATTTCAAGACATTTTTAAAGTATGAGATTTTTAACAGTCTAAACTGTTTGTTCCCAAACTAAAAAAATAACATTAACGTTTTTTAAAATTTATACCCTAAAAGAGGGTTCAAAGTTTGTATTGAGAGAAATCATTTTCTAAGACCATAAAAAGTCGCGGGCAACATCTAGTACCACATAGTTATGTATGTATACATTGCAAATTAATAGAAAGCTTGTAAAAATAAATCCCATGTGATGTGGCAATCAAAAATAACGAGAAGTAAAGTCTGGTGCAAAGCAGCCAGTAGGTATCGAGTTCGGGGCATGTTGCTTTTGCATACAAATATGAAATGTCTCTACCAACACGCCATGTTATTAGGGACATGAGAAGCGTTTGTTGGATTATTGGGAATCATTTTTCCAGACAATAGCATAATCCTAAGCTAAGTCCCATCATGTCTCGATCTCTGAAATGGTATACCCACGGAATACTTAAATAAGATGGAACCGGCGTGTTAGCTAGTTACTTCGAAATCATGCGTAGCCAGCCCAACACAATCAAAACTGAATTTGTACATGTAAACACTACTGCAAAACGCTTCTAATTGGTAAAAGCTTTTAATTCCATTACGTTTTCAACAGTTGTAATTTTTAGGACGAAAAGTAACTCAAAACTGCAATACTTGCGGTCGAATTTCCAATGCCAAAAAAATGTCACGTAAGTCTATTCTTTATCAATATAGGAGCCAATTTCGAAAGCGGTTTTCAAGTATGGAAATGATATGTGAATAGGTTTCATACCTGCTCTCCTTCTTGCACTAGAGCATAACTAAACCAGTGTGAGCGTGACGTACTTTTGACGTTTGATTATGTTCAAAACCAAAGGTCTTATGTTATTATGACACTCTATGATGATACACCTATTTGAAAATTTTGAATACAAATTAGAGGTGAGACTAAGATCATAATTGTCGATATTTTATATTCATGGTATGTATTGTTTATCGGGTAGGTATATGTATGTATATAGTTAAATCAATTTTAAATGGCCTTTGTTCTTAGAGTAAGAGCGTTTGCGTACTGCGTTAGATCCAAAACTGATAAATATCAGTCCGAAGTAGCAGTATAGTGATATTTTTGAGAAATTACATCCGAAGAAATCGGGTATGTATGAACGAAATTTTGATCTTGTGCACGACGCATACATGCAGTTCGCAAACGCTCTTAATGGAGATGGTGCTGAATGCAACTGTCAGAGAAATTGTGTAGCTCACGAAAACATGCTAACACTTTTTAATCAAAATACGTACAAGTATTAAAGTATTTAATTTTAATATTTACAAGGATACTCACAGAGGCATACTCAGCTTAGGTATGACGTATCATTATAATAATAAAATTTCACATTTGAATTCCTTGATGTACCGTGTCATTTGTTTCAATAACAAATATTATTTATTTGAAATAAATAAATTCATAACGCGCTTCACGCTAACATCAGCAAAAATATATTTGACAAAGAAATATTTCTTGTCTTTAGTGGGTCTACTAGCTTTTAACATAGAACCAAATAGATGTAATAGCCAATAGCTCAACTGGGTCTACTAGTCGATGTGAGTATTAATATTTTTCATCAGAATATTTAGGATCTTTCCAGCAAGGTACTATAAATAGGCTTATTTTTAGACAATGATGACACTCTAGTTTTATGTATTATAATAATAAATAAATAAAATAAATTAGTTATTTATTTAGGTATTAACCCATAAAATTACATTTGTTACATTAAAAATTAAAAATATACAATTAGGATGCAATTAAAATAAAATTTAAATTAATTTCCAATCACAGAATGTCGTTGACATATTACTCGTTAGGTAGCATGTTGTGCACACTACCTTAACAATACTGTTTGTCGATTCCTGAGTATTACCTACTGAACATTGGCTTAGACAAAAACAGAAACACAAATATGTATCAAGAGCAGCACGAACTGCCAATTAACAGTAGATTTATTATGTAACCATTTAATGTGTCCTTTTAACTCGTTCACTGCTAGGAACCCGCCTACGCCGTAGTAGCTTTCCGCTTCATACGAAGAAAACTACTAGATTGGCTACGAGCGTAGCGTGTAGCAATTCTTGGCAGTGAATGTGTTAATAAATAAACGATTTAATATTTATAATTATTATAAGATAATTTTTGTCTTTGTAAATTTTAAATTAGTGAGTTTATCGATAAGTACATACACTAGGAATGGTACCACTCTAGTCATACTGACAATCGCCCCGTTAAAATGTCAAACGCGAATAACGCGATACATTGCTGTGACATTACGGTAGTTCCTTAATCTGCGGCTTTGGCTAGCAAGCAATGCAAAGCAATGGCGAATGTCATGATCGATTGCGTATTTATTCAAAAAACCGTTATTTTAGTACATACCGGTGATAGAAAATCGCTCCCGGAGGAACCTTTGGGTCCTGGCTTGCCTGTCGGCACGACTTAATTGCAGAACACGGCATGTTTTTATTTTTAATACGGCAAAAATCGTCAGCCACGGTCAACAGACAACTGATCAGCGTTTTGACTGCGTTTGACAGCTTTATGAGTGTTCACTCATAACATCGGCTACACGTACCCCGCCCACTACCGTTTCTATAGTATTTACTTGTTCTGTGGGTATACCTATTGTGTTTTGTCTATTTTAATCCTTGGACATTTATTTTTGGCCAGTAGTTGGTAATTTTGTGCTGTTTATCCGAATATTATTTAACTAGCTTTTGCCCGCGACTTCGTCCGCGCGGAACTCATTTATGTCGTAGCTCAAAGTTCAAAGTTCGAAGTATTTATTTGTCAAAACACAGGTTATAAAGATGTTATAAATGCAGCTTGGTATCGCTATGCCTTACCCGAAGGTGTAACAAAATATTGGCCTTAATTAATGGTCAATATAAACATAAATTTTCATGCAGCGTGCTTTTTTTTTTTTTTAAATACATAAATATGCGAGTTCAAAATGTATCTTTTCTATATTCGTCAATTGAATAGTATGCCTTTTCCACTAGAAGAGCAAACAGTTTCTATCTAAACATCATCAAATTTACTGCGTTTAAAATGTTTCTTGGCAACTTATTGAAAATTATTGAAGCCATCCCAAGAACACTTTTTGAGAGCAAGGCCGTTTTACATGAAAGGGTATTGCAGATTTTACCCCGTTGACGCACACTGTTAAAACTAGGGAAATTATTTTGATTAAATTTAACATAACAAGCAATTTCGTAGATATATAAGCATGGCAGAGTCAATTTACGTAGTCTAATGTAATGTGGCTTACATGATTCCATTGGCGGAATACCACATATGGCGCGAATACATTTTTTTTGACTTCTAAAAACGATCTCACGGTCAGTGCAATTACCCCAAAAAATTATTCCATATCGTAAAGTCGAAGTTACATATGCATCATATGCTACAAGAACCGCTGATTCACTTACTACTTTTCTTAAGTTATACAGTGCATAAGAGTATTTGTTAAGTTTTTTACAAATTGTTTCTATTTGGTTTCCCCATGTCAGCTTATTGTCTAGACTTAAACCTAAAAAGTTAGTGGCACTTGTTTCTTCTATTACATGGTCATTATAAGCTACAGTCAAGTTGGATATGTTATTAGTCCGTTGTTTAAAATTCATTATTTTAGTTTTGTCAAGATTAATTTTCAAGTTATTGTCATTGAGCCACTCTATTATCATTTCTAGAGTCCTATTTATGTTATATTCATAAGTGTTTAAATCTACATTTGCATTTTCTGCTGAAAAAATTATTGTGCTGTCATCCGCAAATAGTACCATCGGAAAGTCAATAGCCTTAGGCAGGTCGTTTATATAAATAATAAATAATAGAGGTCCCAGTATGCTACCTTGCGGAACACCATATTTGATGTCTCTAAATTCCGATGAGTATGTCATTTCAGTTTTGGATTGGACGCATAATCTACTGATTTGTGTAATTTGTTTACGGTCACTTAAATACGACTTGATTAAGTCATGTATATTTCCACGTATTCCATATTTAAACAACTTGTCTAATAATACTTTGTGATCTACGAAATCAAATGCCTTAGTCATGTCCATATAAAGCGCACTTACAGGTATCCTATTATCTACCTTTATCATCACTGTTTTCAATAAATCAAATATGGCCATGTTTATTGATCTGTTTTTCCTAAACCCTTTTTGTTCGTTTGTGAATAGGTTTTTCTTTTCAAAATACTGATAGAGGTTGTTGTATTTTACCTTTTCAATAATTTTAGAAAAAATTGAAAGCAATGCAACAGGGCGGTAATTGCTAGGATTATCTTTATCCCCTTTTTTATGAAAGGGTTTAACGACAGCTATTTTTAATTTTTCTGGAAATATACCGTACTCTATACAGAGATTTACAATGTGGCAAAGCGGCTCCACTATAATATTACAAGTTTGCTTGATCACTTTCGTTGCTATACCATCATATCCCGTACTATTTGTGTTCTTTAGTGTACTTATTATCATTCTTATGTCATTTAAATTCGTCGGTCTCACAAAAATCGAGTTTGGCGAGTTATTTATAAAATCATTGTATTGTCTTTTGTCATTCTTAGCAGTAAGTGTGTGATTAGATTTATTAATGTCTGTATTTATGAGGTCAATAAAATAGTTGTTAAATGTCTGAGCAATATCTAAAGGTGTTGTTATGATTTTACCTTCAGCTTTTATTTGCTGGATGTCTTCCTTGGGATGTTTGGTTTTAGGATTCTTAATAATGTTCCATGTCGCTTTTGATTTATTTGATGAGTTTTTAATATAGAAATCATTTTGTGATCTTTGTGTTAGTGTAATAATTTTTTTGAGACGCCTCGTGTAGGTTTTTAATTGTGTTTTGTTACTAGAGTTAGGTTGTAATCTATATTTCCAGAGTAGTTCCCGTTTTCGTTTACAACACGTTCTTATTCCTTTCGTTATCCACCTTGGTTTATTTATAGCTGTTAATTTTACCCTGATTGTAGGGAAACATAGGTTATAGAATAGATTAAACTCCTCAAAGAAATTGTTGAATGCTTCATTCGGATCATTCGTCTGGTAAACGTCACTAAAAGTTATGTTTTGAAGGCATTCCGTAAATTTCGACATATTATCTGCACTATAATCCCTTTTTGTGATATACCAATGTGGCAAAACACTTGTTTTCTTTACTGGAAATTTAATTACTTGAGCTGTGTGATCGGAAACTGCTAGATCAATTACTTCAGCGGCACTTCCTCTTATGTTATGAATTATATTGTCAATGCACGTGTTGGAACTAAGACGTTAAGGTTCTAGTATTCCTATCTTAAGATTAAAACTATACAGCACATTTTTGAATGCCAGTGCATGTTTGGTGTTTTTTACTAAATCAATATTAAAATCGCCGCAAATAATAACCTTTTTACGATTTTTAATACAAACTTTGTATAAAATAGAATCGAGTTTGTTGAGAAATAGTGTAATAGCTCCCGTTTCATATTTTGGTCCATACCAATTTTTGGCAGTTTCAGCCCTCTTCCCCCCCCCAGAATGATAGATGTCCCTTCATGGTAGCATGTAACTTTGTAAGGCGGTAAGCGAAATTTATATTTTTTCCAAGGGACAAATATTGCTTGTAAAAATTAAATCACATCTTATATGCGGATTTTATATAGATTTGATCCCAAATCAGTTAGTAAAAGGTCTACCGTGAAAACACTACGTAACTTACATTCGTACTTATATTCTTAAGTGAACGTCATTACAGTGTTGTTTCAATACGCTTGGATTGCTAGTGTGCTAAAATAAAATAAATATAAACATAGTGCTTAGTTCGAAGGTTTTCGAGAAATTGCTGAAAAACTGCCTTCCCTGTGGAAAATGATGTAAGTGCCGTAGGATTTCTGTAACGATACGACCTTTTTTAATAGTTTCCCTTCGTTGTGCGTGGTTCGACACGCACTTGGCTGGTTTAGACCCCGCAAACTTGATGCTCCTTACCGTAAAATAGATGCGGAGTCTTTTTGCTGTATTATTATGCATATTTTCTTATCACACTGCCTTATGTAAGCAACTACCTTTTCTACTTAACCGTAGGACCAAATTAACGGACTTTTAATTTAATTTACACATACTAAATATAAAACTGCGTCAACAAATGTTACACCTTATAGCTTTTGAAACATCGATTAGAATCGTCTTTTTCTTTTTACCCACTTAATAATAATAATAATAATAAGCCCGCAGGGCAGCTTGTGGCGAGCTGTTGGGGAGTAACGACCCCACGGACCCGAGTGCTCCCGAGAGTCGGTCAGGGCCTCCGTCTCCGGCGTGTCTTCGTCGGTCGGAGTGGAACCCCAAGGGGGCCCGCAGGACTCTCAGCTCTGGCTTGCCTTCATTGGCCGTCCAGAGAGGAGTCGTCAGAGCTATATGCTCCAGGGGTGGAAGTGTTAAAGGGCATAACGCCGCGAGTAACTTCGGAGAAAGCGCAGCACCACCTCTCGACACCCCTGAGCCGCTCACCCGGTGTTGCTCCTGGCCGTCTGTACGACGACGCTTTCAGGGGCCCATCTAATGAGCGGCTAGTCACCGCCTGCCTCGATAACTTTGTGTATAACAATGTTATGGCAGGTGTCCGGACCTTTTTGCAATAGCCCAGTTTCATAATCCACCCAAATCTCATCACCATAGAACCTGTTCTCTATCCATATAACCCACAATAGTCCCAACGCCTGTTGGAACCGGTTCACGGGTATCTACCGATGTACCAGTGAATGGGTTCTAGCAGGTGTATTACATTACATTAAACTTCGTCTCCAAAGGGCCTCTACGTGTTGGATCTATATCCCCACGCACGCCTTCCAAAGGACCGGGCTTTGTCCCGTGAATTTAAACAGGAGATACATAATAATAATAATAAATATTACGGGACAATCTTACACAAATCAACCTAGGCCCACGGTAAGCTCAATAAGGCTTGTGTTGTGGGTACTAGGCGATGATATATATAATAGATACATACATATAGATACTTATACTTTTACGAAACATTCAATTATCTCCGAAACCACCGCCATATGGTAGGTACCTTTACGTCACATATGTTCCCATAAATATAATTATTATACTTTTTGCTGTCGATCCGTACAGTTCTTTTTCCTGTAGGTATAACATATAGTAGGTAGGTAGGTAGTAGGTACCTATTTCCTGTAAGTTGGGTCCTTCACTCCTGTTCACATGACTCATATCTTTAATATATAAATTACTCTTTCCTGGTCTTTCGCTTGTCTTCCAAATAGGGGTGTAGACTCAAAATGTATTATTAAGTACTTCAAAAGAAAGAAGGCAAGAAAAAATGCCTCATGACGAAAATCCCATTCAAATATCTCAAAAAATTATGAAGCTACAACCGTTTTAATGTCGCTTGTTAGAGTGAAAAAACGACCGGGGACTGTGACGTGACGTTTCGTCTTAAAACTTTGGACACTTCTAAGTTAATTAATTAATTACCTATAACATAACCTATTGCGTGGTTTAATTCTCCATTTGACTACATTTTAAATCCTTTTTCGAGAAAATACAACATTATGATTATTTTATTTAGTGTCTACACGTCTACCCTTACTGTCGATCTACCCGATATTTATTTTCTTTTAATCCCGTTCCTGAGCTATGAATGGTGGCTACAACCGTTTTAATGTCGCTTGTTAGAGTGAGAAAACGATCGGGGACCGTGACGTCACGATCCTCGAGCGTCATATAGTAAAAAACAATCGTTTCATATGAAGGTGCGTTTTGCGGAAAAAGGACAGAACATACCCCCGCTTAAAACTTTGGACAC
Source organism: Epinotia brunnichana (assembly GCA_963854355.1). Classification (NCBI taxonomy): domain Eukaryota; kingdom Metazoa; phylum Arthropoda; class Insecta; order Lepidoptera; family Tortricidae; genus Epinotia; species Epinotia brunnichana. The sequence continues at coordinate 14,804,301 of OY977947.1, forward strand.
TTTATAACTTAGTGATTATGATTACCTATAATACACTCTTGCGTTGTTTTTTTCTCCATTTGACTTAATTTTAAATCCTTTTTCGAGAAAATGCAACATACTTAATGATTATTTTATTTAGTGTTTACACTCTACACCCCTATTTTCAAACATCCGTTTATTAAAAAACTTCAAAAAAAGGAGGAGGTTCTAAATTCGGATGTATTTTATTTTTAATGTTTGTTACATCAGAACTCCGTCATTTATGAACCGATTCGTACATTTCTTTTTTTAATTGAATGTATATGCTTCCAGATTGGTCCCATTGTTTCCAAAGCCCCAGTTGGATGATGGGAACCATGAGGAATTGAGGGAACTCCTCAAATATATTAGGCACGCGATGTAGTAATTTCGATATTTTCTATAATAACTCATGTATTACACTCGGAAATCATAAATTTGGTGAAGTGGAAGTGATGATGAAGACCACAGATGGCTTGTGGAACTTCTCAATGACGTACTTCAAACTATATAAGTACGTCACACTCACAGATTGCGTTGAAATAGCAAACAATGAATTGCCAAAGGTAGTTCTGAGATCATTGAGGAATCGACGGAAGTCCTCTTGGTCTAAAAATCAACGCATTTGCTCTCGGAAATCAGTTCATGTGATGATAAATTGGAAAAAAAATGTGCAAATGTTCATGTGGCTTGGCGGAGTACTGAATTGAAGTCGGTTAAAGCTTTGTTTTGAAAGTAAATTATTCTTTTAAACCACGAACTTCAGAATTCTAAAATATTCGGGTATCTCTATCTCTATCGCACTAACTATACTCGAGTGAGAGGAATGCACTATGCAGATACTTCTCGAGTGAGAGGTACGAACTTCGATTTTCGGTTTTCGTGTGTAGAAGATACGACGATAGAGAGATCTCTCAGGGACCGAAGTCCGATGACAGTTGTTTGGATGTTATATTTATGCAACTGATTTAAGAAACTTCGATAGTGCGATGCAGAACTCGTCAGATTTGACAGGAGTGACGCCACATCAGCCCCCCTTTGAGACGGAGGGGTCAAGAATGTATGAAGAGTAAAGTGCAGCTTGCCAGTGCTCAGAGCCAGCGTGGCGAGCGAGCGCTCAGAGCCAGGGTGGCGAGCGGAGACAGAGAGAGAGAGAGTCTGGCTTGCTGAGAAGAGTCGGGCGTCAGTCAGGATATTCAGAGTTGCGCTTATGTACATTGTCGGGGTCACCAATGTAGAAGATACGACAATAGAGAGATCTCTCAGGGACCGAAGTCCGATGAGAGTTGTTTGGATGTTATATTTATATGATTTAAGAAACTTCGATAGTGCGATGCAGAACTCGTCAGATTTGACAGGAGTGACGCCACACGTGGTTTGGCTGAATGCGCAAAGAGCGCGCGCGTGCTATTCAAGAAAAAAACCGGCCAAGTGCGAGTTGAACTCGCGCACGATGGGTTCCATACCATTATCTATAAAAATATCACGGTATCAGTGAGATACAGCCTGGTGACAGACATACAGACAGACAGACAGACAGACGGACAGCGGAGTCTTAGTAATAGGGTCCCGTTTTACTCTTTGACTACGGAACCCTAAAAAACAAATTCGTGTATTATATTGTCGAATTTGTTGATACATTTGTTGAAATTACGCCTTAATACGAAATTTGCGCATATAAGTTCTCATATCAGAATCGATTAATTTTTATGCTTTAGCTCTTGGTATGTGTCTCGTGAAGGTCTATCGTAGACGGGATTTAAATTATTAATAGGTGAAATTAAGGCAAAGCAATTCCGTCATTCTGACGTTTCTTATAGCTGACAGACGTGGCGGCGATATACATTAAGAATAATAAATGAAAAATTACATGAAGTCGTATATTCCGGAAAATTAATTAACTGTAGCAGACGGATAAAAACTATCCTATGTGTGACAGCTAGAATAATAATGTACCTATAAAAAATGTTTCATATTTTTCCGTTCATGGGATGCTGAGAACATTCGTGACAGCACAAAGCTTAGTTTCAAACTGGCTGATTCTTTTTTTAATTAAGAGATTTATTTTAAGTGGAGATGACTACGATAAAAAAGTACTAAGCGGTCCCAACCTTATACATAATTATCTATGCTAATATAATAAAGAGGAAGCTGCCCTGTTTGGAAATACCCCCAACTCGTCCAACCTATCGATCGCCTTCTAAAATTCCAAACAGAATCCATTCTTAACATCCATTTCAGCGAGCAGGCATGGACCCAAGCCTCCTTACCGATAAGGTACGGTGGTTTGGGTACTCGCAAAATTTCCAGTATTGCTCTGCCGGCATTCTTGGCTTCAGTCCATAGCATCTCCGATCTCGCAGGTAAAATCCTTAAAGCCTCCCCGGCTACAAACTGCGAGATTGCGTGCTTCGCTGAAGCTTCGAATGCCTGGCTGGCTGGACCGAGCCCAAATTATCCATCCCGACCTAAAATACAAAGGGCCTGGGATACCATAGCCTCTGTTTCAGTTTTAAATTCGCTGATTGACGACACGACTGGCAGGGATAGAGCCAGGCTTTTGGCTGTATCAAGTCCAGAGTCTGGACACTGGCTACATGCCTATCCCTCGCCTAATACCGGGACATTCATAGACCCATCCACACTCCGTATAGCCGTCGGTCTCCGGCTCGGGTCTGAGGTTTGTGTGGGCCACTGCTGCGCCTCCTGTGGGGCCCCCGTAGACAGCCTCGGCCACCACGGACTCGCCTGCTCCTCAGGTGCCGGCCGCCTGTCCCGCCATGCCTCTCTCAACGACATCCTCAGAAGGGCGCTCGTCAGTGCCAATGTTCCCGCCGCTCTGGAGCCCCAGATTGTGCGGAACGATGGTAAGCGCCCTGACGGGATGTCGTTGATTCCGTGGAAGATGGGCCGTGCACTGGTGTGGGACGCCACTTGCGCTGATACGTTGGCTGCGTCCTACCTCCCTTCGACCAGCAGACGTGCCGGCGCGGCGGCAGACGCACGGGAACGAGCAAAGGCGGTCAAATACAATTGTCTCGGCACCCAGTACGAGTTCGTTGCATTTGGTGTCGAGACACTTGGCCCGTGGGGCAAGGGCGCGCGTGGGCTTCACGGGGCACTCAGCAAACGCTTGAGGGAAGCAACAGGCGACCCTCGCGCAGGCAGCTTTCTTGCACAAAGACTTGCAATCGCAATTCAACGCGGGAACGCTGCCTGCGTGATGGGAACCCTACCAAAGGGTCCAAATTTAGATAGTAATTTATAGTTTTTGGTAGGTTATTTTTATGTTAGTTTTAGTTTTAATTTTAAATCTAGTTTTAATTGTATATTCTATTGTGTTTTTGTAGTAATTTAATATAATGTCCAATATACTACGTTTCAACTCCTAATAAATAACAGCTTACTAATAGCAAATAAAGAATTAAAATAAAGAGGAAGTGTCTGTGAGATTGTAAGTTTGTGTATAATGGGTAATCTCCGCACCCGTTGGACCGATTTCAAAAATAATTTCACCTGCATATAGAATGGACTTTCTGAAAGGACATAGGCAATGTTTTACCCCGCAGGTCTGCCTGCGTTCTTTGCAATACGCGGGCAAAGTGCTATAAAAAATTCACAGATCTCGTGCTTTACACGACCTTCGAGGTAGGTTACATACATTTTTATTAATTCAATATCACAGGCTTCCTTGTTACATTTTCAGGGTAGTCGATACTGATTTTAAGGCGCTGTATGCAGCTGCGCATCGAAAAAGTGCCTTTTCCAAACCGATTATTAGTATACTTGTACTATTGCTAGAGATCCAAATTTTTGATATGTATATCTTCAGTTCATTGGCTATGTTCGTACTTCGTAAAATCACGATTGCTTACAAAAACCTCGATAGATTTTGCCTTTCAAAACAGTGCTTTTTTACCACCAAACTCGAAATATCTCAAAAGTTATTTGGAATATTACAATGAAATTTGTTGTGATAGGTAGCTTTTTGGTAGATCTATCTACCGGCTTCTTAGAATTTCAATATGTTTGATAATTCAATACATTTGGTCATTTGTCTGAAAAACCGGGTGTCCGCGTCATGCATGCGCGGTGGCGAGTACAATTTAGTACGCCCGTGGCCACTGCCGACGACGGACCTGTGAATGTTTACCTGGCACGCAAATACGCCTTTTTGCAGCAATTATTTCGAGTTATCAAGGTAAATACAAATATATAAAGGAATAGGAAACGCTAATACATGCTGGAGAACACATTCGAAATGATAGAATAACAAATATAAAGTATGCGATATTTACTACATTAAAGCGTTTCTACATCCGCACCTAAAACGTATTAATAGGTAGCTGGAGCATATTGACAAGATGTCAATAAAAATCTTCAGTTATCCTGAATACGTATTTAGAACTGTTAGATAGTAAGTAGTCGGGTGTAAATCGGATTCGGACACGAGCACATGGTTGGGGGGGTAATGGTACCAATTATGGACTGTACGAATAATAGATTTATTTATTCATACAGAAATATATCAAAAGCATTTAGGGCTATTGCGCCGGATAGCGACTACCTAGACTAAAGTCCTAAACGAGTTGGTGAACTGAAGTATATTTACTTGCTGTTTAGTAGATTCTATTAAAAACGAGTGCGGAAAAAGACCCTGCCACTCCACCAGCAGCAGGCCACGGCCCTTCCTCATCTTCGTTATAGACATACATGCATACATACGCTACGGCACATCTTTTCGTCCAATATTCCGCAGTGTCTCAAGACGAGAGTCTTTGACCAGTGTGTGTTGCCAGTGATGACATATGGAACGGAAACGTGGTCGCTTACTATAGGCCTCATAAGAAGGCTCAAAGTCACTCAAAGGGCGATGGAGATGGCTATGCTGGGAGTTTCTCTGTGCGATCGCATCAGAAATGCCTCATTTCGCAGCAGAACCACGGTAACCGATATAGCCCTCCGAATCGCTAAACTTAAGTATCAGTGGGCGGGGTACATTGCACGTAGAACCGATGGCCGTTGGGGCGGAAAGGTTCTCGAGTGGCAACCACGTACCGGAAGGCGCGGCGTGGTTAGGCCCCCCACAAGGTGGACTAATGACCTGGTAAAGGTCGCGGGAGTCCGCTGGATGCGGGTGGCGCAGGACTGGCTATTGTGGCACTCTTTGGGGGAGGCCTATGTCCAGCAGTGGACGTCTTTCGGCTGATATGATGATACATACGCTCGAAAAACATAAACTTCCTTCTGAGGCAGTCGGGTACAAAGTACTACAGGGTGTTCCCCTATACAGCTGCAAAACTTTGCCAGCTGTTTGTGCACATGATACCCAACACAAAACACTAAAGTATACCGTTTCACATCTCGCACTCACTCTGCCACCGCTGTTTCTCCAAATAACAACCAAGAAAGCCTCCCCCGCCACGCCCCTTTAAAAATAAGCCCACTAAAGCAAATAAATGTGACGTTATCTAAGTGAACATACCTTTTGTCGGTATGGAGTTATTGATATGACTCACTCACTCACTCACTCATCAACGCACAGCCGAAACTACTAAGACTAGAGAGTTGAAATTTACACCAGAACTACCTTTTACAACGTAGGCAACGCTAAGAAGGATTTTTGGAAATTCCACCCCTAAAGGGGGTAAATAGGGGTGCAAAGTTTGTATGGGGGAAACTTTATTTTTAGAGCTAGAGACTTCAATTTTTGCATAAAGATTACTTATTAGAATACAAATTAAGTACTTTCAATTCAATTAAATTTATTTTGTTAAACATAGGTAACAACTTTTACAAGTATTGTTGGTGTACAAAATATAAGACTTCTGTGCATTACCCACAATGTAGGTTTACAAAATATTTCAGCCAGCTAATATATTTATAAAAATTAAAAAAAAAATGTCAATACAGTGATTGGTGTTAAATACTTCAAATACATGTCAAAAACTCTCAAAAAATACTATAACTAAAGAATATTATAACTAAGGAATGTCTTGAATGGAATCATGTTATGTCGTAGGGTCGTTTAAGTAATATTTAATGGTATAATAACACTTTTCAATCAAATATTGATCTATTGGTTGAAATGATTGATCCAATAATGTCATGGAAAGATCACATAGATACATTATACAGTAAGTTAGCAAGAGGGATCTATGCTCTTAGACAGTTAAGACCACTTGTGTCAGAAAGTTGCTTAAAAGAGCTGTATTATGCGTACATATACTCTCAACTTTCATACGGGATAATGCTTTGGGGCAACAGTACGGATTATGAGCGCATCCTAAAGATCCAGAAACGTGCAATTAGAGTACTTCCCTATGCAAAGGACAGATACACGTGTCGCGAACATTTAAGAAAACTTAGTATCTTAACATCAGTATCAACTTATATATTGGAAGTTTTGATGTATGTTAAACGTTATCCAAATGAATTTCAAAGGAGAGGTGAAAATAGTTCGAGATCAATGAGAAATGCGAATAACTTAAAAAGAAGCGGGTTGTGTCCGAGATACAACCGTTAATTAAGTTTAAGTGGATACTTATTTGTTGGTTGTCCCCGTAAAATATATATCTGCATTAATTCACTAAAATCTGTATAAGCACAGATAAATCGGTATATATAGCAACATTGACTGACGTAGCTCGTTTGACTCGCGAGGCATTGAAAATGGCGGTCATTTCAGCATAGTTTTCATGCCCGTCACATAAACTAAATAACATTTTGTGATTAACAACTAATAGCAAATAAAGAAGGATTAAAACATGTAACAAACAATTATTTGAAATCAGATTAGGCTTCTCTACAAAAAGTTAATCCGGAAGTTACGTGATACATTTTGAACTGTACCCCTATACAAGAACGCGAGCAAAGAAGTATCCACTTCAAAACAACCTCGCCCAGACTTAAAATAGGCACAAAACTTCCGAAGTTTATAGGACAAATACTTTTTAACCGGCTACCTTCAAACCTTAAAACCATAACGAACTCTTTTCGCTTCCATGTAAAACAACTATTGCTTGAAAAAACACTGTATAGTTTACAAGAATTTCTTTCAAATGACTAAATAACAAGATCTTAAAAGCTTGACGTTAATATTTGTATTATGTTTTCTTTCTTTATTTTATGTAATAGCATTATGCTATGAGTATAAGTATTATTAAACCATTTACAAATAATAACAATTCTGTACACAACTGTACACATCTATTGTATTTTATTGTAACTGACAAGTTATAATTTTAACACATTTTTAACTGTATATTCATTGTACTATGATTTCAATTGTAAAATTATGATAATAAACAAATCTGAATCTGAAGTCAATTGTCTTTTAAATTTATTAATATCCAGTGTTTAATTCGGTCTGGAATTTTATTGAAAATGTTTGGTGCCATTCCTAAGATTCCGCCTCTGATTAGCGCTGTGTTGTTGCTACCCTGCAAAGTTTTCAATTTTTGTTTGTATTGTTTACGTGTCGGAAATCTGCGGCCTTCTGAAACGTTACTGAACATGCTTGGATTGGTCTTGACAAAAATACCTACTTCTAGGATATACAGTTCTTCTAGTTTGTATGGAGAGCAAGCCATTTTTAAAGTAAGGGATTTGTAACTTCGGTTTTTTAATTATTAATCACTTAAGAAGGTTAAAAGGGGGTTCGAATTATGTATAGAGAGCAAGACATTTTTAAAGTTAGAAATTTGTAACTTCGGTTTCAGACTATTTACTATGAGAGTTCAAAGAGGGTTCTAAGTTTGTATAGAGAGCAAGACATTTTGAAATAAAGAGAGATTTGTTTCTTCGGTTTTAGACTGTTTACTTAAAGACTAGGTACAGTCAGCGTCATATAGTTAGTAGCAGCCAAAGTAGCCAAATATATCGTAACACATTCTTACACCTATAGTAACAAAGACGTGTTGCGATCTTGCGATATATTTGGTTACCAAGGCTGCTACTAACTATCTGATGCTGACTGTACAAAACTAATTTCAATGTTTTTTTTTATTAAACAAACATTTAAATTTCTTAAACAAACATTTAGACGATAACATGTTATACGTGGACGAAGTCGCGGGCAACAGCTAGTTTATATATATATATTTATTTAAGCTTTATTTATTCCATATTGTTTGTGTTAGTACATATTTACTAAATCTAAAAGATTTATGCCATTTTTTCTTTCTTATATGGACCCTATTCGGGTAAAAGCCATATATCGCCATATATTAGGAGAAAAGAAGGGCACTGGAAGCAACAAACTGTCGTCAGGTGGTCAGGGCCGAAAGTCAAAAGAAGGAAAGGTAGACGACGAAGACGTTGGACCACTGACATAACTGAGGTCACCGGACCTAGCTGGATGCAGTTGGCTAATGACCGAAAAAAATGGCATGAGATCGAGGAGGCTTTTACCTAAATTTACATTTGCTTTAAAAAATTCAATATAAATCAAACAAAAAAAGACAATTAAAGTTTAATTTATATTTATATAATTACTTCCGGTTGGAAAATTTGTTGGATTCTTGTGTAAAGCATCTTATAATAACGATTAAAAATGAAATATACAAAAAAACGCTATTATAAATTAATGATTTTCGAAACCGTATTTTGCCTGGAGTATATAGCCAAGTATAAGTCCAATCTTGTTGGCTTGTTGAGAGTATCAAGGTCCATCGCGGTGTGGCCGCTGGTCGAGGTAGCATGGCAGGCAGCACGCGCCGCGCGAGCGCAGTGACATAACACTTTTAGGTATTTAAGAGACAAATTGAATTTGTTATTTTTATATGATGTTTGGTCAAATTACATTTTTTAATAGACATAGTCATGTACTGAAGAACTTGCTGGTCTTAAAATAACCACCCTGTATAATAAAATGCTCTTCTGACTAACAGTGGTCTAATTATCCAGTTTTTGATCAGTCAGTCATACTTATGTAACAAAGGTAATAATTATGGTAATAATACTCCTTGCATTTCATTAAATTGTCAAAAGGGCCTCTACGTGTTGGCTCCGTTGGTACTTTGTAGGTACCTAGCCCCACGCATGCCTCCCAAAGGTCCGGGACATCATTGTCCCGTGAGCGGGAAAGACATACATGGTAATAATATAATTTGCCAGGAGATAAATAGATGAACATAGCTATTTGTTTATTATTTTTGATGGTTTCTTAAGCGGGTGTTAACCGGCGCTGTAACTTTACCTAGAAGTAATCGATTTTATTTCGGTTTAAAAAACCTGTAATATATTAGTACAATCCATAATTGGTGACGTTCACCCTTAGGAAGTGAAGATGTACTATTATTTTATCAGTTCTACGTATTTGGAAAACGGAAGCACCCACATAGGAACTGGGAAAACGATAGGTGGATTGATGATGAAGAAATATGTACTAACATATCTTTGGAAAGTAAGTGTCCATAATTGATGTCATCATACTACGATGTACTTAAGAACTGTAACTACCTATTATTCCTTATTTTCTTTAAAAAAAATAGATTTTAATAAATAAATAAACAATAAATAATTGGGGACAATCTTACACAAATCAACCAAGATTTGAAAAATAAAACAATTATTCAAGAAGACAAACATTTGATCGTATGATCCGCAAAAACGAGCCGAATACGGATGCCAACAGAATAAGGCCGTTAGCGGGGTGCGCGGGACGCGCGTCTCCCGCTCCGTCTGCCTCACCTCCGCAAATACCTAAATATCGTCTAATAAGAGCGCCTTAGATGTCAGTTCATTTTGACCGCGCGATAAAAATGAACTGACATCTAATTTCACCTTTTTATTTACGTATTCATTTATTCTTTAGCGACCACCTAACCTAACTAATCCCAATTTTTTAATATTTTTATTCCTGTTATTTTAAAATGTTAATTGGAATCATATCTCGAGGTGTTTTTTAAATTTCAAAAAAGATTAATAATATTATTAGATGTCAGTTCATTTTGACCGCGCGATAAAAATGAACTGACATCCAATTTCACCTTTTTATTTACGTATTAATTTATTCTTTAGCGACCACCTAACCTAACTAATCCCAATTTTTTAATATTTTTATTCCTGTTATTTTAAAATGTTAATTGGAATCATATCTCGAGGTGTTTTTTGAATTTCAAAAAAGATTAATAAATATACCCTCAGAGTTATGAGCATTTATGTGACAAAGGATCGAGATTTTTTTCACTTTTCTTCAAATTAAGTACAAAAAAGGTTATTGAATTTTTTTATTGTTGCATTTTGTTGGTAGGTAGTCCTCGTCAATACGGACATTAATGACTTGTATCATGTTTTTGCCGAATAAATATTTCTATTTCTAATTGTAGGTACCCTAGTTAAGGGTCATGCCAGTAACGAATATTAGCCGTATAATTTTTATTTTTATTTTTTATATTCATTAAATCAGTATCTTTTAATTTATAAGGTATGCCATTCTGAGCCACTATCGGAAACCTGGGTAAACTTGCCTAAATAAACAGCATGTGACACTGTGGCTGAAAAAGGGCCCCCTACCAGAACGAGCGAATAAACATTTTCAATGTTAAAACTTGTACCTACAGTTTAAGCTTTACCTTTTTTTTTCATTTATAATACTTACAAAAAAACCATGTGTCCTTAGGTACAAACATCACAAAGCGCTACAGGAATCTTCCATGTTCTTTTGTTCATACTGCCTGTTAACATGTAGTACCTATACAAGGCGTGCGAGAGGCGCGGTCGGCTCGTGAAAGCAGTACTTTGGCCCGTCTGACCTCCTGGAGCCGACGTCTAGACACATAGACGTGGTCTAGATACTAGACTGGTAAATAGGCTGGCTTCACTCCAACCGCAACTGCCTACCAAACGTGTATTTCGACGCTTTGATTTAAATATTCACCTTAGTTGCCTTATGGTTATTCTCAATTTGGTCGTTAATAAGGAATTGAGTATAAATTAATTGAAATATGTACACGAATAGAACATACCTAGTCGCGTTTGCTTTGGAAAGATATTTAAATCGTAAAATCTCATTATCAAAGTAAATATTGAAATCACTGTCAAGTATTTTCCTGAAATCGAATGAGACTAATGACTAATGAATTTATTTTATAATACCTCTGGATAGCATATTTGAATCGTAACATATTTGCAAACCTCTAATGGCTGAAAACATGAAACAACAGAAATGTATGTGCACCTCTTTCTGATATCGCTGCCCCAATATTATAGGGTTCTATGTTGCACTTTTATCAACTTGAAATTTGAAGTTTGTCAGAGTAATGTAACAGAACCCCGACAACATAGAACCCTATAATATTGGGACAATTTATTTCGGACATCAACGATCCTATAGGCCTATGTCCAGCAGTGGACATCTTTCGGCTGATATGATGGCACTCGGCACATCTGGGAAAAAATACGTTTTCTTATTATTGCATGGAAATCATCCATGCGAGCCTCCGCAAACATCCCAGATGCACTGCAAAACCAAGGTAGCCCCATCAGCATTCTGTACCCGTTATTAAACTGGACGCGCAAGGCACTGTAAGCCCGTTTTGTATATTTGATCCACATGCTGCATATTCGTCCTTACTGCCAGTGCTCTGCGTTCCCTCTCAATATCAGCATCGTCTGTGAGATCCTCGTTTAATATATGCCCCAGATATTTAAAATGAGTTACCCTATTCAAGGCAAGCCCTCCTAGAGTCACTGGTGGCACTACCGAAGGACTGCCTGAAATATGAGTAACTCACTCTTCTTGGCGTTATAGCAGAGTCCATGAGACTCAGCATAATATTTTGATCTATATTCGTGTTTTTTTTCTATCGAGCGAAAGCACAGAATAAGTCATACATAGTACAGTCAAAAACTCAGGATTCGAATAGTTGTAGTCCCTCGAGAAAGGCCTCAAGATTGCTAATTAAATTTAGGGCAGCCGTATTAAGATCCAAACAAGCGCTACGACTTTTTTAAATTTAGACATTAAACGAATAATACCGATATAGAAGAGGTAGACCATTTAACCTGCCATGAATTAATTTAGACAATAATATAAATTGGACGAAAAACACATAGAAATAACTAAAACTAAAATTTCTAGCTTTCTATACGCACTTTACAATCTCCGCAAAACAACAGACCTAAAAACTACACTATCGGCCTACCACGCGTTGGCACATTCGCGGCTCAGCTACGGCATCATGATTTGGAGAAACAGCACAAATTCCCACGAACTGTTTGTGATGCTGAAAAAGTGTGTACGGATCATGGTTCGCATTCAATGCCCAGAAAGCTGCAAACCTTACTTTAAAAACCTCGGAATCCTACCGACGGTACGGTAGTGCCAGTATATTTTGACATTGGCCATTTACGCATGGAAAAACAAGCACTTATTTGAGCAACCCCAAAGTGCCAGATATAAATATCAGCTTGTTCTCCCACCCGCTAAAATAAAAATGCTTTCCAATAAGCCCACAATACACTGCAGTCAATGTATATATATATATATATAATAAACTACCTAACAGCTTTAAAACATTGGACAAATATGATATTTATTATAAGAAACTAAAGTCATTTTTACTACATAAATGCTATTATTGCTTGGATGAATTTTGGGCTGACAATCTTAGAGACATTTAATAATTTTAATCAAGGGATTTACTTATTTTAAATTTATTCATAACGAAAATATTATTAACTAGCTGTTGCCCGCGACTTCGTCCGCGTAGAACTTTTTATCGTCTTAGAAAATGATTTCTCTCAATACAAAATTTGAACCCTCTTTTAGGGGATAATTAAAAAAAAAGTTGATGTTCATTTTCTAGTTTGTGAACAAACAGTCTAAAACCAAAGTTAAAAATCTCATACTTTAAAAATGCCTTGAAATACTCAAACTTTGAACCAATTTTAACACTCTTAGGGGATGAATTTGGAAAAACTGTGAAATTAGTTTTGTAGTCTTTTAACGTACAGAATAAGACCGAAGTTAAAAATCTCTTACTCACACTTTAAAATTTTATTGCTCGCCATTTAAAATTTGAACCCCCTTTTAAACCCCCTTATAGGTTGAATTTTTCTAATCGCTGAAAGAACTTTTTTCGTAAACTTTTAAGTCTCTAGCTCAAAAAAAGTGTTGCCCATACAAAGCTTTCTTAACCCCCTTAGGGGTGGAATTTTCTAAAACTCTGAAAGTACTTTATTATTAATTTTAATAAGTAACATTTTGAATAGTTTTAAGTCTAGTAAAAAAAAAGTTTTTCCCACACAACACTGGCTACCCTTCTTAAGGATCTTAAGGATCCCCTTAGGGATGGAGTTTTCTAAAACGCTGAAAGTTCTTTTTTAGTATTCTAATAAGTAATCTTTTTGCAAAGTTTTAAGTCTAACTCAAAAAAAAGTGTTGCCCATGCAAAGCTTGCTCTCCTTTTTAACCCTATTAGGGGTGGAATTTTCTAAAACGATTTGTGTTCTTTTTTTGTATTTTAATAAGTAATCTTTCTACAAAGTTTCAAGTCTCTAACTCAAAAACATAAACTTTCCCTGATAAAAACTTTGCACCCCTTTTTATCCCCCTTAGGGATAGATTTTTTAAAAACGCTGAAAGTCTTTTTTTTTTGTATTTTTATAAGTAATCTTTCTACAAAGTTTTAAGTGTCTAGCTCAGAAAAAGTGTTCCCCATACAAACCTTGCACCCTTTTTAACCCCCTTAGGGAATGATTTTTGTAAAACGCCGAATGTAGTATTTTTCATGTTCTAATAAGTAATTTTTCGTCAAAATTTTAAGTCTCTATTAAAAAAAAATATGTTTTTCCCATACAAACTTTGCACCCTATTGTACCCCCTTAGGGGTGAAATTTTCCAAAACGCTGAAAGTACTTTCTTTGTATTTAAATAATCTTTCTACAAAGTTTTAGGACTCTAGCTAAAAAAAATAGTTTCCCACATACAAACTTTGCACCCCTATTTTAGCCGCCTATTTTTAGGGGTAGAATTTTCTAAAACGCTGAAAGTACTTAATTTTTATTCTGATGACTAATTTTTCTACAAAGTTTTAAGTCTCTATTTAAAAAAAATATTGTTTCCCCCATACAAAATTTGCACCCCTATTTTAGCCGCCTATTTTTAGGGGTAGAATTTTCTAAAACGCTGAAAGTACTTAATTTTTATTCTGATGACTAATTTTTCTACAAAGTTTTAAGTCTCTATTTAAAAAAAATATTGTTTCCCCCATACAAAATTTGCACCCCTATTTTACCCCCTTAGGGGTAGATTTTTTTAAAACACTGAATCTAGGTATTTTATTTGTATTCTAATGAATAATTTCTCTACAAAGTTTTAAGTCTCTATTTAAAAAAAAAGTAGTTTTTCCCATACAAACTTTGCACTCTATTTTACCCCTTTAGGGGTAGAATTTTCTAAAACCCTGAAAGTTCTTTATTTGTATTCTAATGACTGATCTTTCTACAAAGTTTTAATCTTTATTTAAAAAAAAAATGTTTCCCCCATACAAACCTTGCACCCCTATTTTACCCCCGTAGGGGTGGAATTTTCCAAAACGCTGAAAGTGTTTCATTTGTATTCTAATAACTAATTTTTCTACAAAGTTTAAGTCTATAGCTAAAAAAAAAAAGGTTCTCCCATACAAACTTTGCACCCCCATTTTACCCCCTTAGGGGTAGAATTTTCAAAAATCCCTTTTTATCCCTAGCCCACGTTATAAAAGCAACATACTCTGCAAAAATCAACTCTCTAAGATTAGTAGTTTCGGCTGTGCGTTGATGAGTGAGTGAGTGAGTGATTGAGTGAATAAGTCAGTCAGGACATAGGCATTTATTATGTATAAATAGATAGAAGATAATGAAACTCCCATTCAAATATCTCAAAAAATTATGAAGCTACATCCGTTTTAATGTCGCTTGTTAGAGTGAGAAAACGATGAGGGACTGTGACGTCAATATACTCGAGCGTCATAGTAAAAAACAATCGTTTCATATGAAGGTGCGTTTTGCGGAAAAGGGACAGAACATACCCCCTCTTAAAACTTTGGACTCTTATAACTTAATCATTACCTATATAACCTCTTGCTTTGTTTTTTTCTCCATTTGACTATATTTATTTTAAATTCTTTTTCGAGAAAATACATTATTATTATTTACCATATTTTCGATTCCTGAGCTATAACCACGAACTTCGGAATTCGAAAATATTCGGGTATCTCTATCTCTATCGCACTAACCATACTCGAGTGACAGGGATGCAAATATATGAACATTGAGTATCGGTTTTCGTGGTAGCGCCGCAGGTACTTTGGCTGAATGCGCCGAGCGCGTGCCATTGTCATTCAAAAAAAACAAATTCGTGTTAATTATATTGTTCAAATTTGTTGATTTCATTTATTGAAATTACGACATAAAACGACATTTGCGCATATAAGTTCTCATATCAGAATCGAATATTTTTTTATGGTTTATATTTTAGCATTTGTCTCGTAAAGGTCTATCGTAGACGGGATTTAAATCTCCACTTATAATAAATCTCTAAATTAAAAAAAGAATCAGCCAGTTTGAAACTAAGCTTTGCGCGGTTCGAATGTTCTCAGCATCCCATGAACGGAAAAATATGAAACATTTTATATAGGTACATTATTATTCTAGCTGCAACTTAGGATAGTTTTTATCCGACTGCGACGGTTAATTAATTTTCCGAAATATACGACTTCATTTAATTTTTCATTTATTTTTATTGAAATCAAACGCTGCTCCAACTGTCAGCTATAAGAACCGTCAAATTTTCGTCAAAATGGCGGAATTGCTTTGCCTTTTCTTATTAATAATTTAAATCCCGTCTACGATAGACCTTTACGAGACAAATGCTAAAATATAAACCATAAAAAAATATTCGATTCTGATATGAGAACTTATATGCGCAAATGTCGTTTTATGTCGTAATTTCAATAAATGAAATCAACAAATTTGAACAATATAATTAACACGAATTTGTTTTTTTTGAATGACAATGGCACGCGCTCGGCGCATTCAGCCAAAGTACCTGCGGCGCTACCACGAAAAGCGATACTCAATGTTCATATATTTGCATCCCTGTCACTCGAGTATGGTTAGTGCGATAGAGATAGAGATACCCGAATATTTTCGAATTCCGAAGTTCGTGGTTATAGCTCAGGAATCGAAAATATGGTAAATAATCATAATGTATTATCTCGAAAAAGAATTTAAAATAAATATAGTCAAATGGAGAAAAAAACAAAGCAAGAGGTTATATAGGTAATGATTAAGTTATAAGAGTCCAAAGTTTTAAGAGGGGGTATGTTCTGTCCCTTTTCCGCAAAACGCACCTTCATATGAAACGATTGTTTTTTACTATGACGCTCGAGTATATTGACGTCACAGTCCCTCATCGTTTTCTCACTCTAACAAGCGACATTAAAACGGATGTAGCTTCATAATTTTTTGAGATATTTGAATGGGAGTTTCATTATCTTCTATCTATTTATACATAATAATTGCCTATGTCCTGACTGACTTATTCACTCAATCACTCACTCACTCATCAACGCACAGCCGAAACTACTAATCTTAGAGAGTTGATTTTTGCACAGTATGTTCCTTTTATAACGTGGGCTAGGGATAAAAAGGGATTTTTGAAAATTCTACCCCTAAGGGGGTAAAATGGGGGTGCAAAGTTTGTATGGGAGAACCTTTTTTTTTTGAGCTATAGACTTAAACTTTGTAGAAAATTTAGTTATTAGAATACAAATGAAACACTTTCAGCGTTTTGGAAAATTCCACCCCTACGGGGGTAAAATAGGGGTGCAAGGTTTGTATGGGGGAAACATTTTTTTTACAATAGAGACTTAAAACTTTGTAGAAAGATCAGTCATTAGAATACAAATAAAGAACTTTCAGGGTTTTAGAAAATTCTACCCCTAAAGGGGTAAAATAGAGTGCAAAGTTTGTATGGGAAAAACTACTTTTTTTTAAATAGAGACTTAAAACTTTGTAGAGAAATTATTCATTAGAATACAAATAAAGTACCTAGATTCAGTGTTTTAAAAAAATCTACCCCTAAGGGGGTAAAATAGGGGTGCAAATTTTGTATGGGGGAAACAATATTTTTTTTAAATAGAGACTTAAAACTTTGTAGAAAGATTAGTCATCAGAATACAAATTAAGTACTTTCAGCGTTTTAGAAAATTCTACCCCTAAAAATAGGGGGCTAAAATAGGGGTGCAAAGTTTGTATGTGGGAAACTATTTTTTTTAGCTAGAGTCCTAAAACTTTGTAGAAAGATTATTTAAATACAAAGAAAGTACTTTCAGCGTTTTGGAAAATTTCACCCCTAAGGGGGTAAAATAGGGTGCAAAGTTTGTATGGGAAAAACATATATATTTTTTTAAGAGACTTAAAATTTTGACGAAAAATTACTTATTAGAACATGAAAAATACTACATTCGGCGTTTTACAAAAATCATTACCTAAGGGGGTTAAAAAAGGGTGCAAGGTTTGTATGGGGAACACTTTTTCTGAGCTAGACACTTAAAACTTTGTAGAAAGATTACTTATAAAAATACAAAACAAAAAGACTTTCAGCGTTTTGAAAAAATCTATCCCTAAGGAGGATAAAAAGGGGTGCAAAGTTTTTATCAGGGAAAGTTTATGTTTTTGAGTTAGAGACTTGAAACTTTGTAGAAAGATTACTTATTAAAATACAAAAAAGAACACAAATCGTTTTAGAAAATTCCACCCCTAATAGGGTTAAAAAGGAGAGCCAGCTTTGCATGGGCAACACTTTTTTTTGAGTTAGACTTAAAACTTTGCAAAAAGATTACTTATTAGAATACTAAAAAAGAACTTTCAGCGTTTTAGAAAACTCCATCCCTAAGGGGGTTAAGAAGGGTAGCCAGTGTTGTGTGGGAAAAACTTTTTTTTTTACTAGACTTAAAACTATTCGAAATGTTACTTATTAAAATTAATAATAAAGTACTTTCAGAGTTTTAGAAAATTCCACCCCTAAGGGTGTTAAGAAAGCTTTGTATGGGCAACACTTTTTTTGAGCTAGAGACTTAAAAGTTTACGAAAAAAGTTCTTTCAGCGATTAGAAAAATTCAACCTCTAAGGGGGTTTAAAAGGGGGTTCAAATTTTAAATGGCGAGCAATAAAATTTTAAAGTGTGAGTAAGATATTTTTAACTTCGGTCTTATTCTGTACGTTAAAAGACTACAAAACTGATTTCAGAGTTTTTCCAAATTCATCCCCTAAGAGTGTTAAAATTGGTTCAAAGTTTGAGTATTTCAAGGCATTTTTAAAGTATGAGATTTTTAACTTTGGTTTTAGAATGTTTGTTCACAAACTAGAAAATGAACATCAACTTTTTTTTTAATTATCCCCTAAAAGAGGGTTCAAATTTTGTATTGAGAGAAATCATTTTCTAAGACGATAAAAAGTTCTACGCGGACGAAGTCGCGGGCAACAGCTAGTTATTAATAAGTGAAAGGCAAAGCAATTCCGCCATTTTGACGAAAATTTGACGGTTCTTATAGCTGACAGTTGGAGCAGCGTTTGATTTCAATAAAAATAAATGAAAAATTAAATGAAGTCGTATATTTCGGAAAATTAATTAACTGTCGCAGTCGGATAAAAACTATCCTAAGTTGCAGCTAGAATAATAATGTACCTATATAAAATGTTTCATATTTTTCCGTTCATGGGATGCTGAGAACATTCGAACCGCGCAAAGCTTAGTTTCAAACTGGCTGATTCTTTTTTTAATTTAGAGATTTATTATAAGTGGAGATAATATATTAAGTATTTAAAATAGAAATTAATAGAAATGTATAAGAATAATGGAATGTTATCAATATGCGCTTAAGAATAATGAGCATGTAGGTATGTATATTGATTGAATTTAGTTAATTTTTAACGTTTAGCACGCTCACATCATTTCTATAATGTAATTTATAGTTAGATTATATTGTAACGTTGTATTGTAGTAAATTGCTATGCCCGAAAGGGTACATGTTGAAATCAACTGTATTTTAACACCAATGTAAACACATGTTATGCAATAAATTATATGAATATGAATAAAAATCCTGTTTCTGAGCCTACGTCGCCTTAATGGTTTCACGCAAATGTGATATCCAGTTACTGTGTTTTTTAGTGTTTCGTACCAATATTGGTACACTTATGCAATCACAATACAATACAAATACGAGTATACTGTTATACACACGTCAAAAAAATAACACAGTCTTACAGAACATAAAGCTTACAGTAGAGTAGAGGTACACAACATGCGGTCTTATCGCTAAGGAGCAACCTCAGTCGCTCAAACTGTTTTATTTTTAGAAATGTAGCAATTGGTAGAGTTAAAGGCATTTTTTTTAAATAATCATATCACCGAAAAATCTGCATCACACATAAACAATACATTCCTAGAAATGTTTGATAAGATAAAACGCGTAGGTACCGAAACTTTGTTGGACTTGCGAGTGCGAGAGCTTCAATAGCTATCTATACACAGTACCTAATTTTTAAGCCGTGATGGGAACCGAAAAATATTGATAAGCAGCCAAAACAGATTTGAATGGATGAGGCAACATGCACACATTAATGTTTAGTTAATTAAATTCAAGAATAATGTTAACACTAATATCCACTGAATGTTTGGTCACGCTACATACCTCAAATTTTCGCTTTGGCGATTTTATAGCTAATTTAGTCTTCTTTAAAAACGTCTTGAGAAGGTACTATCAAAAACCAGTCCTTTCAGGTTTTCGCGGTATTTTAGATTTTTGACAAAGTTGCGTTCGGCGCTCGAGGTCACAAACTTGGATGATTCATTGGGCCAACATCATAAACAAGTCTGCAAAAAATCAGAACTACCGGATTTGACGCAAACTACCCTGTACTTTAAGGCGACAAGGTTACTGGATTATTAAATAAGGAATAAAATACGGAATAATTATTCTTCAAATGGGGTTATTCTAAGTAACATTTTATTTAGCACTAAGCGTAAGTCGATATACACTTAGTGACGATGGTCTGATGACGGAGTCAGGAGGTGGATAGTGGAACTCCTCAATGGCTAATTGTATATCCCTCGAGTTTGGGCTCATTTGGTTTGTTTTTACTAGTCCTATACGACACTTCACCTCGTGCATCACTTGGTGACGATGGTCTGATAACGGAGTCAGGAGGTGGATAGAACTCATCAATACAAACCAAATTAACTCAAACTAGAGGGGTATACAAGTAGCCATTGAGGAGTTCCGTTATTCTTCGGGTTCCACCAAGAACCAACCAGCCAAATTGTACCAAACCAAACTACTATGTTGTATTTGTATGGTTACCATATTAAAACAATACGAGTAACAAAACTATGTAAAACCCAACTTGCAAGATTTTTTGATTTTATACATAGAATACTTTTATTATAGTTATACATTAGACAAGATCTGGGGGCACGGCAAGTGCCCCCGCCAATAGACCAATCAAATTAGCTAAACCCGGACATAATTCGATAACTGTAATTTTCTTTTTCTATGATGTAAAGTATTGTTAGTTATAGTTAAAATAAAAAGAATTAAACATTTTAGGGTTCCGCGTCATTGTAAAAAAAACAAAAATCTAAATTTTTAACAATTCTGATTTCATAAGTGCAGCATAATATGTAACTTTGTAAAATTGCCTCTATTATGATATGACGCTTGCATTCCAGTTAAAGAAATCAAAATTAAACTAATTAATCAACCGGGACTATCATTAATAAAGAAAGTTCAGTAAGTTTCACATTTTCTGGCTTATCTTACCAGAAATTATAGATAACTGCAATTTAACAATTTATTCTGAATAGTATATTATGTGTGTTGATAAATTATTAAAAATTAAACAGATTATCTTTGCGGATTTCTAAAGTCACAAATATT
Organism: Epinotia brunnichana; assembly: GCA_963854355.1. Lineage (NCBI taxonomy): Eukaryota > Metazoa > Arthropoda > Insecta > Lepidoptera > Tortricidae > Epinotia > Epinotia brunnichana. Next base: position 14,825,234 of record OY977947.1, read on the forward strand.
GGTAGTTTTTGGAAAACCAAAATACTTAACTACTTGGAAAGTGTTTGATTTATGCAGTCAACATATTATTAGTACTATAAGAAACAAATTAAACAGAAAATATCCACGATTATTAATTAATTCATATTTCTTCGTACTAAAGTTTTAATGTGAACCTTATCTCTTGCAGAATAAGGCCGTCATTGCTTTGCGCCTCAACTACCGACCGTGCTGTCGCGAGTCGCAGGCATTCAAGGCCGAAACGCACTGACAGCGGTGGCGAAGCGGCGCGGGGTGGCGCAGAGGCGGTACTTGTAATGTTTGAGCTAATATGAAAGGATCCGAACGCTATTTTCCCGGCCGGTATTCTGTGCTGACCCTTTCGTATTAGATCGAACATTACAGCCGGTACCACCTCCACACTGCGCCGCGCCGCCGCTTCGCCACCGCTGTCAATGCGTTTCGGCCTTCATTTATTATGGATAGGTCAGTGATTGTCAAACATTTATAAACATGAACGTGGCATTTACCACGGTTCGGGTAGGGTGGAGATTTATTGAAATATTGTGTTCATTAGATCGATAATAACTAAATTGTTCAGCAAGAGACATAATTGTCGTGGAATGTCGATTACCTATTTATAAGCGCTCAGTCTTCTGTATATAATTATTTAAATAAAATATGTTACTTATGTGGGTGCAGAAAGGGGCATTATTGGAATGATTCTTATTCGAATTAACATTTATTCGCGAATAATTTATCTACACTTTCTAATGACGAATAATTTATTCTCCTTTCATTCGAATAAATCCTCGAATAATCCACGAATAATATTTAAGGATGCGGTTGCTCGTTATAACACGTAAACGAATTTAACACGGTCACTACAAGTGTACCTTTTTTCAAGTATTAATACCCTTTTCTACTAATTAACAATATTTTTGTGAGTTAAATGAGTCGCTTCATGGGGAATTTAGCAGGTTTGTTTCAATATGTCATGTGTTTGGGCTTGTCCATATATTACGTCATCGTTTTTAGGGTTCCGTACTCAAAGATCTCACGCACCGGGATAGTTAGACAGTTGAAATTTTCACAGGTGATGTATTTCTGTTGCCGCTATAACAACAAATACTAAAAAACAGATTTTTTCTTTTCTTTTTTTTTCTTTTACAATCTTACACAAATCGATCTAGTTCCAAACGAAGCAAACTACTATGGGTACTAGACGACGATAAACATACGTATATAGCTAAATAAATACTTAAATACTTAGAAAACATCCATGACTCAGGAGCACATATTTGTGCTCATCACACAAATAAATGCCCTTACCGGGATTCAAACCCGGGACTTCCGGCAACGCAGGCAGGGTCACTACGAGGGTCAAACTGAAAGTTTCGGGAATAGAAAAAAATATGCAGTTACATTGAATGAAGTATTTTTATTGTTTTTCAAAGTGTTCTCTTTTATATTTTATGCACTTTTGTATGCGTTCAAACCAGTCGTTAAAATACTTATTGAACGCTGAAACAGGGTCGACAAAATGGCCATTTTAAAAGCCTCCACTGCCTCTGCCGGTGTCTGAAACACCGCGCCCACCACGCAGCTTATCCTTGATTTTGGGGAATGTGAAAAAGTCGTTGGGACTTAGGTCGGGGCTGTATGGAGGATGGTCCAGTAGTTCGACTTTTTCACCTTCCAGGTACTCATTTGTTTTACGAGCGGTGTGAGGGCTGGCATTGTCGTGGTGAAGGATGATGCGGCGACTAGGCCTTTTTTCCTAAGTTCAGCAAAGACACTCGGCAAACAAATACTTGTATACCAATCGGCTTTGGCCGTTCTACGATCTTCAAGTGGAATAGTAGCCACGTGACCCGATTTGGAGACAAACGTAGCCACCATCTTCTTGGCCTTGCTGCGAGAGCGAATAACTTTTGTTAGCTTGAGCTCGTCTTCGTAACCCCATACTCTAGATTGGTTTTTAGTTTCAGGCTCATATGCGTATATCCACGACTCGTCACCTGATACGACACTAAAAACTGCATCTGAGCTTCCTCCGTTGAATTTATTCAATGTTTTGCGGCACCAATTGACACGAGTCGTTTTCTGCTCGTCAGACAATAAGTGAGGGATCCAACCGGAAAACAACTTTCGCACACCTAATTCTTCCTGTAAAATAATTTGTATCTGACTCATTCCAATCCCCAAAGACTCCTGAATTTCCCGATATGTCACATGCCTGTCTTCTTTTATCAGCTGACGCACAAGGTGGACGTTTTCTTGCGTAACTGCCGATTTTGGTCGACCTTCACGCGCGTCGTCCGTGAGGGATACTCGGCCACGTTGAAATTCTGAATACCACCTGTATATTGTCGTCTTTGAAGGTGTTTCATTACTAAAAGCCGCAATTATCCGGTCTCCACATTGTTTTTGTGTTAATCCACTTTAAAAGTCGTAATAAATCATAGCTCTTAAATTTTTACGGGACAATTCCATCTTCAGCGGCGACTCAACAACTAGAAAAAACAATTGAAACTGAACCATTGTTTTTTTAGGGTTCCGTACTCAAGGAGTAAAACGGGACACTATTACTAAGACTCCGCTGTCCGTCTGTCTGTCTGTCTGTCAGTCTGTCAGTCTGTCTGTCTGTCCGTCTATCACCAGGCTGTGTCTCAACAACAGTGATAGTTTGACAGCTGAAATTTTCACAGATGATGTGTTTCTGTTGCCGATATAACAACAAATACTAAAAACCAGTTTTTCTTTCTTTTATAATCTTACACAAATCGGCTTAGTCCCAAACTAAGCAAAGCTTGTATTATGGGTACTAGACGAACGATAAATATAGATAAATAAATACTTAAATACACAGAAAACATCCATGACTCAGGAACAAATATTTGTGCTCATCACTCAAATAAATACCCTTCACGAAGAAGATTGGCTACATAAGTCACATGCGAGCACACGACCTTCAACAACATACCTGAACGCAGTCGCTGTGGCCGTAATCGGCCGGTACTACATCATCATCATCATCATCAAATGCCCTTACCAGGATTTAAACCCGGGACCTCCGGTTTCGTAGGCAGGGTCACTACCAAGTACCAACTAGGCTACAGGAGGCTCCCATACAACAAACGTGTTTTTTTTTGCCTATATATAATGGTACGGAACCCTTCGTGCACGAGTCCGACTTGCACTTGGCCGGTTTTTTGTTTTTTTATGTGGCCAGTGTGTTATTTTATTATGATGAAACTTCAGAGATTATAAAAAGGTATAATATGTTTCAAAAATAAGTTCTTAAGTATTAGATTCCCGATACTTTCAGTGCAGCCCCCGTACCAACCAACTAGGCTACAGTAGGGGGCTCCCATACAACAAACCGTACTTGGCCGGTTGTTTTTTGTCAATTCTTGACCCCCCCTTCTATCATCATCCTCCTCCAAAATGACTACCGTCATCCAATAGACCCCCCCCCCTTTTTTTGAAATGACGTAATATATGGACAGCCACTGTCTGTAATTGGATCAATGTTATGTTATTAGAGGCGATTACGCATGTAAGATTGTTCAATTATATACCTTTAATTGTACATTGTATGTACCTAATCATGTTATATTATATCTGTGTGTTTTTAGGGTTCCGTGCCTCGAAAGGGAAAAATGGAACCCTTATAGGATCACTTTGTTGCCCGTCCGTCCGTCTGTCCCTTTTTCTCAGGAACGCGTGGAGGTATCAATCATTTAAAGTTTGAATTCCTATGCATAGTGTGTTGCATGCATTATTTTAGAATTCATATTTTTTTATATTAATGTTGCTGTGCCCTAACATGGTTATGCTGGAACTGTATTTATATGTAACATCTTGTAAGACCCATACTGCAACAAATAAATAAATTAAGCTGAAATTTATATCAAATACTCAGGTTTACTGTCTCTTGGAGCTGTGAAAAAATCAAACTTCTAAGCCAACGCAAACAAAAGATACAGCCGTTTATGCCGCAAATTTCGGCAAGTTTTCGAAACCCGCAAGGGAATCAAAACCTACTTCCCGTGAACTCAGAAACTTGAAATTTGGTGCGAAGCAACGCCCTATAGCACAGATAAAGGAAAAATTTCGAAAACCGTAAATTTTTAGTTACATAACTGATAATTTAATTTCCAGTATATACTGACACGTACTAATTATGTGAATACATACTTAGTGAGGGTCAGTTTATCGTGGATTTGGTTCTATTGTACGGGGTGGTCCGGAACCCTCGGTGCGCGAGTCTGACTCGCACTTGACCGGTTTTTTTTTCACCCGTGGTAAAGCCAAAATAGTAAAAATAAAACAGGTGAAATAATTACAATTAATATCCGTTTCACCATGCACGGCGATGTTAATTGGTACCCTTGATGAAGCGGTAACCTTTTTCTATCAAATTTTAAAACTAGGTATCACTGTTCTGTCTGTAGGAAAATATTACGTTTTAAAATAAAAAATAAATAAAATAAATATTTGCGGACAATCTTACACAAATCAACCTAGTCCCAAACTAAGCAAAGCTTGTACTATGGGTACTAGACGACGATATAGATACTTATATAGAGAAATAAATACTTAAATACATAGAAAACATCCATGACTCAGGAACAAATATTCGTGCTCATCACACAAATAAATGCCCTTACCGGGATTCGAACCCAGGACCTCTTGCTTCGTAGGCAGGGTCACTACCAACTAGGCTAAAGCGGTCGTCCTGATATATATTCGTCGTTTGAGATATATTCCATTAAAAAGCATTCCTACAGTATTCGTTCAAAATATTATTCCCGAAAAGCATTACGAATGATTATGCGAATGAAGAAGTTATTCGCGAATAAATATTGGCGAATAATTATTCGAAATATTTATTCGTCATTCGCAAATAATCCTATTTAATCTTAAACATTATTCGTATTCGAATAAATTTTGCCCATCTCTGGGTGGGTGACAATAAGCATATCTTCTTTTTTTTGGCGTTCTGGCCAACTGTGTCGGCTCAATTTCGCCAAAAAGGATATCGACTACCGTAGGCTCAAAGGGCGTAAGAGACGAATTGCCCATGCCCATATCTCGTGAACTCTGAATCTCGAAATTTGGTACGTAGTATTTATAGCACAAACAAAGGAAAAATTGCGAAAACCGTAAATTTTTAGTTACATCACTGAAAAATTGATGTCCGGTATAAACTGACACGAGTCACTCACGAGTTAGTAAGTGTCAGTTTATAGTGGACTTGTTTCTATTGTACGGGGTGGTCCGGAACCCTCGGTGTGCGAGTCTGACTCGCACTTGACCGGTTTTTTTTTATGCTTACCACGATCATGGCATCATCTCTTTCATTTACTTAACAGTTAAGAGTTTACTTATGTTTTCGATGATAAAAGCAAATCAATCGTTACTTACGCCCTTTGGACCAGAGTTTTCAAAGGGCGTAAGGGACAAACTGTGATTTTTTCATTAGAGCTAAAAATCCTACAATTAGGATATTCCATTATATTTGTTTTATTTGTACACGACGCGGTCGGTGCAAAACACGTAATTGATATAAACTCGTTAAGACGAGTTCGCCGTGCGCTCGCCCGCTGGCGCCCCACTCTCTCCCCGCCTCGCACCCACCGCATGCATCTGGCTCCACGACAAGGTCGCGAGTATTTTCAATTAAATTTTCAATTTCTTAAGCGTGAAATTAACATGCTTAATTTTGATGAAAACATGATTATCGTACACAAATGGCTATTAGTAAACAAAAAAATCATAGTTACTTTTTATAATTACTGAGAAATACATTATTATTAAAACGTTAAAAATAAATGTTTAATTATTGTCTTAAATGTCTAAAAAGACGCAATATACCTTAAACAGATAAAAATATCATAGTTACCATTTTGGCTTGTCTAGATAATGAGATCAGAGGAAAACTGTGAAAAAAAACGTATATGCGAATTAGATTTCAGTTTAATTTTGCTATTAAGTGATCGCATTTGAATGTACCTCAAAGTTATACTAACAAGGTACTTGGTTACCTTTTTTACTTTTAGGAAAAAGTTAGGTAGTGTACGTTAACTCGTGTTTTTTTTAACTACGGTTACGATCGCGGATTTATTACTTAATATATTTCATTAATATTTGATACTGAATAGTAAAATCCGATAAAACAATAAAAACAACGAGTTTACGAATTATGTCCAGGGTAAGCTAATTTGATTGGTCTACAAGACGAGCCAAGCGAAGCGCAAGGGCAGGCACTACCTATCTTTTCTCGAAGCGTTTCATAGTTTTTTTGAACCCTCTTAACTTGTGTTTGGATTATACCAGACAAATAAAATTCTCGGGATATGTTGTCAATAGTAAACTTATTAAACATATAAATATATATAGTTTCAATTGCATAGCTGTTGTACTATTGAACCAACTGAATCATGACCCACCATAGAACCTTGTTACAGTTAACGAACATACGCACGATCATAATGACGTTAATACGTCAGTTAATTGTGACAAGGTTCCATGGTAGGTCATGATTCAGTTGGTTCGATAGTACTTTAGATTCTATTGATATCTAAAAAACGCCGATTTCGTCACTGACTCACTCACGTTGATCATCAAAACCTCTAGGGTACTTCCTGAAGTCCTAGAAAACTGAAATTTGGTATGTAAGCTAGTATTAGTACACAATCAACAAAACAATTAAAAAAAATTGAACTTTTACCCCCCAACCCCCAACACTAGGGGATGCAATTTTGTATGGGACTTCCGCAAATTTGGATGCTAGAGGTCTGAAAATTGAAATAGGGACTCCGTATTATAAATAATAAAATACGTATTTCAGGATTTTTAGTAAATCACCCCCCTACCCTTTAAATTAGGGGATGGAAGTTTGTATGGGTTTTCCTATATATACACTTCTTTAAAAATTACCTTACAAAAAGGAATGAGATCCCACCAAAAACATTACATGTAAAGTGACTGCCAAGACTCGCTAGCTCATGTAGCTTTCAGCGTTAAAAAGATATCAGATCATAAGGAGCGCCAAGCTTCCTACTCCACACGGCGTAACCTAGGTACCACTACCAGCCACGCTCTAAAAATTCTATATCTTGGCTAAAAAGTATAGACCCGTCGCTTATTAATGTCACTTATAAATTCATACAGTGCGAGAGTCTACGCGACAACCGGGAAGTGCCCAACAAAGCTATACTTTTTAGGCAAGATGTCGAATTTTTAGAGCGTGGCTGGTAGTAGTTGGTTACGCCGTGTGGAGTAGGAAGCTTGGCGCTCCTTATGATCTGAAAGCTAGGTATATGAGCTAGCGAGTCTTGGCAGTCACTTTACATGTAATGTTTTTGGTGGGATTCAATAGTCTACTAGTGCCTCTATACTCTATCTATACCAATACCAAATACGACGTGTCTACCCCCGAGTATCCTAAATACATTCATAGAATAATATTTGAATAATAATAAGTTAACTTCATTCAATTTTCTCACATACGAATTTATTCCCGCCCGGGGAAATTATTTGAATAGTTTTAGCGGGAATAAATTGGACATGATTTTATTTTTGCGAATTTTTATTCAAATAATTATTGTATCCTTGATTGCCTCACTCTTGTATATCTAACACACCCGCATCCGACGCCATTTTCATGATTAGGTCAAATTTAATCATGAAAATGGCGGAATGAGACATTACCAATGTTCACTTTAACATCGCTATAGAATACGGTATCAACTGTCAACATATTTGTCAGGTAATGTCGAAACTCAACCACTAGACAGTCTACATGAAAACTCTTGATTAGATTTTTATCATTTTTCAGATTTCCTGCAACATACAAGTCAACTAAGCAGAATGATAGATCATCTGCAACGATTGTAATAATCTGTCTGGCCTTGAAAGGCCGACAACTGCGATTAGCTACATTGTGTCACCGCCATTAAACCCATTGAGAAATTAAATATTTGAATTCAGTTACCAAATTGATGTCTGTCAAAACGTAACTATTATTATTATATTTAAGCCGTCTGGCGGACATCCTGGGACAGACAAGCGGACGTTAATTTCTAATGTTTGGTTGTAATTTGGACAGCATAGTTATTTTAATGACTCTAAGTAAATATACTTAGTCTAGTTTAGTTCAGAGGAGTTGTGGGTTCGCATTCAAACTAATAACTCGTAACTATAAGAAAATTGTCCCTGTGAAAATGAAGAAAATACGGAGAAAACGAATTTCTAGATCAAGTTCAGGCCCCCGTAAACACCTATATTCCAAATTTCATCGAAATCGTTACAGCCGTTTCCGAGAACGTGATTGCAACGTACCAATACCAATATTGCTCGTTTAATAGTATAGGATATTTTTGGGCATATAAATAGATACCAAATTTAATCTAAAACTTCGTCTGACAATCGCGACGATTTTGAGACGATTAAGACACCGAAGGTCAATACAGTGACAAGCAATGGCCTCTCTTTCAATTCAAGATTTTCAAACTTAGGTACGCTAATGTGGCATTCATGTCCGAAACTACATTTCCAGTGTACCTATCCTGTTTATTCGTTTTCCGGTTGTGCAAATTTCGGCACCATACTTACCTATATCTTATAAGGAGCAAGGGAAACCCTCAAGCTCGCTCGAGTATGGGGTGCATTTTACTCTCAATATCGACTCCATGCATGGCTAACGTCTTACTAGTTATACTTAGTTTGTTATGGAAAAAATGCTGCATTTTTTGATGAAAGCAGATCACTTGGCACAGTTGTATAAGGTAGTAGGGACCAAACTAAGTAATTTTACCCGCAGCAGCGAAAGTTTCACCCCTTAGGAACAGAGATGGCGCCACTTCTTAAAAATTTGTACGAGCTAAACAAAGACACCAATTTCAATGTTATATAACTATCTGTATCTCAAATGAAAGCTCATTATACATTGCTTATAAAAAATAGGTACAAAAAACTTTTTGCAGTAAATGGCATATAAAGTTTTTTTCTCGTAGGTACTAGACTTAATTTCATAAAAAAAATGTATGCGACGAGCCTGTTTATAAAATACTAGTATATTATAAATAACAAGTATTATTACAAAAACCTGACATTAATACCTTTCATAATTCACGAAATATAAAAGTTTAAAGGTAGGCTATATTTCTTTAAAAAAATAAACCGGTTAAGTGCGAGACTGTCTCGCGCACCGAGGGTTCCGTACAAACTTTCACCACGCTTTATTTAGAAAAAATCTATGTTGGATTTTCAGAGATAGGTAATTGTTTATCAAGTGAACCAATTTCGATAATTCTTTTTGTATTTGCTAGAAGGTACTTGCATACGAATTTGAAGGAAAAAAAATAACACAATTGTATTAAATTAATAAAATAAAATAAAAAAGTCTTATAATTCCACACCTTACCACTTTAACACTATTATATGTATTAATTTAAAAACATAATTTATCTTATCGTATTAACTATTTTGGTGGACCTCTTCGCGAGTAAAGGCCTCCCCCAGCTTCTGCCACTATGACCGGTCCTGCGCCACGCCTTGCCATTTATTGGTGGTGTTGGTGATGTCGTCGACCCACCTCCTTTGTGGTTTACCACGTTTCCTGGCACCAAATGGTCCTTTCCAGAGTCTCACCCTTTTTGTCCATTTTTTGTCGTCCATCCGCGCTACGTGTCCCGCCCACTGCCATTTCATTTTCAAACAGTGTTCTAGTGCGTCGATAACTCTTGTTTTTTCTCTTATTTTTGTGTTACTTACTTTGTTTAGTCTTTTCAAGTTTAATATACTTCTTTCTTGGGCCCTTTGGCAAGTTCTTATCTTTTGCTTTATTTCGTTGGTGTACACCCAAGTCTGGCAGCCGTAGCTTAAGCACGGTATATAGTAGGCACGTATCTAGAACTCTTTTTTTTTAGTTTTATGGGAATATGGCTTTTTAAAACCTCCTTTAAACTCCAAAATTTACTCCATGTTTTTATTACTCTTCTGTCCAATTCTATAGCGCCTCTGTCTTTTCCGAATGACATTTGTTTGCCCAAATATATGTAGCTTTGTACGTACTCTATTTCTTCCGAATCAATATAAATTTTAGTTATCTGTCCGTTGCTCAGGATTTTTGTCTTACCAAGATTCATTTCGAGCCCGATTTGCTTACTGTTCATATGAAGTTCCTGTATCATTTTTTGTAGTTCTTCGTGTTTATTAGAAAATATAGCAATGTCGTCCGCAAAGCAGCTCACTCACATATATTTATGGCGTTTGCCGTCGATATTCACGCCTTTATTATTCCAGCTGATGGTCTTCATTACATAATGTAGCACAGTGATAAATAGAGTTGGCGATAAATTACAAATTTAAATATTTAATGATTTTTGAAGAATAAAAAAAAATACTTACGCTAGATAGAGGTATCGTTATACTTTTCCGGTAATATTTACGTTAATATTAATTATATATATAATTTTCAAAATTTTCGCTCGGTAAGCTTCGGAGATAGGGGGGGAATGGTATTTTTTTAACATTTTCCTGTGTAAATCAAAATTTTACAACTATAGAAAAAAAAAACTATTTTAGAATGTGCAATTTAAGCCCTTTCATATGATAGCCCACTTGGCCTACTAACTAGACTTTAAATTTTTGCCCCCTGACTTATCTAAAAAATATAAATAAAATATATCTTTAATTTTTGTTATTTTCTATACACGTGGATTAGCTTTGTTTACAACTATTCCAAATTGATAGCATTAGTTGTTCCTGAGATATTTTACTTTGTGACAGACAGACAGACGGACGGAGTCACACCATAAGGGTTCCGTTTTTACTTTTTTGGCCCGGACGGAACCCTAAAGAACAATAAATTTTACAAGCGACACAAATGCATCAATGTCAATGTTTAATATCCGAAATGAAAGCGCATTAAACAAATTACTCATAAAAAATGTATCATACCAAAAAGTTTTTTGCCAATGGTTTTTGCCAAAAACCATTGGCAAAAAACACAAGAAACGGTATATTCCGATTTTTTATTTACTTGGTTGGTAGTTTTTACTTAATTTCATAAAAAAATCATGCAACTTGTATATTTTAATACATATGTATATTACTGTGTAAGTATCAAGTATTATAAAAAACTAGACATAAATACCTTTCATAGTTCACAATAGTACATTATGATACAAGTGTGCTAAGTTGGTCATTACACTCGAGTCGGTTTTTAAGCCTGAGCCGAAGGCGAAGGCTTAATGGAGACGAGAAGTGTAATGACCAATGCTCACGTGTTTCATACGACGTTTTTCAACACATTTGCGAGGAAAAAATAAAAAAATAAAAAATGAAAATGTTAAAAGATATGTAATGAAAAGGCACTAGTGCGATAATGTAATGTAAAAGTCACGGCATGGGTAATATTCTGCATTATTTTGCTAATATTTAAAAAGATATGTAATGAAAAGGCACTAGTGCGATAATGTAATGTAAAAGGCACGGCATGGGTAATATTCTGCATTATCAGTGTAAATACGCTGTAATAAGACCTACTTTACGAGCAGGTGTGTTGAAAAATATTTAAATGTAAATGTGCGCGCAACTTCTTGAAAAACTATTAAAAAATTTCAAGCGCTGAGAGTGCTTTGATGATGAAAGAAAATTACTACAAATCAAATTATTCATTTATTTATTACACAATTATTACAATAATGAATACAAACAATAAAACAACAACTTAACCTACAATGATGAAAAACTATAAATTACAACTTAAGGATAGTAAATTTAAAAAGTAAAGTTATCTACTTATCTGTGACTGTATGTAACCGGCAAATAATTTTAAGTAACTTTTGTAGTAAAGTCATGTTGAAACCGAATCTGGTCACCACGTGTCAGGCATAGCCTAGTGTGGGGCCGCAGGATAAGCTGTACTGTAAAAAGGTTTTCTTTTAATAAACAATTTTTATTTTATTTTATTTTTATTTCCATTTAAAGTGACTGCATTTGTGGACAAAAATAAAACTACATTGACATTACCATACCAAAGTTGATTCTGGATATATGTTGCTTAATAGTTGGTGGACTAATGATAATATTTTTGCTTTAAATCTGAAAGGAATATAATATATCATGTAATATACATATTTTCTGAAATATTTCTCAAAGAAATGGCGCGCACATTTAAACTTTAATATATATTTTCCGAACTATGAAAGGTATGCATACATTTTTTTTATGAAATCATGTACTTAAAAACTACCAATCCAGTACAAACAAAAAAACATCTAAAAGCTTTTTGGTATACACGTAATATACCAAAAAAGCTTTTGGGAGTACTGTATATAATGTGCTTTCATTTGAGATATTAAACATTGAAAATTGGATCATTCGTTTAGCTTGTACCTACATAAAAAAAATTGTTTTAAAGAAGTGGCGCCATTTCTCTTACTAAGGGATGAAACTAGCGCTGCTGCAGGTGAAATTGTTTCTTTTAGTCGCTTCTATCACTGTGCAAAGCGGCTTTCAAAGTGCAGTATTCGACCAAAAATCGCCATAACAAATATGACTCTTACGATGCGATCAAATGTCCGACCCCTGCTGTTATTAGTTACAGTTACTTGCTTATTGAACAGGTATTACGTAAGGTAGCACAGGAAAAAAAATGGTTAAATGAAAATAGCACATTGTTTAACAAGGGGCGTATGAGGAATATTGCAAACGAGAGTCTATCAGAAGCCCGACGCCGTGAGGCCGAGGGCTTTTGATGACTCGAGTTTTCAATATTCTTACGCCCGTGTTATACACAATGTTTTTCATCACATTTGCGAGGAAATAAATAACTACAAAAGACAGAAAAATCTATGTTTTATACAAGCGCACCAATCAAATGTTGACGAAATTGACAACTTCACTTCCAGATCAGTGCGAGTGGGGGGCGTAGTTTCAATATTTCAACCAATCACAGAGCATGGAGCATGTGGTTCTTGCAGGGCATGGCCTGCTCGATTACCAATCGCAGAGCCAGGATTCTTGTCGTACGCGGCCGTCAAGATTTGCTTAACCAATCAGATCACACACAAGCTCATTACTCCCCTTGGGACCATTATTTCCCGCGGGAACAATTTAGGCCATTGTCCTTCCGTATACAGGCATAGAATAACACCATTTATGAGCAAGTGTGATGAAAACTTCTTATTTTATATAATTTAATATGGTAAGTATAACAGCTATCACTTAGCATAACTCGTGCGTGGCACCAAGTCGATATAGTGTGCAAGCTTTACCGAGTAGGTAGAGTTGCGGTCGTGACCGTATTAAAAATTCGTCTGCGGCTTGTCTAGACGCGGTCCGCTTACAATGTGACGTGTGTGCGTTATCCTCATACAACACTTACGTAATTAGTATCGCGTTATGTGCCTAAAACAAGCAACTTTTTCCTGTACAAGAATTCAGAAACGCTGCTGATTCAGACTAAGGAGATGATTTAATAATTGTTGGTGGCCAGGCGAATGTCTAATAAAGTCTCCATAATATTTGTATATTTTATATTCAGGGCTAAACATCCGTGACTTATTGTTCAATAAAATGTATCTTACTCTTAAACGTAGTAGGGATTAAAATAACGACGAGGTGATTACTTTGGTTGGGATAAGTGTTCCTTTCCGGTTCTAATGTATTATTGACTCATAATATTAAAGAATAAGCCAAATGATAGGTTATTCGTAATGATCGCAATGCAATGATTTAAAATAATAAGTTTTAATAGGATGCATACAGTTATTGATTAAATTGAGTATTCGCAGACTTATCAAACATTCCCAAAACTAGAATTGAAGTCTTGCCTTCAATAAGTCACGTAACTATGACATACAAGTAAAATAATGCAAGTTGTTTTTTCATTGCATATTTTTATCATGGCAAAATAAACTATCCTAAAATAATTATCTTTAGTATCTATCCATTGGTATTCATGGGGGATTATTCTTAATTTAACCTTCTGAAAGTGACAGGCTTCTTAACAAAAACATGTTTTTGAAATGCCAAGTGAATGCGCGAATATTTGGAGAAACCAAAAAAAATGGAGTTCTCATATAGGTACTTACTCCTCTTTAGCATTCTCGTAGAATTTAGAGCATGATATCTACGTCTTTACTAGAATCCGTAAAAAGTCACTCTGATAACTGAAATTGTGTACGGGCGTAAAAATCGGTCTAGAAGTGTTTTTTTGGGAAAATTAGTTTTAACTATCCTGTGCATCACCGGTCGCTCTAGGCCGCTAATACATTCGTTTTAATTTTCAGAAGGGGACATCCCAAAGATATCCAACTGGTTCATTTATCTTTATTAATTTTGAAAGACAGGGGCATGAAAGTTACAATTATAATAATAGGTATCCGTTCATCACACGCTCCATCGCACCGGCAGACGGTTCGGCTCACATGCCAATTGTGTTTGTTCAAGACCTTTCAATTCAATTACGAGAGAATAGCGCTAATACCCCATTGTTGAAAGTGGCAAATACAGAAACGAGTGCATAGTGCAGCGAGGGCCGCAGAGAGAGAGCGACGACTTGCCGCGTCTAGAGAGTTTAAATTATCTCCAACTCGCAGTGCAGACGGGAAAATTTCATTACAACTGCATTCTGCACCCGTAGTGCACATCAGGGCTGCACTACGAGTACCTACAACCCGAGTGCATTTGCGAATAATACACTCGGGACACCCTTAAACAATTTGTTTGCTTAAAAATATATCCTGATAATCTACACAATATTATAAGGAGGAAAAGTTTGTGACTTTGTAAGTTTGATGCTTCGAAAGTTTGTGAAAACTACTACGTACTAGCCCCTCAAATTACTTTCAGGTACCTAGCCGGGTCATTGTCAGATTTAGGTTCGCGTTTTTTCGGTGGACATTGGCCAAAGTTAAGGGCTATAAAGCCCAATTTTTGGTTGAACTCTGAATCCGCATAAACGGCGTTGCCCCTTCTATAATTCTATGTGATTTTTGTTTTTGTTACTGATGACCCAGCCCCTAAAAGTAAAACATTTCCGATTTCGAAAAAAAACACCTTTTTATGGAATTAACCTTCGGTATTGGACAGAGGCGGTATTTTAAGCCGCAGCGAATTGAACATGGTAAATTTTTAAATGTTTCTAAACGAAAATAATTGGTGCCAGTTAAGTAGTTCTAAATAAAAGGTACAGTTTTTCAGTTTTTGTTATCTTTATACCAATATGTACTAAACATTTTATTATATCACATTGTTACTATATTGAATTCTATGATTCCGCATTGCATATGCAGCGATACACGTCATGTACCATTTAATTCAGTCAGAATCTGTCTGATAACCAGGGTTCGGATATTCGGGGGCTTTTATACCTATTCTCGGGTCACAGTACCTGCACCGCGTTGTTGTTGAGTAGCATGGACAAGGACTCAATATAATTTTAGTAATAAACTTCTCGGGATTTCCCGGAATACCAAAAAATAGGATTACATATGTAAACACATACGTATTAAAGTATTTAAATAAACTATTTTAGTTCCTATTCACAAAATTTTATTTAATTCATGTGTGTTTCATTTAACTAACAGTACCTACAGTATTAGTTAAGTAACATCAAACTAAAATTGTATTGTTACTTTTATTCAATCGTTGGCATGAGGATCACATTTAAATTTTAAATTAACCGAAATACATTAATATTATATAAATAAATTATCGGGTATGTCACCAATGAATATCCAAGGATCTTAACCATGCAGCCGCGTCAGTTGTGAAGGAGATCAGGTCTTTTCGGGCTTCCATGGTAGCTAGGTGAGTCAGTCCAGCTAGAAAGATGTGATGCTTTAGGTATTCAATCCCGGAATCCCGGAAATTAAATAATTAAAATATTATTTTTAAGAAGCCGACTCCATATTTGTATCCCGATAGGTATAAAAGCACCCGAATTTCCGAACCCTGCTGATAACATAAACGATACAACAACATAGGTACCTACATAACATTTTTATGGTAGACTGAGTGACAAACAATGCTCCACGTCGACGAAATATTTAGCGTGGTCAAATCGGATATTCGCAAAATGATCTATACTTACTATATTTTGCGTCTCATTACCGTGTCACTACGTAATTTCCTGACAAGTTGTATGGCGACACGGTAATTAGATGGCGACAAAAATTCAAGGAATGACTGAAATTATTAACTCGATATCTGATTGTGATTCACCAGTCCACGTAAGCCGAGGTGCGGAAGCCTATCTTAGACATTTGTATGCTGTAAGCAGGACTTAAAGTAGGATCGTGAAAACGCCATTTTATATCATTATATTCAGTGCACGACAACAGTAGCATAAGCCGCATGGATGGGGGCATGGCATGAGGTCCTGGGTCGCCTGTTTAATACTAATGTGCCACCCGGCTGTCAGTGGTGAACATCGCACATTTTTCATATCTATGTCATTTAGAACTAACTTTCACAACACTCCTCGAATTATTCGATGGTTTTCCAGACTGCGAGATACGTTTAAGGAAGAATCATTTTTAAAAACGACCTTACACACGTTACACGTTAGCGTTTCATTGAATCATAATTAAACTCTATTCATGTCTAGTCGAATTGCTACTAGCAGGTACAGCCACGAGTTAACGTAGCAACGAAGTAAAATAAAATGATTATATAAATAATAAAAAGAATAGCAACGCAGACGTCGCTCTTCGCGATGCATATAATGCGCAAAACAAAAATGGCAAAACCAGACTTTAATATGACAGTTGGGCCGTCTGGAGTCTAGACGCGTCATTCATACGCGTCTATCTGCGGGCCGATCTTCAACGGACAAAAAAATATAATTTTGAACCAGAAAAACGCAGTCGCCAATTAGGAGCAGCGAATTGGCCGGTAGCAGGCTAGAACTAGTGCCGAGTAGCTCAATGTTGTTGTAGGGTGTAAATTTTTCGTAACAAGCACCTCATTAAATTGAATTTATGCCATCGATTTAAAATAATGATTATTTACATTGTCCCGTTTCATTAACCGTAATAAAAAACCTGCTGTGTAATATCCATCCATACTATCCATACTAATATTATAAATGCGAAAGTGTGTTTGTTTGTCCGTCTTTCACGGCAAAACGGAGCGACGAATTGACGTGATTTTTTAAGTGGAGATAGTTGAAAGGATGGAGAGTGACATAGGCTACTTTTTGTCTCTTTCTAACCACCCACTTCCCTAAAATGGGGAGTGGAAGTTTGTATGGAGCATTCCGCAATTTTCAAGGTAGAAAGCTAAAAATTGTGACTAACAAAAAAATCGGCCATCATTTATGTTTGGAAATCTGCCCCTAACCCCTAAAAGAGGGGGTAAATTAAAAAAAACGTTGATGTTTATTTTCTAGTTTGTGAACAAACAGACTAAAACCAAAGTTAAAAATCCCGTACTTTAAAAATGTCTTGAAATACACAATCTTTGAACCCCCTTTTAACGCTCTTAGGGGATGAATTTGGAGAAACTCTGAAATTGGTTTTGTAGTCTTTTAACGTACAGAATAAGACCGAAGTTACAAATATCTTACTCACACTTAAAAATGTTCTTGCTCTCCATTTAAAATTTGAACCCCCTTTTAAACCGCCTTAGGGTTTGAATTTTTCTAATCGCTGAATGAACTTTTTTCGTATTGTAGTAAGTAATCTTACTACTAACTTTTAAGTCTCTAGCTCAAAAAAAGTGTTGTCCATACAAAGCTTGCCCCCTTTTTAACCCTCTCAGGGGTGGAATTCATATCAGCGTTATCTATCGGAATCCATGAGTAACACTTATTTATCTTTAGAATGTTGCTTTATTTCTCAAAAGCTGATTGATTTATTGGTTATATATATTGTTTTATTACATTTTATTTTATTAAATTATTTTATTATTCGTTTGTGTCATTGAACCTGTACTAATTTTGCGAAAAGTCTCACACGAATTTCCATCCCCTATTTTAAACTCCCTGCGAAAACGCTCCCCCCCCCCTTTTAAGGGGTTAGGGGCAGATTTCCAAAAAAAAAATTATAGACGATTTTTTTGTTAGTCACAAATAGTCCGCATACCAATTTTTAGCTTTCTACCTTGAAAATTGCGGAATGCTCCATACAAACGTCCACTACCCATTTTAGGGAAGTGGGGGGTTAGAAATAGACAAAAAGTAGCCTATGTCACTCTCCATCCCTTCAACTATCTCCACTTAAAAAATCACGTCAATTCGTCGCTTCGTTTTGCCGTGAAAGACGGACAAACAAACACACTTTCGCATTTATAATATTAGTATGGATATATGTATGTAATAATATATCTAAATCGTATAAAAACCCAAAAAACCTATCATTTAGTATTAAATTTACCACATTTTCTTGGTTTTTCTGGCTGCCGACCCTCGATTTTTGCCTGTCCATCTATGGAAAGCCAACTTCAAGTATCGATTCGAAGTATTAGGACTTTTGTATATTGTGCCTGGAAATAATTGTTTCTGATAGTGGAAAACATGAATTTGCTTAAATCAACCTTATATTTATCTGACTAAAGTATTGTTTACATAATAAACTAAAATTAATCTTGTCCAGTGATATTGGAAAAGTGGACATGTCCACACTCCGTTAGGATGATTTTGTGGGAACGAGGTATTTTTATTACCAAATTAGGTGTTTATTTTGATCTAGCATCACATATCGTTACGTAACATCATTCGTTTTGTTTACAAACTGTCAGTAGTGGCTAGAAATCGCGGGCGAACGGTGCGCCGAGTGGTGGTCCCAAAAAATAGAGTCCGGGTTCCGTTACGAGATTACGAAGGTTCCTATTATTTTTCTGCTAATGCGACTCAATTATCTTAATCTGTCATTATCATTAACCATGATTTCAGTAAAATACTATTTATTACAATTGTTAAAAACAGTATATTAAACACGTGTTTTAATCTGCGAAGTCTTCGTTCCGTTACATCCATTCCGTTACTATTTGTATGGTAAAGTAGCCCTCTTAAGTAATGGAATGACGCCTATTCAAATAAAATGGTTCACTTTGAAAAAAAAATCCCTAATATATTCACGTACCTAATCAAAGTTATAGGCAAATGTTAGACTAGTAGCTACATAAAGTATCAAAATATTTATGCAGCACCAACCTACTAAGTTGTTTACGACTTGTAAACATTGCAGTTTTTCGTTATACAACGCTTTACGTCGGGTTCTCACATTGTCGTAATTAAAACACGCACACTGTCTATTTGTATCGGAATAAACGAGAGCGAGTGTTACTTGGGCGGCCAGGTTTTAGAAGAAAATAATTAATAAATATTGAAATAAATAAAAGCTTGGATTATTTGTGGAATATGGCTCGTTAGCGGTTTAGGTATGAATATGTGGACTTCATGTTTTTAATTGCAGACTCATACGTCAAAAAAATAAGGACATAGAACCGTTTAAGATGATTTTAAGACCAATCCTTGCAATTATTTTCTATCGAGCCGATTTCGTCTACGGTCTTGGAAATATGATGAATAATTAGCTTATATAATTTTTGATGTTCTAGAACAAATAAACTTTATTAAGAAACTGCTTAAATAATATCAATTTTAACAAATTAGGTCTTGTCAGCCTCTTAAACAATAGTTCGCGGACCTCAGTAGTCCTTAGTTAGTCCTTACCTAACATTATTGTCATTACATTAAACCAGGGATCGGAAACCGGTATTGTTTGTATGGGAACGAAAACGGTTCTTTTTCGTTCTTTTGATAATAATTTCATGTCTAATTGGGCAATCTAATAATACGCACTCGTTACCTCAAAACACAACTGAGTCCTACATGTGAAGTATAAAATAGTTCGAGATTTGTGGTAAACCGAGGTTTTAGCAATTAACCGGTTCCGATCCCTGCATTAAACAGCCGGTATAACAGCTACGTATTTTTTTTTTTACACTTTGTTCATATGTTTGTTTATATGTGTTACTCTCTTACACGGGGACTCACGTATTAAATATCACTACGGGCGACATATTTCGAACTCTTTTGGAGTTCTTCTTCAAGATGAGTGTAGTTTAATACATGAGTTTTAACCATATAGGTAGGTAATTATTAACATTATTTCAACATGTCTCACGAAACTTTAAGTTCGATTAAATGTACGGATGTTTGTATATACAGTACGTACTTAAGGTGGTTCGATTGCCATACAAAACGTTATTTGACATTCGCAGGGTAGCGGCGTGATATTTTAAGAAACTAATACCCTGAGAACTTTACGGTTTCGCTCTATGAAAACACAACAATATATCGATATCAGCCATATTTTTTCACCAAAAAATAGATTGGGTAATTTGACTAAATATTCATTAATAATCCACCTAAATTTAATACCGATACGGTAAAATATTATGAAAAGTAGTAATCTTCATAAATTCTGTAAAAATCAGGCGAAAATTTTATAAACTTTCTTTACTTTATAATTGACTACGTCTATATACGTTCTTTTGGATACGCGCATAATCCACTTATTTTTGTTAATGAATAAACCTTTCTATAGGCCAGATGAAATTCAATATTATCTCAAGGTCGTAAATATTTAATTAAAATGCCGTTATTTTCTGATGCATATATTTTTGGATTCAGGTAGTAAGTCTCCAAATTTGTGTACTCAAACATGATTTCATTATAAAAATACTGATAGCATTTTTGCTTGCGGGTTAAAAAAAATTCCTAACTTCCGGTCCATAGAATTATTCATTTGAATATTAAAAGTTGTTTAAAATAACATATAAAAGCCGTATACAAATAATTAGCCTGATATTGAATTATTTCCAAAAAAACCGTAATTTTCTCAGGGTATTTTGTAACAAACTTTCATCAATTGGCTTCCCATTTGCGCCAAATTCCCCCTTTGCTAGAATAAACTTGGATAAACTAGATTAATTTGAGAAATTGGTTTGGGACGTGATATTTTGGAAAAACTATTTTTCTCAAATTAATCTAGTTTATACAAGTTTATTCTAGAAAAGGGGGAATTTGGCGCAAATGGGAAGCCAATTGATGAAAGTTTGTTACATAAGTTTCTTAAAATATCACGCTGTTAGCCTGCGAATTTCAAATAACGCTTTGTATGGCAATCGAACCACCTTAAAGGTACCTCAAGCTTTTACATTTTTAAGAGTTACTGATTTCAACTCGAGAATCTTGTCCCACCCATCATTAGAAGCTATTATGGAAGTCAGTGTACCGACTGGTCCCCGCAGCGCAGGTAGTCTGCAGCCCAGGACTCGCTCGCCTCGCAGCGCTATCGTGGTAATTATCTTACTTTACTTATACCGTTACTTTCAGACAGTAGCACCAGGGTAATTGTCGAAGCAGCTGGTAACCAAATACTTAGCTCGGTTTGTAAGTACCTACTCTTGCACCCGAATGAGGAAAAGGTTGTGACGAAATAACTCGCTGGTATATTTCGATGCTAGTGCGGAAAGTATGTAATCACTTCACGAGTGCCGAGATATCTTGCCACGAGCCGTAGGCGAGTGGTAAGACTCGGGACGAGTGAAGAATGATATTTCCGCACGTGTATCGAACGACGTTTTTTAATACAGTTGCGAAAAAATAAGAAAAACAATAAGTAAAACCAGTATTAAAAAAAATATTTTTTGAACAACTTTATTATTTTTCAACTGTATTACAATGATGTTACAGAATTCATAATATAAAAGTTTCAAATTCCTTACTTGTTGTTTTTCTTATTTTTTCGCAACTGTATTAAAAAACGTCGTTCGATACACGTGGAAATTTAAAAAGCACTAGTGCGCAAAATACAACTTTGCGCACGATTTGCAGCTACTAAAAGTACCACTTTTTGAGCAACTGTATTAAAATAGTATTTTTCGCAATCGTGTTATAATAGAGAGCTTTTTAGTCGAGTACCGTGTTTAGGCCACGAAGCTTGCTGAGTGGCCTAAGTAAGGTACGAGATTAAAAAGCTTGATTATAACACTATTGTGAACAATACTTTTTGTACGAGTTTATTAAAATTTATTTTCTACGAGTCAACTGAACTAATTAAACAAACTCGATACTGTTGAAACGAAGTGCAGCTCATCGCTCGTACGCTTGTTGATATCTTAAAAGACATCAACGAGCGTACGACATCAAAGCGATTCTATTGGTCCAATTCATTACAGTTCAGTAAAGCAGCCACGTGATTGGTCGAATTTATTTTAGTTGTCTGGAGCGTATCGAAAAGTAGTTATTTCGATTGTTTCGGCAGTAACATGGACTACAACTATGAAAAGAGTGACGTTGCAGTATTCTCTATGAAATCTTAATACACATATTTTAATCGTCGAGTACAAAAAAATCTTTTTTTATTAAAATAATTTTATTTTTTATTAAAATTTGCATTCAGCGTCTTATCGAGTATGTAAAGTTATATATTGTTCAGTTGGGTTTTATACGAGTATTTATACAATAGGGAACATTACTGCAATGTTCTGCCGCCAGAGGCAGCACTACCACTAATAGTAAACCAGTATAGGAATACGAGTATAGGGATTCACACACACATGCACAATTGATTGTCAAATGAGTGACAAGGATGCTTGCATAGACAATACCGCCAGTGGGAACGAGATACAATAGGTCGTACCGTAGGTCGATCACGTAA
The DNA here is from genome assembly GCA_963854355.1 of Epinotia brunnichana. Lineage (NCBI taxonomy): Eukaryota > Metazoa > Arthropoda > Insecta > Lepidoptera > Tortricidae > Epinotia > Epinotia brunnichana. The sequence continues at coordinate 14,847,910 of OY977947.1, forward strand.
CGCATTGTAGGTACGCGCGTCAGGTAGGTCTAAATGTCACTTTTTATATGGAAAATTGACAGTTAAATTGTACCGACGCGCGTTCGGAACGTTACGTGATTACCCCTCTGATGACAGTTGAAGCGTATGGACGACGGATTCCTATGTCACTTACGCAATTAAAGTGCAGATTTGGCACCCTACCTACCTCTAAATAGTAGAGCTCAGTTCATTCCTCGGGCCGCGTAGGTACACTAGGTACCGACTTTTTCCCGTTCTTCTCAAAAGTCAAATGTCGAGTGTATCGAGTCGAGGTCGTATATGTACACACTTAGTGTCTGACAGGTGATAGGTATGTAGGGTTGGTCGGTCGCAGCGGCCGCTGCACCTTGTGGTGGAACAGGTCGCGAGGGTGGAGGGGCGCGGGGCGGGCGCTGGCTGGACGCGGGCGCATCGACCTCGCGCTTCCACCGCCGGCGCGAGCGCAGCGCAAAAAACCGCCTAACCCCAATTTCGGTAGCCGTCTGGCACGATCTCTCCCGTCGCTGTCTGATCGCTGCGCCGATGTTATGAGTATATAACATCACGCGTGCGCACCAGCGACCCGACGCTCAATGGAGCGGCTAGTCACGTCGTGCATATAACTATCGTGTGTGACGGACGGTCGCCCTACACTATAAGTAGGCATCTGGCCCACTTTATAATCAACGGGCACTCAAACACCTGTCGCATAACGGGAGGTTGATACAGACAAAGCGTTTGCTCGTACTTGACAATACATTATCGAAGAAATACTAAGCTGAATGGGAATTCGACTCTACAATCTTGTTTATTTTTCAGGAAACAGCAGATATTTCAGAAGCACGGCACTAATCATCTGATCACGCACGATTATGTAAACAAACATTTTTTTACTGCAAGCCGACGTATCTATGCAGGTAGTTAATGAATGTGTTATTAATGTTATTATCCTATACTTAATTATTTATTTATTCTGGATTATGGATTGGAGTCAATCAGAGACTTGCTTTTTTAACATTTCAATTTGTTTCACAAGCACGCAGAGGCTAAACTACCGTGCCGCCACTCATTAGAATCAAATTAAAGGAGATTCGGTCGGAGTCAGACTTGCAATTCGGTTGAAAATTATAATTATACATTTACCTAGATAGGGGTTCTTGCAGTCCCTTGCTGAAACATCGGAGACTACAAGCTTGTGTGGCCTCTGTGGCCTCACAATAGTCATACTGATAATAATTATTGAGATATAAATAAAACATTTGCACGCTCGCTACCCGCTACGTAACTATTTTAATTTTTAGGGTTCCGTACTCAAAGACTAAAACGGGACCCTATTACTAAGACTTCGCTGTCCGTCCGTCCGTCTGTCTGTCACCAGGCTGTATCTCAAGAACCGTGATAGCTAGAGAGTTGAAATTTTCACAGATTATGTATTTCTGTTGCCGCTATAACAAGCTATACTAAAAAAAAAATTTTTTTAAGGGGGGCTCCCATACAACAAACGTGATTTTTTGCCGTTTTTATAGATAATGGTACGGAACCCTTCGTGCGCGAGTCCAACTCGCACTTGGCCGGTTTTTTTTGATAAGCTAGTCTAGTGAACTCTAACGCGTGTAGGAACCAATTTTGAAAGCATTTGGTCGATCCTCTAATTTTAAACATACAAGCAAGCAGCCTTGAACTCATGATGAACCGACCGACGAGACGCTCGCTTTTGAACCTCACCAAATGTGTACTCGTAATTTGTTAGCCGATTGTCCATTGTGTGGTGCATGGTCGGCTAGACGCTAGACGCGCCCGCGCATCGCCGCTCTGTTTAATCAGGTGACATTACATACTCGTACATCTTGTTTAAATAATACGCTGATTACGTAATCACACAGACAGGTTGACAGGTGCGTGTGCAACAGAAAGAACAACCTCATATGTAATCTAACTACTCATTCGACCCAATATTATGTTGCGGAGATTTTTGGCAATATTACATAGAGCACGTCGACGCGTGAACGAAGTCGAGTACAACGTGATTTTATCATTCTTCAAATACCTACGCAGTTTATACCTACGAGTATATACTTTTGATAACAAAAAATGCTATCTACTATCAGACTATAAGTCTCAGAATGTAAAAATTTACATGCGTCGTGTTACGTTAACTGGGATGACATGTCTCTTGAATTATTATACCCGTAATGATGTACAGTCGCCATCACATACATAGGTACACTATAGGTGTTCAAAAATATCGGCACATGCACCCTAATGCCTTGAAAATAGAGGTGTGTTCCGATGTTTGTGATGTGCTTGTTTGCTCCGATGTATGTGATGGCGACTGTACAAACAAGCACGTCACAAACATCGGAACACACCTCTATTTTCAAGGCATTAGGGTGCATGTGCCGATATTTTTGAACACCTATGGTGTACCTATGTATGTGATGGCGACTGTACATATTATGATCATCTTTCTTAAATTTTGAATCCGTGCTAAGTAGGTATGTCTCGGGTAATTTACATGCAGGCTATTTATGACTAGGTATCGTTACGAAGGCTTCATAATATGTTCGGAAATTTCAGTACATCTATTATTGTTTGTATCCATTTTAACTAAAATCACAAAACATATTTTAGATACAGCAAAGATTTCCAACTTACACCATCGTTGATACCTGCCATTAAAATCCATACTCGTATAAAAACATTTAAAAAATCCAATACTCTCATATACCATTTTGATTATTAAGTGCTACTGGAGTACTGAACACGTAATAAGGTGTTATACGATCGTAATTTAAAGTGACGAATAGATCGATGGTAGGTACATATCTGATGGCCTACTAGACTCGACAACAGATATCGGTTGGTGATACCACCTGTTATCACAATTGCTTTGTACTGTCTACGGCAAAGGTTGCAAACGCGGACACACCTACTGAGTACACGAATTCACGCACCCATTCAGTCGCGCACAATATTTGGGAAAAATGCCTATTCATAAATTTAATTTTATTACTTCAGGTGATTAAAAATTTTATTGAGAGTGCCGGTTGTCTGTCTTATTGTTTATATCCAGAATTTGCATAAGTAATAAAAGCAAAGCTTCTTTGTATGTAAGACTTTAACGATTGGCGGAAGTCGATGACCGATTCTTGATTGTATCGTCGTTGCGTTGCCATGGAGCCACGCAATGGATATGTATATAAATAGGAAAAGCGGAATTTGCTGAAACCACGAGGTATATATGCAATTGTGAAAATTGACATATTGAATAGCTTTACATTTGAGTTATTTAAGTAATATCTAACTACTTAACTAGTGTCTAATAAAAGTCGTGGAGTAATAAGTATTTGGTAGTGCAATGCGATACAACGTAACGTTTATTAAATTACACTTTAAATAAATTCTGGAGACCGTTGCCTTTTGACACAGCATGTGCGCTTATCAGATACGCGCTTATCTTCAATTACTCAGTACGTACATACGTTACATGTGTGCTCATATGTGCATGTGTATGTACTATAGTTTTAGTAAATGCGGAGAAACGAAAGCCAAAACGAAAGCAAGAGTTAATACGTTTTATTTAACGCCATGGCTATAGTACCTTCATAGGTACGAGTACCTACGTTAACTGATTTTTTTTAAGAACGAGAGTCTATTAGAAGGCCGTCGCCGAAGACGAAGGTCTTTGATTGATGCCTCGAGTTTGTAAAATTCTGACCGTACGTGTCACACACAATGTTTTTCTTTTTCATCACATTTGCTGGAAACAAATACATTTAAAAAAATAATACGAATCACAATAAAAAATACAAAATGTCAGTCGTCCATTTGTTGAATCTTACGTAATGTGCATTAAGGCAAAGCCTTCGGCATACAGCCACGATTAAAACCACTTTTAAAAATATTTTACTGAGACACCAAATTACCACATTTTTTAATTATATATTATAATTTATAAGTATAGTTAATTCAGTGATTTGTTCCCCTTCCCGTACGTCGACGTGCCCCCATTGCCCGGAGTCGTCTCGCAGGTTCACGTCGTGGTTTCCTTGCGGACGAAGCATCCGCCCCCGTCCTGCACGTTAACTTTCCCTCGAGAGCCGGATCTGTTCTTTCAAGCCATAGTAGATAAAAAGAGGGGGGTATACGGCCAATTCCGGTGGGTAGCACTCTTCGCCGTTTGGGGGCCAAGCTGGGGCGTCATGAGGTTAAGGAGCGGATGGCTGTGTATCTTCAGACACATCTGTTGGATTTCGGCACACAAAGGGGGTGTGAGGCTGCGATTCATGCCACCCGCACTTTTGTCATGGAGTCCGGGAATGCAGACTGCGTTTCTTAAAATTAGATCTCAAGAACGCGTTCTATACTGTGGAGAGGGATGCTCTGTTGGGCGAAGTGGAAAAACACATTCCTACTTTGTACCCATTTATGCACCAAGTGTATCATTCTCCGTTTAACCTCGTCTACGATGAGCCCCTAATTATTTCGCGGGTTGGTGCCCAGCAGGGAGATCCACTTGGGCCGCTTGCCTTCAGTCTTGCTATCCGTGAAGTGGTGTCTCTGAAATCCCCTCTCAATAAAAATCGTGAAGCAGGCTTGGCTGTTCTTATCCCCCGTCTTAAGGATATGGGACTGGAGTTGAATGCGGGGAAGTGTGAGGTTAACTGCTGTGGACCTACCTCTTCTGCTTATTTGTCTTCGTTGAGGTCTTAGCTTCCTGGTCTCAAAGAGCTTTCACATGGAACGTTTACCCTTTTGGGCTCTCCTATATTCCAGTAGGCTATTTCTAACGCAATAGAGACCAGGAAGCGTCTCCTTTTACTTGCCCAGGAACGCCTTAAAAATATGAATGCCCATGTCACCCTGACCCTACTACGCATGTGTTTCGCGGTTCCCAACCTATCTGCTGCGGTACCTTTTGAGAACCACCCATACATGGTTGTGTCCGGTGACGTGTCTTCATTTGACGTCGCGTTGGGGGATACGGCAGAGACTGTTTTGAATGTGTCTCTTTCGGACGAACAATGGATCCAAGCGCCTTTGCCGATACGTCTCGGTGGCCTCGGTTTGCGGTGTGCGAGGTATGTGGGCCTGCCAGCCTTCCTAGCGTCGGCACATGGCGTTGGACACAGGGTACAGGGTTACCATTCCGTTTGTGGAGGATGCGCTGGAAAGGTGGACGGCTCGTTATCCAACTGCGTCGCTGCCCGAGGCTCTACGAGTACAGACAGTTACGGAAGATATGGGGGCCAGGAACGCGCTTGCACGGGGGTGAATTTGGTGAGGCTAAAGTTGGTGTCAACACTTCAAGCGGGAGCGTGGTTGCAGGCTTTGCCTGCTGCATATCTGGCAACACTCCTAGACAACGACTCATTAAGGGTGGCAGCAGCTTTCCGCCTAGGCTGCGATGATTGTGTACCACATAAATGCATCTGCGGCTCGCTGAGTTGCTGTCGTTGTTCGGGAAGATTTCCACGTCACCAAGCTCTTAATGACATCGTTAGGAGGGCTTTAATATCCGCCAACATCCCCTGTGTTCTGGAGCCCCCGGGCCTCTGCCGCACCGATGACAAAAGGCCAGACGGCTTAACTTTGGTGCCGTGGCAGAGGGGGAAGTGTCTGCTGTGGGACGCCGCCGTGCGTCAGTACTTTCGCTGCCTCGCACCTCGGCGGAACAGTGCCATCAGCTGGTGCTGCTGCAAATTTTGCCGCGTACAAAAAGCGAGATAAATATTCGGCCCTGGGCTGTTTGAGACTACTGGGTGCTGAGGGTCGGAGGCTATTGCCTTCGTTAGGGAAGTGGGACGTCGAATAAGGGAGAGGGGATCTGACGCCCGCGTGGGGTCGTACCTGGTGCAAAGGTTGTCCGTCGCCATTCAACTTGGTAACGCAGCTGGTGTCATAGGAACCTTTGCGCCCGGGACGGTTGACTAGACTTAAGGTAGTCTTAAGTTTATTGTTGTTATTTTATTGCATTGTATTGTGTTGACTGACATAAATAAATTTATTTCTTAATTCAGGTTCTACCCGAGGTTTTCATTGATTTTTGACTAGTTTTGAATCGATACAAATACTTTTGCACTACAGATGAATTATAAGGCAAACGGCTATCGATTCTTCAATTTTTAATCTCCATTTTGGTCTACCATATTTTGAAAGAAATGAATAGTTCTTTTTTATGTTTTTTTTAAACATTGTCTATAAAAAAAACTGTTTTTGTTATAAGATTGCTGTGAAAGATCTAACATATATGAAATCTACATATTTGGGTTCGTCTCTGATGTCTATATAAACGTGTGGAGGGTTTAGATTTTAAATGAATTAACACAAAAGTTTTGGCCAGAAAACCTGGTTTTTGGTCTAGAATTGTTCAACTTTGATGTCAAATGTCTCGAAGACAGTGGTTTAAAGTAAATATGGGATACTATATTGCTTAAAGCTGTTGTTATCAATATGATAAGCTACAAAAACATTAGAAAACTAAGAGATTCAGATCGAAGGTCATTGGCGTATGGGATAAGCATGTTTTATTAGTGTTTATATGTGTAGATTTATTTATCGAACGAGGGAGCAAAGCGAACGAAGTTTTATGCTTCAGCTTAGGCCGAAAAGATGTGTCAGATATTTATGCGCGCTTTGTTACGTTAGATTTTAATGCTAGTGACTGTAGGTAGGTATAAGTAGTAGGGGTTATATATAATTTATACGTACCTACAAAGTAAAACATATATGTTTATGAATATGCTACCAATGTATATATGTTCCGGTAATTTAATTTACTTGATACAAAGATTCGGCCCGGGAGGGTAAATATGATTATTGTTTTGACTAGCTAGATACAGTCTCATTTAAGTTTCTAACTAACTGCGGGTTGTAGGAGCATGTTTAATTGCCTGCCTAGCCGACAATTACGTCGCGCCAGACGTGATAACTTGCTGTCTATCGGACGAGCACTCCTACAAGAACAATGCCGTATGTGCGTGTAGCCGCTATTGTCATTTGCGACATTATTCTACGAGTTACTATACAAATATGTATAAGGTGTTAGGTGTGTAAACGTTGATGCTTGTTTGCTTTTTCTTTATCGTATATTAGTCACGGCGCAGTTTTCTTTTCCTTTTGAACACCCGATTGGAGAACGGTAGCAGAACAAAGAAGGCTGTTACAAATCTAAGCTTTTTTGAATTAAGCGTCGTCTCTTGCGTCCAACTGTGTGTCTTGCGTCCAACTTAGTGAGATCTAGTTAAGAAATAAGTTCATGCTAAGATAGCTAAGTGTCCATAATCTTCTTAGCTTATACTTAAGTTATCTTGAACTTACAATAAATAAATAAATAATTAAACTGTACAACTGCGTTGTAGTTGTTCATTATCTGATAGGCGTTTGGTCATTTAGTGTTCATTTTCAGCATTACAGGGACGAAACACTTGGAACTTATTTTGCTTCCATGTAAATTTTAGTAAACTTAAACTAACTACCTACTTACCTTGTACAAGGTATAGGTATATGTACCAAAGGCCAGGCATCTATACCAGGTACCAAAAATATGATTACTAATATTTATACACGCTTTTTACCCGCGATTAGGTTTGAGTGTCTACTAAACCAAAGATTATTAAGACAAGGACAAATTTTCTTAATAATCTTTGACTAAACTAACTCCCCCTTCTAATGAAAACTCGTTAGGGGATGATTTCCGGAACAAAAAAGTATTATATGTATGTTTTAATCCTAGTTTATACTAATATTATAAAGATGAAAAATCTGTGAGATTGTATTAGCTTTGTACAACGTAAGTTTGTATGTTTCGGGTAATCTCCGGAAACTCATATTTGATTTCAACATACCTATGTTTGTCTCTACAATATCAATCAAAATTGATAATTAAGGTTAATATTAATGTTATTAACGTTAATTAAGCATTGAAATTGTTTATACCGATTCCGTTAACAACATACGCTGCACCGAAATGCTACAAAATTTACGATGTATTACATAAGTAAGTGTTTTATTTGTAAACATGGTATCTTTGCTATACGCGGGCGAAGTCGCGCGGACAGCTTAGTTAAGTATAAACCATTTTTTTAACATTACATCGTGATTGATTAACAAATGTAGGTACTAAAATTTCACGTTTCTGGATTAAGTAGTAGGATTATCAATTTATCACATTGATCGAATCCTTAGTGAATATTCAAGTAAGTACCTACTTATTAATTAACTAATTACTTACCTATTTGACGTTGTCCTCTCAAGGTATGATACGTAAAAAAATGTTTAATACAGTTGCTCAAAAACTGCTACTTTACGTACGTAGCTGTTTAGAGTGCGGAAAGTTGGTTTTCGCGCACTAGTGCTTTTAACTTTTCCACGTATATCGAACGGCGTTTTTAATACAGTTGCGAAAAAATAAGAAAAGCAAAATGTAAGGAATTTGAAACTTTTATATTATTAATTCTGTAACATCATTGTAATACAGTTCAAAAATAATGAAATTGTACAAAAAAAAATATACAGTTGTCCTTACTTGTTGTTTTTCTTATTTTTTCGCAACTGTATTAAAAAACGACGTTCGATACACGTGCGGAAATGACATTATTCACACGTCCCGAGTCTTGCCACAAGGCGTCGTGGCAAGATATCTCGGTACTCAGGATGTAATGACATACTTTCCGCACTAGCATCGAAATGTACTATTCTATGTCTATGTTTATGCCTTAGTTACCATGTCCTCTGTCCTGAATGTACCTGAAATTTATAGATAGGCATTGTAAGCTACAGGAGCTACAGAGTAGTTTAAATAGGATAACATTTATCTACCTACTTATTTACCTACTTAGGTAAATAAATTAGGGTGGGTAGGTTAGCCAACAGATTCGCCAATCCTGTGGGGAGTGCAGGATATGGATGGGCCTAGGGCATTAATAAACCGGGCAGGAACATGTTATACATTATGTAAATAAGCTATATGATGCAACTAATCGTGCTGAAATTGTTTCTGAAATACCGGAATATACTATTATATTACTATATAGATTGGATTGTTTCTGAAGTAATAGTACATTACTGCAGACGCCGGGAAGGAAGGGCTTGCCGGGTGAGTAGGTATAGATGGATAGTGATACGAAGCCGGCAAGCCTTTTTCACGGCCAGGCATGTACAGTGATTTTCTCAAAAAACGTGATACTTTGAAGCCTCACGACATTTCATTGCATGTTTGAGAAAAAAATTATAATAATGTAATTTGTTTATTTTTCAGAAAGAATAATTGTGTACAATGTTTTACTTAGCACAAGTAATCTTTACATTTGCTTAAGGGGACGTAGGTTCGTGGTCTTCTCTCCCTCTCACTGAGCATAAGCGTGAGCGAGATGGAACTGCGTGTTTGGAAGCGCGGATATCATGTTTTTTTTAATTTTATTTTTTTGTGCGTTTTAATAAAAAAAATATGATAGTTGATTTCCCTCAAACATGACATTACCGATTTTTAAAACCAATTGTTATATGTTTAGCTGTTGTGCATAATTTGTTACGATTTTTTAAAATGTATTTTAGACCTATGTTCGTGATTTTTTTCTATCGAGCGAAAGTCAAAAACTCAGAATTCAAATAGCTGATTTCTCTCGAAAAAGGCCTCAAAATTGCTAATTAAATTTTTAAGACAGCCGTATTATAGTCCAAACAAGAGCTACGATTTTTTGAAAATCCGTTTTCGGAGCTCACGTCGCCTTAACTAAGGAGTGCGGAGGGGATGCCGCCCGCAATCAGTTCAGCTTGGTTAACTATAAATTACTAACTATATTAACATTAAATACTTATACAGTGTGTTTTATTAACTTTTTATTTGTTTTTTAAACGTTATACAGCATTTTTAATTTATTAACGTAGGTATACCGTGTTTTTTTTTATTTCCGTTAACTTTAAGGGAAGAATCCTCAGGTTAAATGGAACTAATTTCTCTAAGAAACTAGTGTCTTAACTCTTACTATTTTTCAGATATTCAATAAATCAATTTAATGACCGAATCAGTGTGAAGGATCCTTTATTTTATTTACGTTAAAAACGAAAAAGGGAATTATTGGGATTTGAACCTGGGACCCTCACTCAATAAGCAAACTATTTACCACTGAGCCATGTGTTGACAAGTGCTGTCGTAGGTGAAAATTAACTTTGTGTTAATTGAGATTAAGTGTTAGAGCCCTCCCACACTGTAATATTGATTTAGTTTGTATGAAAAATGAAAAAAAAAATTTTTTTTCGAATTTAACAAAAAGCAACATACCAGGTAGCTTCTGTTAATGAACCGAACATCGTGTCGAAATTAACGGAAATCAAAAAATACACGGTGTATATTTAGTGCTTATCTATGTTATGTTAGTCTAAGTAAGTAGTAAAGTCAATATCAGACACTGCACTCGTTCGATCTTCTTTGTAATCTTTGTGAGTGTTACTCAAAATGGCTGTTACTCAATTACTTGGAAATGCAGGTGTTGTGATAAATTAGTTATATTATTAAAACAAGTAAATAATTTTTGCTGAACAAAAAATGGAAAATGGGTACAACAAGAATTAATTAAAATAATAACAATACACGTACCAGTAGGAAGGATAAAACATTCGTTTGACCTCTAAAAATATAATTACGTAAACCTCGACCTTACTATGTAGGTATTTGTAAAGTAAATAACAGTAAAAAAACGAAAAAGAAATACATATTGCATGGGCGTGTCCGCGGTCGGAAAATCTAGCTTTACGTAGGTGGGTACCAATAACACGTACCGAGCACTCGCAACATAGTAGTGCACCGCTAGGTATATTGCAGTATTACCGTTTAAAAAGATAAACCGCGGGTGATCGAAACAGTGCATGGCTGGGCGGCGGCGCGGTGCGCGGGGCTGTCTAGACGCTACGTCACGCGGCCTCGCTATACCGCGGTAAACAACAGTGTGCACTGACCGAATATGGCATCCAGCTCGCCAAAGCCGTCACCCTGCGTACATATCCCATGGGACAGAGGCCAACGTGATCACTATCGCCACATCTACTTTACATTTGGTATAGATCACGATTTACTATAATCTCACGAATAGGTACCTGCATCAATAGAATTTGCCGAGGATTTTTTATGAGGAAAACCAAACGCTTATTTCTGCTTACAGCGGCCTGTGACAGAAATATAGACAGTATGCATACTTTTAATAATTTACTTTAAAAAGAAAGTTTAAACCGACTCCAATTCAGTACTTCGCCAAGCCACATAGGTACATGAAAATTTCCACATGTCCTTTCCAATTCACCACATGAACTGCTTTCCGAGAGCAAATGCGATGACTATTACAGAAAAAACCCAAGTCGCTATCTGTGGGCTGATAATATTTGAGGAGTTCCGTCGATTCCTCAAGGATCTCAGAATTAACACTTCAGTAGTTGCTACTTCAACGGAATCATGGCAGAATCTTTGACGTAAGTACTTTACATATTTGAGGAGTTCCATAAGTCATGTGTGGTCTTCATCATTAGTTCCACTTCACCAAAATTGCGATTTCCGAGGGTAAACACACGAGTTATAGGTAATAGAAAATACCGAAATAACTAGCGTGCCTTCAAAATATGAGTGTTGCCCTCAATTTCCCTGGGATCGAAAGGGAAGTGAAGGAGTAGGTATACTCTTTCGATTAAAAAAAGAATTTTGGATATCGGTCCACAATTGACGGAAAAATCGGCGATCATACATAAAAAAAAGACATAGATACAGCGGAACATATAACCTCCTCCTTTTTTAAAGCCGGTCCCGTTGTCCTATTGAGGTAGGTGCGAAATCATATAACATATTGGCGTGATCTGAAAACAGTTTCGAATGCAGATTTTTATTGTTTAGTCATTTGTACACCTATGCTAAAAGCTCTTGTTGAAAAGCGAATGATTGGGCCAGCAGTGGGTCACTTCTCTAACTTAAAAGAAGTCTTAGGTTTTTTGGATGTGCCAATTTAAAATGACACAACCTTGTTTTCCATGCGTATGTCTTAACCGTCTCAAATTCTACGTAGGTATGTTCAATTGAAATGTCAGTAGGTACTAATGAAATCATATTTAATTTATTTCATTTTATTTCAACTTTCAATAACTAATATCCTGTGGCGCCTCAGACATATTGATTTGATATGGTTGTGTCTGCTCAAGATAACAAAGATAAGATATCTACAAATCCTAAGAATCGACCGCTGACGTCATTGGAACGCATGACCAGATGGAGTTTTCGGAATGCTGTATGTTAGTTTTATAGTTCAGTTTGGCGGATGTGAGCTGGGGAAGCCCTGGTGCCGGCGGACGTATGCCGCTTATCTACCGCAGACTTTCCTGGTATTATATTATGGGGGTCACGCACACATGCATATGTATATCCACCAACATTTGCACTTGTGCACTCGTGAAGGGAGTTATACGCATAATTTGAAAAATGGAAGTGTGGTGTCCCTGTGTTGTCGGGTTAGGGTGCTATCCTAACCCGACAACACAAGGGAGACACCGCCTTTCTTCCCATGATGAGTGTCGTAAGAGTCGACTATTATGTGTTGTGGGACTTGTGGGTGATGGGTTAGCAACCTATCACTGCAATATCACATTTTCTCCATCTTGAAACCTACAATAATTGCCAGAAGAGACACTGACAAGGACATTTCATAAGGTCTGCCTTCGTCTTTTAGGTAGATACAGGGGGTGAGTTTAAGTTTATGCAAAGAAAGGAATACCTACTAAAATTTACAAGTTACGGGCTACCCCACACTAGGCCAGGCCTGTATTGTGAGAGTTAAATAGAAACCTGCGCAATTACCTTTACACAGCGGCTTGATTGAACGATATTGAAAAAATAGGACGGACCAAATTTTAAGATTTTTATTTTATTTTAATTTAACGTAACGGGATTCTAATTAGCAGCATACCTAGTTGAGTTCTTGTGCGAGTAAAAAAACGTGACTGTAAGGATTTAGTGTATGACACAGAATAGGTGTACATACCTAATATATTGTAAGTAACTGGTATAGGGAAAAGAAGTTGCCCAGTGAGTCGGAAGGTTCTTGAGATCGGTCGATAGTTATCTATAGCTGCTAAAATAACATATCCTCACATTCCTTGTAAGTCTGGGACAACAAACACTTACGTAATATATCTCTTGTGCCATATGAGCATAGTTTATAGATGATATGAGTTCTGTAATCATATTCTATATAAACCGCAGTCATATTCAACATTCGTGTAAAATCGGTCTTTACACACAGGTACCATGGACTACCAAGCCTACCTAACAAGAAAAAGTCGCCAAAGTTCAACCATCAGTGCTCCTAAAGATTAAAACGATCGAGAATCCAAAATATTGAATTGCTCATGTTATCATGTATCACTATCACTATCATCACTACATACTCGTAGTATAAAACAAAGTATGTCTGTCCCTATGTATGCTTAGATCTTTATAACTACGCAACGAATTTTGATGCGATTTTTTTTAATATGATTCAAGAGGAAGGTTTAAGTATAATACATACCCGTGCAAAGCCGGGGCGGGTCGCTTGTAATGTATATTTCTTATTTTCTTCATTAAATAGGAAAATTATAAACACCATTATTAGCGACCCGCCCCAGCTTCCACAAGTGTATCCTATATGAATAGTACATGCAATGCTCTTGAATCACTCTATCTATTAAAAAAACCGCATCAAAATCCGTTGCGTAGTTTTAAAGATCTAAGCATACATAGAGACAGACAGCGGGAAGCGACTTTGTTTTATATACGCAGCCGGCCAAGATACAGGCTCAGCCTAGTTTGGCGTCTGACGGATATAACGTTTATAATTTAAGTGTGTTTTTGTTAAATAAATAAATTTTAATTTAATTTAATTTAATTATACTATGTGATGATACGGTTACTAAGTACAAAATATTTATTTTGTAAAGTATATACAAGATTATCATTAACTAAATTAAATTAATGTACAAATTAAATTATTGAATATAGTCAGTAGGTACTACAGGAGTGCTGCTATACAACTTTACAGGGTATGTCGATTTATTGAAATCGAAACAGAGTAAGGTACAAACGACCACACAGTTTTATCTGACCATCATGTATTTATATTGAACATTATTGCAATGCACATAAAGTGCACGGATGGTCAGTTAACTGTGTTGGCGATGGTAGGTATACGTAATACCTACATCTTTGAAAATGCTCCAATCATTTTTTGGAACCATATCGTTGAGCGACACACGCGAGTCGGCAACAAAGCGTCCCCCCTCTTAAGGATAATGTCTAAATAAGTACTTTGACCCAGACACCGTAATCATGCTTTTTACTAGGCCACGAACGCGTACTCTACACAAATGATTTCAGGGTTCCTGCGTAAAGACTCTTTCAATTACTTCTTTGCTCCTAGGTATTTTAAAATCAACTCGGCACAATAGTTAGTAGTACTTAAAATATTTACCAACAAGCGTTCAGCAAGTTCATGTTTAACTCAAGAATAATCCGTTTTTTTTCATTTATTTATTATAAAAAAAGAATACAAAAGAAAACATTTGTACAGCACCGTAAAGGTTTATCTGCCGCTGTCTGTATTCGCTCTTTAACTAATTAAATATATATTTTTACGGGGGTGCAGTTCTATTTTAGCTAGATTAATATTATAGTTACTTACAATAGTATACTTAGTTAATTACTATTGGCTATATTCGTAAACGTTCAAGTTCGTCTGTCTCTCACGTTGCCTTTGGCATTTGTGTTCGTAAGAATGGGACAAAAACACATTTTTTATACATATAGTAGGCCTTTTAAATAAGGCCGTATGATGTAAGTAATTTTTTATAACTGTATTTTTTTTAATGTTTACACATGGAATGTTTGTGCAGTTGGCACATTACCAAGATATAAAACGCTTTGAAAGTACGAGTACTACGTTTACATTTTTGTGGGTTATTACTTATGCTATTGACAATATCGGCGGGTAGTTAATTAAGAATATTTGGTAACAGGTGTTCCCATGTTATATACTGACTAAATACTATAGCAGATCAAATGTGATCTGGCAAGATGTTGGAAACCACAATCTTCATTAGGCCACTGAGCCCGTGTTCTAGGTTATACAAAATTTGATACTCGTGTTAGTCATCGTCGGTCGTCTAGGTCGACACTCTTTATTAAGAACATGGGCATCCTTTAGATGTTTAGCAATTACTAATATTAGTGTGCATGTCGTAACGTCGGTGACGAGGCCGGGCCGGGATGAATGGGCCAATAAACGTACATCGAATAGTTAGTCTGTTTCCAGAAGTGCTGCGTACTTTGAATATCTTTGATGAACCATTCATAATTCGGCCATTATAGTTAGTTCTGAATATAGTTTCGCCGCCTATTTTAACCCTTTGAACGAACATCAAGTTGTCATAGAATGCCATATCTATATAAAAGATGACTACTTTACACCTGTACTTACTCTACCTAGTTGTTAATAATTTGACGTAAGTTCAATTCCGCAGTCTGCACCATAGACTATATTGAATGGTCTGCACTCGTGCAACAAATACCTCCCGGTGACATTGTGTTAGTGAGGAAAAGGCTAAAAAGCCAAACACTAGTAAAAGTTGTCTTCCTGTCGGATTTCATCATAAATTACCGTGACACAACAATTATATTGATCCCGATTCCGACGGAATCATTTTGCTAAATGTTATCATTTATCGCTGACAGCTACGAGTTGGTCGCGTGCAACACCGCGGCACTAACCATGAGAGATAAGTGTAAACAAACTCTTTTTTAATGCTCGCGAGTGAATGAAAGTATTTTAGTTCAGTTCATTGATCACAGTAGCAGCGGTGTCGGGAAACGCTATGGTCAGACGGAATTCTCTGTCGCGTGTTGCACACTTAATGTGATGTAAATTCAATGAACAATTTCAGTTTCAAATCGTTGAGCCTGGTTGAGCTGTGGACATTAAACGATGCGGCTTCTGTTCGTGCCACTAGACTTGGCATTTACGAAACTAACTAAATATTGTCTATAGATACCTGCATATTAGTACACGTCAACTCGCAGACCCGAAGTTGGTCTGGCGGAAGACCCTAGAGCTAGACTAACCCGACGCTATACCGACGACATCCCGGACATCAGCCTGTACGAGATTAGAATGGCTCTGAAACAGCTTAAGAACAGCAAGGCACCCGATGAAGACAGAATTAGAGCCGAACTCCTGAAAGCGGGTGGAAAACCGATCCTTACGGCCCTTCAGAAGTTGTTCGACACCGTCTTACTGGAAGGGAGAACGCCAAAGTCGTGGAACAGAGGAGAGGTGGAGCGAGCAGCAGTTCTTCAAAAAGGGTGACAACACCCTGTTGAAGAACTACCGACCCATCTCACTCCTGCTAATAACACTGCTGCTATAAGCTATTTTCAAGAGTCATTACGAATCGTCTCGCACGTAGGCTTGATGACTTCCAGCCTCCCGAACAAGCCGGTTTCCGAAGAGTCTTTAGTACCGTAGACCACATACATACGGTCCGTCAGGTTATACAGAAGACTGATGAGTATAACCTGCCTCTGTGCTCAGCGTTCGTGGACTACCGAGAAAGCCTTCGATTCGGTCGAAACCTGGGCTGTGTACTACAGTCTCTCCAGCGGTGCCAAGTAGACTGCCGCTATATCGAAGTACTGAAGTGTTAACGCCACTATGTCAGTCCAACTCCAGGATCGGAGCTCGAAGCCTATTCCGCTGCAGCGGGGTGTAAGGCAAGGGGATGTTATTTCCCCAAAACTGTTCAGCGCTGCACTGGAAGACGTTTTCAAGACTCTGGACTGGAGAAGGCTAGGCATCAACATCAACGGCGAGTACATCACTCACCTTCGGTTTGCTGTTGATATAGTAGTCTTGGCTGAGACCATGGAGGACTTGAGTACTATGCTCGATGACCTCAGTAAAGCCTCCGAGCGAGTTCGTCTAAGGATCAAAAATCCATGTAGTACCAACTCCCATTTCAATCGGACTTCTCTAGGAAGCTCTCCGGAGTGCTCTAAGTCACCTTCACTTGACAAGACAAGCTAGTGATTTTGAACCAACTACATAAGTATGTAGTTCACTGAAACAGGTAGGTATTAAATATGTCGCACAACAGCAACGCATTATGTTGATCAATGCCATGTTATTCTTATGGGCACAAATCAGTTTGGTATTTTTTGCGTGAAATAGTGACTAATATCAGGAATATCCTGAAGTTGGAGTTCGTATAAGGATACCTATTTAAATCCAAGTATTGCTACAAAATGATAATAGTTAAGTCTCTAATCTATAATCACAATCACGCCATGAAATTCCACAAGAAAATTGAGCAACAAAAGCCTTTAGATACTTTTTGTAACGTGTCACGGTTATTTGCCTTCAGGTAATGTACGCAGTAAATTTGTAAGCAGTTGTAATAAATTGTTGCACAATCAGGGAACAAACGAGGTGCGCGTCGTTAATGTGACGCGCTCAATTTAACCGCCACAGCGTTGCTTGACAAACCAGATATTTTGTCTAGACGGACGGTAACTAGGTACCTACTCACTTTAGTAACGCCTGGGCCCACTTAAGGGGACGTAGGTTCGTGGTCTTCTCTCCCTCTCACTGAGCATAAGCGTGAGGCACGACATGGAAGTGCGTGATTGGAAGCGCGGATATCATGTTTTTTAATTTTAATTTTTTGTGCGTTTTAATAAATAAAAAAGTAATATCTGATTTCCTTCAAACATGACATTGCCGATTTTTAGAACCAATTTTAATATGTTTAGCTGTTGTGCATAATTTGTTACGATTTTTTTAAGTGTATTTTAGACCTATGTTCGTGATTTTTTTCTATCGAGCGAAAGTCAAAAACTCAGGATTCGAATAGCTAATTTCCCTCGAAAAAGGCCTCAAGATTGCTAATTAAATTTAAAGCAGCCGTATTTTAACCCAAACAAGAGCCACGATTTTTTTTAAATCAGTTTTTGGAGCTCACGTCGCCTTAAACTCAGGAACTTAAGTAGGTAGTTAGAATAAAGAAAAGAGGGATTGTAATGCTGACGCTTTACAATGAGTCCCGAGACAAGGGATCCCGAGTGCATTGTGTAAAGAGAGCCACAGAAGTCATACCTGATAAGGTCATACAGGCAGAGTGATTCAGTTGATTTAATAGCTGTGTAGATCCACGCAAGAATTATGCAACCAGGGTTATGGTGATGCCATAGCAAACACTTACAACTGGAGCGTTCATGTTTAACCAAAGATTAGATTCCACGATATTCATTGCGATGCGCAAATCTTCCGTCTGACTAATAAGTTGGCAGAAGCAATGAAAATAAATAACGAGTAACGACCCTTAGGTCGCGTTTATGGACAATGGGGCGTTCAGCGGCGCGGACCCTGCATCGGAAGTCGCCCAAACATAAACATATGGAGTTGGTGGGCATGGAAACCTATAAGTGTGGACAGATTATTGTGGCAATCCCGTGAACACAGTGAGTTCAGTGTGCGTATCGTCTATCGGAGGAGAGGATCTCCTTTATTTTTTTTTGTTTAGGGGTCAAAATGCGTTACGCATACCACCCGGGTGCAGGTGACCCGAGTGGTTATGTGTATGTGGGAATCCCGTATGGGCTAATGAGACCCACGGTGTACCCACTAAAAACCCTCCCACTTGCCGCCTCGCCGCCTTGTGGCGAGGTTACGGGAACGCTTGCGCACACATCCGCGACCCCGCTGGCGGCAGCCGCCCACGAGCGGCTTCTTCGCGGATGCCCAGGGGCCCTCCACGTGAGGCACGCCAAATGTTTTGGCGCGCCTTCCTCCTCGATCTCCACCTGTTCAGTAGCGGACCCCCCTGAGTCAGCTACGAGGAGATCATGGGTGCGGGAAATCCAGCACCCGGTGGCGGATCAGATCGATCATATGGACTTGCTTTAGAGTGATTATTTAAAGGCGTGAGCGTTTCAATCCATAGTCCCTTGACAGCACGCAACCAACCTTACAATTTATATGGTTGTTACACTAAATTATTATATCCAATGTCCCCATAGATCGTTCATTTCACGAGGAAACGTCACACTCCTCCTTGCGTACTTGGTAGTTAAAGGGACCTCTTCATGGATTGAACGACCAATAACTTTCGGGTGTCTCGGTTTTTGCTGTTGCAATATGGCAGCATGCTAGTAATTTAGTCATGTTAAAAGTGCTATCTTAGTTTGAAGTATTGCAAAGTAAATACCAAGTAAGATTGTACTTAATGTTGGTATAAATTTTAGAGAAATACTTCTATTTATGTTGTGTAGGTACCCGCTACACTCCCCGCCTCCGCTGCCTCTCCGCTTCGCTGGTCTTCGAATTGCAGTATACGCATCGGCGCCTGAGAAAAATGTCTACCGCCTGCTGCCTACAACAGTGAATTATCAATAGAAATTATAGCACTACGAGCGATACCCGTGGTAACTATTCGTCAGTCAGGTCATTCACTGCCGCCTGCTTATTTGCAACATTGTTTATCGCTATAAATACTCACAGTATTGTGGCACAACCATTATTCTTGGCTCCCATTTGAACTAATACACTATTATGTGAGACATGTGAACATTTAACACTGCGTTACACCTACGTTCTTTTAGCGTTAGGTTGTTTTGAGAATTCCTGGAAAAACCCGTTTAGTAGTTAATTCTCAATGCATGTTTTACT
Organism: Epinotia brunnichana; assembly: GCA_963854355.1. Taxonomy (NCBI): domain Eukaryota; kingdom Metazoa; phylum Arthropoda; class Insecta; order Lepidoptera; family Tortricidae; genus Epinotia; species Epinotia brunnichana. The sequence goes on from OY977947.1 coordinate 14,867,640, forward strand.
TAAGATCTCTGCAAACATCAAAGTACATTTTCGATGAATGATTTACATATGTAGCTCATGCTCATGATACAATGATATACTATGAATTCCTTTGAGACTTAGTATGCATGCAGTAGGTAATTTAATGTACATAACTAAATCGTCGCTGATAATTGATAAAGGAATAAAGTAGGTATTTCGGCATTGCTCAGGAAAGCTACATAATTGGCTACTCGTACTTTCCTAAAAAAATATTTTTAGTCCGTCAGTTAGATAATCAAAAAAAAAAACTCATATTTTTATTTTGTCATTCAATCATAAAATTATGAAGATATAGCCCGTTAAAGTTCCGCGTAACGTCACATTATGGCACACTTTTTAGTATAATGTGACGTCACGCGGAAGTTTAACGGGCTATATCTTCATATTCTTTTGTTTAAATATTTGACAAAATAATATATTTTTTATATTCGACTGACGGACTAGATAAATAGAATTATATATTTTTTACCCAGGAAAGTACCCATTGCATATGGCCCAAGGAGCCTCTTGACTAATATTATACTCAGCTAAAATTCCATTTTCATTACGTTATCTATTAGTACAGCGACAAAGTAAAGAATGTTGATATATTTCATATTTCAGCAGGTTGTACCTACCTTATCGCAACACAAACATTTACCCAGACAGTCAACCTAATAACCTGATGTTGTGTAATAGCTGTGCGCTATGATATGAAGGTGTCATCATTACATTAGTACTCGTAACGACAACACTGCAATATTTATGGCTTTGTATTGTCTTGGGAGATTTGTAAACATACTAATACCGACTTTAACCGTTTGAACGCCACATGTTTTAAATACAAACAGCAACACGTTTCAATGACCAATAACTTGTACGCGTTATATCGATGGAATAAGGTGTTGCCGATGTTACACAGAAAAAGTACGTGCGTGATTCGAGGTAAATAGTCTTGAACCAAGAAACTAATTACGAAGATGTTAAATTATCTCGAATTAAGCGAAATTAACTTCATCCAAGTTTTTTTTTCTTAGTACTTTCGAAAGAATCATCTTTATTCAAGACTAGCTAATCGCCCGCGTATTGCAAAGAACGCAGGCAAACTCGCGGGGTAAAACATAGCCTATGTCCATGCAGAAAGTCAATTCTATACAGGGGTGAAATAATTTAAAAAAACCGGTCCCGTGGTTCCGGAGTCCGGAGTTTACCCATTAGGTACAGTCAACCAAATTGATTCCTAGGCCATCATAGAACATTGCTGTTGTAAATGCTATGTCCATACGGGTTACTAGGATTATTGCGTCGCTATGTAGCAGTTAAAATTACATTTTTTTTAATTTATTGGTACAATAAAAAAAATTGAGAGAGAGGTACATAACATAAGTTATGTTGCCCACATCCCACATCCCCAGTATATATAATATATTTTATTTTATGTACCTACGAAAGCTGCCTATAAATAAAGCATGTCTAGTAATTTAATAAATCCACTTCGCCCAATAGGAAACCCAACCGACGGGCCTGTCGACTCGTAATGAAATTACAATCACGTAGGCTGGTTGTCTGGGTCTCGACTCTCGATACGAAAGTTAGGTACGCCGTCGCCTCGGCGTCTTTTCGGCATATTTTATGAAGATCCTAACAGCTATAAAAATAACCTAGTTCCTGAGACAGAATCTTCTACTGATGTGTCTTACACGTCTTGAAATAGTGTTAAGGCTCCTCTAGTCTTACCTCGAAAAAATGCTTGTCACTCGTACCTAGAGTCATTTCCTCACGGAGAGTACCTGTTTCGCTATCTAAGTATAATCTTTGTCTACGTCGTGTGTATAGAGTCTGTTCATTATAGAATAAAGAGTCTGTTAATTCTTGTCCTAGACTGGGTCCAGCTTAGATAAAGACGCAAAACATTACCTCCTAAGTGTAAATGATATTGATACAAGTGGCTAAGCATTGTTTGTTCGAGCTAAGACTAGAGGAGCCTAAATACCGTTTCAGTTTGACTCATATTTTATTACAAGACCATGATAATAGGTAGATCCCATTTCATCAACTCTAAAAGATATAGTGCCAGGTCGGTAAAAGGCTTAAAAGGGGTTTGTCACACCACTTTATATTATTTAACACTAGTGGTTCTGTTGTGTGGTCTTCAGATATCTTTGTCACACCACTTTTTATTATTTAACACTAGTGTTTCGGTGGTCTTCAGTTGCTTTGTCACACTACTTTATATTATTTAACACTAGTGGTTCTGTGGTCTTCTGCACCTGCTCACAAAATTTCACGAGAATCGGTTGAAAAATGCGACCTGTAGAGGAGAACAGCAATAATTTTGTAACGGATAACTTCGCTCGCTTTGCTCGCTCGTTCAATTAAGTACTTAATATACTTCTACATTTTTACGTAAGGGCATGTAAAAACTGTACATTCCATTACTTAACATTTTCATCGCAGAAAGATATAATCATAACCGCAGCTACTGACGACAGCCTGCCAGCAAAGACAAAGACAAAATATTTATTTGTAAACATAGATTGAATGGTCTTACAATAATGTATAGTGTATCTCTATGTTTTGCCATAAGGCATACAAATATTTTAAGTAGAGATGGAGCATGCATAAACAGTTACAATTCTTCATCTGTCAAGTATACCCTTTGTGAATAGTAGGTTTTTTTAATTAGAAATGCAAGCAAGCATAAGCAAGGATACGTAGATACATAGTGAAAGTAAAACCAATTTTGATAAGTAAAACTAATCTCACCCTGCTAGCGATTTCCCGGTTCTCTCATCGACAGCTAATCCCAAGATTTGGCACTACTTTAAATGAGCGTTTTTTCGAAAAAAAGTGTACACAACCACTTTTTTTCAAAATTCATTTTTTTTTTGTTTTTCTTACTCAGAATCTTTGATACTATCGATCCTCATACAAGAAAAAAAGTGTCCTAAATATTCCATTCCAGATCGTCACATTTTTGCATGCAGTCTTTTTTTATTTATATGATCGTGACGCACTGGAAGAAAAAAATTACATAAATAAATAAATAAATTCATTTATTTATTCAACCAACTTGGATCATACATTTAAATACTATACACAAACCATAAAAAATACAAATACATGTCAGGGTTAGTAGGTAAATTTCATCTTACATCTAAAGTGTTAGTAGAGGAAGCTTGCATAGACAATACTGCAAGTGGGAACGAGATACAATGTCAACGCTGCTAGTGTCGCTACCTACGAAGAGTTTTGCGTACTGTTCCCTATTCATGTATACATATTAAACCTGCCAGTATTCGCATTTTACGCAAAACTATTCGTAGGTGGCGACACTAGCAGCGTTGACATTGTATCTCGTTCCCACTTGCGGTATTGTCTATGCAAGCATCCTTGTCACTCATTTGACAAGCAATTGTGCATGTGTGTATGAATCCCTATATTCCTATACTGGTTTACTATTAGCGGTAGTGCTGCCTCTGGCGGCAGAACATTGCAGTAATGTTCCCTATTCATCTTTGTATTTTGAAGGAAATAAAGTTTGCACATTACTGCGACAAATTTATAAACTTCAAATTTTTGTTACTAGCCGTTTGTTCAATAAAAAGTTAAAAAAACTGTATTCCGACTGCGGAAAACTAACTGAAATAAAATCTTTTGTTTTCATACACAAGGTAGCGTATGTTCCGAATCGGTTGATACCTCATTCATTACATTACATTACTCAACTGATTCTAACAGAGTGTTTAAATTACAAAAACAAGCCATACGCATATTAGCGGGAGTAAATCCGAGGCACTCGTGTAGAGAAATATTTAAAACATTGAAGTTGATGACCCACTACTCACTTTACGTATATGAGGTTATTATGTTCACACGTGGAAATATTAAATTATTTAAACGGGCGAATTTCCCTGGCAGAATCACCCGCCAAACGGGGCGACTACTGTCCGTGCCGCGTCGACTTGCGCTGCTCGATCAGAATCGCCGAGTAGTAGGCCCGTTGTTTTATGAATGCCTACCCGCCAGTCTCAAAAATGCAATCTCAGATGATAAATTTGAGCACCGGCTGAAGGAACTTTTATTGTCCAAACCGTTATATTCCGTGAAGGAATATAACGAAATCAAATTTTAAAATTAATTTGTTATGATAATTATCTTTAAGTTATTAAGTATTTGTGTTGTTTTTGTTTTTTATACTATTTTGACATGTTACCGTTGTATTTTTATATTTTGATATTGTACCTATTGATAAAATAACTTATTTTGACATTTGACGTTGCTTAGGATATCCTAATTATGTATACAAGTTTATTGACATTATTATTTTTCTTTTTGACTTTTACTTGTGACATTTTCTATTGTTTTTATAATGTCAAATTATTACAGGTACATATTGACGATCTCTTAGTGAATCCATCTTATATTTGATGTAAAATAATATGTTATTTTCTAAAAGAAATAAATGAATCCATCTATCTATCTATCATTAAAATTTGTTGAGTAGCTTAAACGCTACGCTGGAACGCACGTAAATTATACAAACATAGACTGCTAAAATCACATCCCTTCCTTTCGGCTTTGCCTTAGTCAGGCAAAAAACAAGAAGTCAGCAAAATAAGTATATTCAAAACTAGATCACGTTCAGTACCTTTTCAAATCAACTTTACTGACACTTACACACAGTTTACACACAGATTCGTCATGTCTGTCTGTCTGTCTGTCCGTCCCTCCGTATGTCACATCCACTTTTTCCGAAACTATAAGAGCTATACTGTTGAAACTTGGTAAGTAGATGTATTCTGTGAACCGCATTAAGGTTTTCACACAAATAAAGAAAAAAAAGACTAAGTTTTGGGGGTTCCCCATACTCAGAACTGAAACTCAAAAAAAAATTTTTCATCATACCCATACGTGTGGGGTATCTATGGATAGGTCTTCAAAATTATATAGAGGTTTTTAATACCATTTTCTTCTAAACTGAATTGTTTGCGCGAGAGAAACGAAAAAGAACTTCCAAAGTGGTAAAATGTGTGTGTCCCCCCCCCCCCCCCCCCCCTCCCCCTGTAACTTCTAAAATAAGAGAATGATAAAACTAAAAAATATATAAGATGTACAATTACCATGCAAACTTCCACCGAAAATTGGTTTGAACGAGATCTAGTAAGTAGTTTTTTTTAATACGTCATTAAATCGTAAAGCGCAATTTATTTTACGGAACCCTTCATGTGCGAGTCCGACTCGCACTTGGCCGCTTTTATTTTGACTCTATTCGTAGCTCTACGCCGTAGCTCGTAGCGGATATTTCCCGGTTTGTGGTAAAAAATAGGTGTAGCGGTTTGACCCGATATCGCGTTATGTACAAATAAGTTTACGAAGCGTGAACATAGTTTTCATACTACTAGTCGTTAGCCCCTACACCAAGGTTGAAAACATTTTAAAGGGCTATATATTACTTTTCACATTTAAAGTGAAAAAAAATTGCCACCTCCAATTCGTTCTTTACAGAGGATATTTGACAAAAACATTGGCTAGCATTTCGATTTCGCATTTCAATTTGATTTTAATGTGTTTCGTGTAATCACTGCCCCACGCGCCGGGCAAACGCTAACGTTTTTTAGAGACCCTGGTACCTATATTTATTATTTTTTTATGCACTGGCTATTAAATAAATAAATATAGTCGGCGAGTTTCAGGTGTACCCTAACTTAGGAAAGTAGTCGGTGAGTGGTGTGTGAGGCAGACTCGCGGCTAGCGGTGGTAGCCGCTGAGTCACGCGCCTGTCTGCCATTGTTTGGCGCAGGCGGCGCTGGGAACTAGGCCCGCGCCCTCGCGCCGACCTTGTCTCGACACGGATTTATTGATGCGTCACCACGGGCCGCGCCAACTCGACAGGCGGCTGGGCCGAGTCGCGTGCGAGTTACCTAATGAACACTTTTAAATGTCAATAGTTCTGCATTTTTTTAAATATATAATTTGATGCAAACATTTGTTACCGATAGTTTTACATATATGCTAGGATCTGCCGAATTAAAAACGTAGAATAGATTTTCATGCTTTGGCTGTAAAACGAAAAAAAAACAGGGAAACAGATCATCGCGAATACTCTGACCAAAATATGTAAAAATATACAAATAGAATAATCAACATATCATAGTTTTGAATAGAAAGGATTCTAAGCGAATAGGGCCATTTTTTTTAATTACATTTTAACTACACTTTAAACTACAGTTTAAACAACATTAAGATAACAATTAGTCTACATTATACATTAATAAATATTAGGGGACGATATATGTATTTAATAGATATAGGTAATTACTCAAATACATAGAAAACATCCAAGACTCAGAAACAAATATTCATGCTCATTACAAAAATATTTGACATTATATATTCCTTAGTTTGTCTTTTTTGGCGATACATAAGTAGGTACCTATATCATTTTTATATAGGTACCTTATAATTTGGAATCCCAAAATGAAACAAATTAATTGCAAATAAAACTTCGGGTTCTGTACTTTCAAAACTGCATAAAACTCCAACGATATAAAAGCAGTAATATCGCCGTTGAAAACTTCGGCGTGCACATTGAACGGCGAACACCTTTAAGCACATCCAAACAGGCTTTCATAAACAAAAACTTGTTTGGAATTGAAGTTATAGTGCGGGGACACATGGTAGGCGCCAGACGTCTAGACGGTCGGTCGCGTCAGCCTGAAGGCTCTTCAGGAAGGCCGCCGAAATTCCGCCTCCCCCCGCCGCCGACGCGACCTGCGTCGATTACGTGACTCGGCACTTTCGGCAGTCGACGTGGACGCACTGCCTATACACACACACGCTTAGGTACCCATGTATACACGATGATTTTTAATCCGTGATCAGAAGTAAAATTTTCTAATTCTGTAATTGATACCAAACACGATTAACTCGAAGTTACCTAAAACAAACGTTCTTGTGTTCTTAATAAAACTGAATAAGGAATTACTTTATAATTCAAAATCATTGTCACCCAAAAAAACAAAACAAAATCATTGTCAATCATTGTCGTTAGTTTGTGTAAATTTGACGTATCTACTTAACTTCGAGAAATGTAGGTGGGGTCTTCCTCATCAGTTCCACTTCAACAAATTTGTGGTTTCCGAGTGTTAATACACGAGTTACAGCAGAAAATAATAAAGTCAATACACGCGTGCCCAATAAAATGGAAGAGTTCTCTCAATTCCCTGGATGGAATGGATCCCATCATTCAACGCTGAGTTGTGACCATTTCGTGGCAAATGTGTGTGTGTGTATGTGTCTGCAGTTTGTTTTATGTATTTCTTTTGTCACGAATAAATGTTTTCTTTCTTTCTTTCTTTCTTTCAACGGGCTTTTTGAAAATAATGGAACCAATTTGCGAGCATATACTTCCAAATGAATTTTTTTTTGTATGTCGGTTCATAAATAAAGGGTTATGATGTAAAAACATTTTTAAAAAATCTAACAAACGTTTTGAGAACGTCCTCCTTATTTTGAAGTATATTAATAAGCTAAAATAGTTTTGAAGTGGATACTTCTTTGCTCGCGTTCTGTATAGGGGTACAGTTCAAAATGTAGCACGTGACTTCCGGAATAACTTTTTGTAGAGAAGCCTAATCTGATTTCAAATAATTGTTTGTTACATGTTTTAATCCTTCTTTATTTGCCATTAGTTGCTAATCACAAAATGTTGTTTAGTTTATGGACATGAAAATAATGCTGAAATGACCGCCATTTTCAATGTATCGCGAGTCAAATGAGCTACGTCAGTCAATGTTGCCATATATATATACCGATTCATCTGTACTTATACAGATTTTAGTGAATTAATTCAGATATATATTTTACGGATACAGCCAACAAAGAAGTATCCATAAGTCATCTGGGGTCTTCATCATCAGTTCCATTTCAGCAAATTTGTGGTTTCCGAGTGTTAATACACGAGTTACAACAAAAAATAATAAAGTCAATACACGCGTGCTCAATAAAATTGAAGAGTTCTCTCAATTCCCTGGATGGAATGGATCCCATCATTCAACGGGCTGTTTAAAAATAATGGAACCAATTTGCGAGCATATACTTCCAAATGATTATTTTTTGTATGTCGGTTCATAAATGAAGGATAATGATGTAAAAAACATTTTAAAAAATCTTACAAACGTTTTGAGAACGTCCTCCTTATTTTGAAGTCTATTAATAAGCTAAAATAGTTTTGAAGTGGATACTTCTTTGCTCGCGTTCTTGTATAGGGGTACAGTTCAAAATGTATCACGTGACTTCCGGAATAACTTTTTGTAGTGAAGCCTAATCTGATTTCAAATAATTGTTTGTTACATGTTTTAATCCTTCTTTATTTGCCATTAGTTGCTAATCACAAAATGTTATTTAGTTTATGTGGCGGACATGAAAATAATGCTGAAATTACCGCCATTTTCAATGTATCGCGAGTCGCGAGTCAAATGAGCTACGTCAGTCAATGTTGCCATATATACCGATTTATCTGTACTTATACAGATTTTAGTGAATTAATTCAGATATATATTTTACGGATACAGCCAACAAAGAAGTATCCACTTAAACTTAATTAACGGTTGTACCTCAGACACAACCCGCTTCTTTTTAGGTACAATAAGTGTCGATAACAATTTACCTACGGAGGCAAATAGGCCATAACAATTAAAATACAATTGAGAACCATTCGTACAAAGCTGAAGGACTGAAGTATGTTTTTTAATAAGATACAACAGGATCTTGAGTGGACCTTGAAGTTCGCTTTCGGTCTCATATCTTCTGGGATGGAGGTGAAGAGGTTCTGCTTCTGAGCCTTTTTGCCTATCAGAAGGGGCTGCCAGGGCTCGGTCTTGAGCCCTCCAATGGTGTTATGTGGTTCCTTAATTCATCCCTTGAGGCTGCACAACTTATGCAGTCATTTGAAATTTTAAGAAGGTCTAACTGTGGGTTTCCTTCAAATTATTGCGTGCGTGCGAGAGATGGAAGGATATTGCATCGATCTTATACTCCCACTTTGGTCATCGGCCGGGGCCCAAGGCTCTGTTGAAAAGAAAAGCCTTTCGCCTAGCTTCAAATTGTTACAATGTGGCTACTTGGAAGGAGGAAAGTAGCTCTAGGTTTCTAAATTCTGCCGGGGCTCCGATTTCGTGTTCACAACAATTGCTTTTACGACTAATAAGATTATTTATGAACATTTCGAGAAAATGGGATACGACGAAGAGACGCGGTATGAACCTTCGGAATTAATTTTGAAACAGTCTCCAAAGCTTTGACTACCGCACAAAGTCCGCAAATCTTCGTGGAATCGCAAGTAATCTAAACGGAAAAATACTAAATAAAAGGCGATGAAAACATTTTCATCACTAAGTAGCAAAGTTTTATTTTTGCTCAAATTAAAAGATTTTAAAATCCATATACAATTCATTAAAGTTATCTCCCTGAACCGCGATCTGAGGATTCTGAGGTCATGAAATCAATATTATTTCAATGTGAACTTCTAGAGCTACATTACTTGATGCTAAGATGTTGTAAATGTTTGTTGCTCAATCACGTAAAAATTATAGATGTGGCGTGTACCTACACATTTTTTAATAACCGAAATAAACCCTCACTTTTTAACACGAAAATCAACACCTAAAAGGCCTAAAAGATTGGATTGAGGATGAAATCGCTGGCAAAGCTATTTATAAGGGCGAGTAACCACCAGAGCTGTGCGAGGTAGGCGTAGCGGAGCGGCGAGCGAGGAAAAGTCCACCTCGCAGCCTCCAGCCTCGATCACGCATAGTCGGATTTCTTCCTCACACTTCAGTGTGATGTATAGGTACTCACCCTAAAATAAGACACGACTTTGTTGTAAGCGGGTGGGAAAAATCTGAGTTGGCTAACCGAAATCCCTTTAATATATTATAAATATTTATTTATTCAGATAACTGATGATCCATTGGTTAGTAATTACAATCTTACGACAATTTTGTTAGAATATAATTATTAACTAAACTAAACGCTGAAACTACTAATCAAATTTAACTTATACTGTATGTGGTACAATATTTCAAGTACACAATCCCTGCGTCAACAACTTAACACGAAGGTAAATGGGGGAATCAGGTTTTGCAGCAAACAATAAAAAAAATTAATGGTGCTGCTCCGCATCCTACGCACCAGTACCCTGTGAATCCAATACACTGTATCTTCAGTTACAGTGTTTTGAATTAACAACGTCCATTCGATTTTTCTTTGCCTAATACATGGTCCTACATTCATATATTTTTGGTTTTTATAGATGAAAACTTAGATATCGCAATGTCAATTACACTGTATTTAAGTAAAACTGAAGTCCTAAAACAGCAAAACACGGTAATTGAAGATGCAGTGTGTTGCCAAAATAATCCTCACGCGTTCCAAGATACATTGTTTTGTCAAAACAAAGTAACAAGGATCGTGCGATGCAGGCGCGCGCCAATCAGAGCGCGGCTCAGCAACAATCTCGATCGTTATTGGTCGATTTAGACATAGACATAGAAAAAACTTTATTCAACATCACATTTTATACAAAAGGAACAGTGTACAAATTAGACTTAGGAATAGACAAACACACTCAAACAATACGGCCTCCGTAGCCCAGTGGGTAGTGACTCTGCCTACGAAGCTGGACGTCCCGGGTTCGAATCCCGGTCAGGGCATTTATTTGTGTGTTTATCACGAATATTTGTTCCTGAGTTATGGATGTTATATATGTATATAAGTATCTATATGTATGTATCTATTATATATATCATCGCCTAGTACCCACAACACAAGCCTTATTGAGCTTACCGTGGGCCTAGGTTGATTTGTGTAAGATTGTCCCATAATATTTATTATTTATTTATATCGTACGAGGCATTTACATTTTGTGATGCCAAAAAGGGGCTAGACTCAGCATACTGTTGCAGTGAGTACCTACTGGAGTACCTACACTGCAACGCTGATTTTCAGTCAGACCCTTACATATAATAAGTTTTAATTCTAATTAATATTGTCGGAAGGGAATGAATATCTTATTGGAATGTGAGTAATGTTGTTTATATTTTAAATTATGTAATGACTGTGGTTTGGTTGTACTTGTATAAATATGTATGTTAAGTAAGCAAGTATATAAAAAATATGAAATAAAATAATAAACAATTTGAAATGACACGTATATAGTAAGCATCAAAGATACGAGGCCAAGACTCGACCGCCCAAGGGTAGAGTTTTTTGTATCTGGAGGAGGTGTCGTTTTAATTTTAATTTAAAACTGCTCAGACAATTTAACGGAGAAGGTAATCAGTTTGAGGCAGTCACATTGTATACGCGGCGGCACTGCGCTGTTAGATGTTGTTTAGTATGACAGTTTTTAGGGTTCCGTAGCCAGATAACAAAAAACGGAACCCTTATAGATTCGTCATGTCTGTCTGTCTGTCCGTCCGTATGTCACAGCCACTTTTTTCCGAAACTATAAGAGCTATACTGTTGAAACTTGGTAAGTAGATGTATTCTGTGAACCGCATTAAGGTTTTGACACAAAAATTGAAAAAAAAACATTAAGTTTTAGGGGTCCCCATACACAGAACTGAAACGCAAAAAATTTTTTTTATATCAAACCCATACGTGTATAGGTCTTCAAAAATGATATTAAGGTTGATAATATAATTTTTTTCTAAACAGATAAGTTACGCGAGAGACACTTCCAAAGTGGTAAAATGTGTCCCCCCCCCCCCCCCCTTTGTAACTTCTAAAATAAGAGAATGATAAAACTAAAAAAATATATGATGCAAACTTCCACCGAAAATTGGTTTGAACGAGATCTAGTAAGTAGTTTTTTTTTCATACGTCATAAATCGTAAACCGCAATTTATTTTACGGAACCCTTCATGTGCGAGTCCGACTCGCACTTGGCCGCTTTTTTGTTTGTTTCCGGAGTAATTGGTGAATTTATTGGATTATAAGTTGTTATAAAATGAATTGTAATAAATTGTTGATAAAGTAATCACAAAGCAATGTGCAAAAATGCAAAATTATAATCGGTTACTCAAATAGTGCTACAATTGGTGTCGGATTTAAATAATAATGTTCAAAAAGACAATGATACCAACTTCTATCACGTATCCTCCAAGACTCTGTCATCACTAAGTCCATGCCATCATCATCAGGTACACACTGACGCAATTTCAGCCCAACTTTATTTTCACAGTTCAATATCTCAAAAAAAAACGGCTGAACCGATTTTGTTGAAACGGTGTAGCATACCACCAGAACCATCTCGATCACGTCAGTTTTCGGGCAAAAAAACCGCATTAAAATCGGCCCTTTCGTTTAGTAGCTACGATGCCACAGAGAGACACCAGAGAGACCAGCAATACACTGTAACTCTAAAATACAGTGTATTACCCTAACAATCTCATCGTTATCTTCTGATGACTATCGCGGCAATACAAGTTATCTGTGGTAAATAATTGTTATTACGGTAAAATATTATTTAAATTACTGGGGCTGTATACCTTATAAAATTACCTTTTTATTGATATCAAACACTTGAAACTTTCTAAACAAAACATTCGAGTAATCCTCTGAAGACTAAAAAAAGTGTTTTTGCTCGTTTTCTCAAAAACTGTCTTTCTCAGTTACAGTGTATTGGATTCACAGGGTACACCAGTGAAGCGGCCCTCTTCCGTACAATTGCGTCAAACCCATCCGTGCGAGCCTCGGCAAACATTAGTGATGCGCTACAGAAGCGGGGCAGCCTTAACAGCGCTCTAAATCCTGGGCATCTGAATGGGAGTCAAGATCTCTTCCTGATGATATCTTCAAGCCTAATCCCAAGGCACGACCTACTGGATTTGAAGAGCCCCGACGCGTTTGGTGCATGCTGAATCGGATAAGGACAGGAGTTGGGAACTGTGCTTACTTATGGCACAAATGGAACTGGTGCGAATCAGCAGTGTGCCGGTGTGGAGCTCCCGAGCAGACTGTTCACCACACGGTATTTGACTGCCCTCTAACCAAATACCACGGGCAAGTGGAGGATTTTAAAACTTTAACTAAAGACGCGGTAGCGTACTTGAAAACCGTAAATCTTTGAAGTAGAGATATAAAAAACAAGCCATACGATAAATAAATAAATAAATAATCCATTGTTAGGTATATTGGATTGTTGAGTATAGTTAAGCCACAGGCTGCTCGTGTAAAAACTCTGACAGTACGCCTTGAAAAGGGTGATTTTTACTAATGGGTGGAACAACGAGCAAACCTGCGGGCCAACATGTTACTTCTCACCGCCAGTGCCCTGCGTTCTCTTTCAATGTCCATTTGATCCTTAAGGTCGTCGGTAAGATAATGCCCTAGATAATTAAAACTGTAAGTAGTAAGGATTCGCTGGTTCTGCCCCCGGTACTAGATCATACCCCCTTTCCAGCCCCTCTAGGCCGTGCCCCCCGCTCTGGCCCTAGTTTTAGTGGACTTAGATGGACTACGAAACCTAAAAAAAAAAAAAAAAAAAAAAAAGTAATAATACAATAATAAACTAATAGCCCCCCATTTGAAGCGTTTGCGCTGGGTCCTGAAGCTCTACGACAACTCCTTCATGCTTTTACGTTGTGCTATTTAACGCAATGACCCTTTTGTTCGGTTTCCTATTGTTAACACCACTGTCTATTGTCCCATTGTTCCCGACCGCCCGCGTACCTGCGCGCCCCGCCCGTTCGATTCCCTATCAGCTTTATACGTTTTCTTAATGCTACTAATCAACATTACAATCACTTGTGCATTACATACTTCCTATTTAAACCTATTTTTTTAATCTTAGGGTCAATGTTCTAACCTAACCTAACCTATTTTTCTGGTTTGAGTCAGTTGTGTGGGGAGTGCATCTCTAAACCTAAACCTACATATTCATTTTGGTATCTGGTACCTATCCTGTATTAAAATGATGTAAGCGCCATGAAATTAGTGGCGGTTAAGACTTTTACAAAAGTAAAACGTATGTCCCTCATTAAATTAACGGTGTTTAAGACCTTTTTGCTTGTGCACTCTACACAGTAGCACATACATCTAATTATTTTTATTGCATAAACTTTTGATCCATGCTCCTAATTTTGGTTTATAAGTAATGCAAAAAGTGTGATTCATTCTCAATACGTTTTATAGGTATTTTTTTTTTAAAGATTCCTACTACCTGAAAATTGATAACTTTGGAAGCTGGTTTTGACCTGTTTAATCTTGATAAAATTAAGTGTTCTATAATGTGACATCTGATTTATTGTTGTATTAGACCTACTGTTAATAAATTATTGTAATATTCCTACAAAGCATTTTTTACAGCCTTTTTGGTATCAGGTGGTGTCACGATACATGTTTGCGCAGGATACTAAGGAACTAGATGTGACATGTTCGTTTGATAAGTTTGGATGCAGGTTTTAACCTGTTCAGTCTTGACAGAATGCACGTGTTCCGTAATGTGACATCTGATTTAGTAGGGTATTAGACTCATTGATAATAAATTATTGTAATATTCCTACAAAGCATTTCGTGCAACCTTTCTTGGCGTCATGTGTGGTCACGAAACATGTTTGGACGTGATACTTAAGGGACTGGATGTAACATGTTTGTTGGGAACAGGATATTTTTTGTATGATAAAATTCGTATAAAAGGTGCTTGTCAGTGGCTTTACTTCAACAGTTATTTCGTGTCCTCAGTCATATATAGAGCTCCAAAATTATATCGTGTGAAGTTTCCATTTGGTTTGTGAAAGTCTTTTCTCGAGTGAAGTGATTATTAGTGGCTGCAACATGGATGTAAGTATGTTACTATATCTCATTGGATAATTGTGTTATTAATTGTTTAGTGGATTTCATTATTAATTTACTTATGTGTTTAATTAAATGGTAAATATTGTTTCAGTTCACTGAAAATACGTTCAAGCATTACTATTACCCTGAAAATCAGGATGACACCACCGACGAAGAAGGCACGGTAGGACTCAAAGTAAAGGAAGCACTTGCAAAGAAGAGACCGGCAAATAACATAGATAGTTTCTTGGAGAGGCCTAAGAAGAAAACAAAAGCGAAAGTGAACTCTTCGAACGTGTCGAAAACCTCTACCGATGGAGTGGCATATTTATCATCTGGTAAAGATGATGCAGGCTACGCATCACATATGATTAAAATTGAGGTCTTTGACATGGAAAAAATAAGAGATATAGCTCCAGCAGACCATTGGAAACACTGTGACATACGACTCAAATATTACGCCTGCGGTGATAATGATTCCCATGTTCAAAGTGCTCGTGACGTTATTTTTAACATTACTAAACAATTAGCTTCGCAAGAAAACAATGTTAAATATTTTATAGACACTAATAAGAATAAGTGATATCCAATACTTGTAAATTTAGTTTATTTTACTTATCTTGTCTTTTCCATCGATTGTATGTGCGTGTTGTATCTGAGGGTTTTATAATTATACTATAAATACCATTAAATAAAACACAAGAAATATTATAAATTGTTTTATTTCAAAAAAACTGATTTAAACATAGTTCTTAATACTAGATCGTTACATAAAGAGTTATTAGAAAACAAAGTTAAAAAGTCATACATAGTTTTTCCTTGAAACTTAAAATATAGGTAGACTAAACAATATTCTCCACAAACGGAGGTAAAATTTGTTTGAAGTGATTCGTAGTTATAAAACCACCTCTTTGTATTTCTTTTTAAAAATAACTTATGGTAACCAGTAGGTTTCCTACCAAAGGAATCAATTCTCCTATTCCATTTACATCAATGTGTATGGCAACCCAATGAGAGCCGGGTTTGGAGTCAGGATCTAAATTGCTTATGATATAAACCGGAAGATCCATAAAAACAGGGATTCTATTTGCTGGAAAAACATTTGATTCAATCCCAGGATAAATTTTTTTCATACATAATTGTAATTCCTTGGTATCCATTATGAAGTATTTATTTACTCATGAATACTTTACAGAGGTTTAGGAACTAATGGTATAATGTCTCATAAACCTGTGTTTATATATGTATCTGTTCTAATTAACTGTTATAATCTACATTTACATCACGATGTTTGTTTATTTCAATAATATTATCAAACTCTGCATAGACGACACAATTAATGGTTGTGGTAAGGGCACTTTCAAATCGAACTTCTAACCTTACACTTCCATGTCTAACAAGATTCCAGTGAGAAGTAGAACTCGCCGATAAATCAGGTGTTAAATCGAAACACATTAAACAATAACCATTTCCATAGTCTAGTCGACTTATTGAGTTCCCTTCATTAAGGAAATGAATACCCGTTCCAGAAAATAAGGTGTGATATGTTGAAACCATTAAACCGCTACTGAAAGATGGTTGCAATGTTTTTGAAGGAATTTGATGACCATCGACATATAAACTAAATAAGTTCATATTATGGTGGTGGAAGTTAAAAGGATTATGTTTTAAATTACCATTAAATGCTGTATTATCAACAAAACCTATAATACACCTTTTTGGAACTTGACCAAGGAATATGTTGTCAAGTGATTTCCCTTGTACCCCTGATGGTATTGTGAGTACTTTAACTTCTGCCCTTGTGATGGGGTATTTTGCAGTAGTTGAGGCCAAAACCTTTTGATGTGCAAGCAGAACACTGGGGTTAATTTTGGTTCTTCTAATTATTAAATTAGCATCCGTTATGCATACTTTAAGCTTTTTATCTTGACTACACATTAGATTGAACGATTCTTTTGATCGTACTAACTGAACACGGAGTTCGACACCGTTTATTAAAAACTTTTCTTGATTAAAAATATCACCGTGTAAGTGCCCCATCATTTCTACTTCCTTGCTATCTTTAATAAATTCCTGTCTTTTACTCCATCCTTTATTAGCCGCATCAGTTTTATCCATATGACTCGTAGTGTCTTCGTACCACAACCCACATGAAAGATGGGACTCTTTTGCTGCCGGTCCATAATTTAATAGAGTTTCCATATATGCACGATATGCATACGTATTGTTAGGTGGTGAAACTAGTTTTTGATTTAAATATATGTCCAACTGATTAAAAAGTGAATGAAGCCAATTATTCACTGGTGCAACAAAAGTTTCTGTCGATTTGATGTTAGTACCATCTTGATTCAATACTTTAGCTTTGATATGTAGTAAAGTGTGAGATAGGTCAATATAATCATCACCTGATCCTGGAACTTGAAATTCAATAGGACCATCATCACTAAGAGACGAAATAGGTTTATAATGTATCCACTGTCCATGTTCTATACTTGTTTGCGTTGATGGAAGAGCAAACAAATCTAACTCTGACTTAGCGCATTCGCATGAATGATTATGTAAGAATGACATACTTTAATTAGAAAAAATATCGTTTATATTTTTTTTACTTTTTTTTGTACCTCTCCCCCGCGATGCTTTGGAGGCAATGGTGCGCTCTCGTCTTTTTCGTGTCATTTTATACCCAGACCCTGACATTAAAGAATCGATTTTTTCATCAGCCTTTCTTTTTAAATTACTGCTTGCATTCTTAAAACGAGACTTTAATGATTCATCGATAGGGCGCGAATTCATCATGTCAGATAAAATTCCACCACCAGCATTCAATGCTTCTTTTCCAACCGTTCTAAAACCGCTGGACAACAGAGGAAATACAGATCTAAACAGTCCTCCTAAAAAACTTCCTATGCCATGTCCTCGCTGGTGAGGAACACCTTTATAAAGGATCCCTACTCCTGAACCAGCTTGATGAGAATAATAATGTTCATAAGGACAGGGAATATTTTCACGTCTATAATTCATTATTTTATTCGTTGAAAATGTAGTTTCACGCATGAAGTTCCGAACTGGAATGGAACCTTTCCGCCTGTATGCATTCTTATATCAATTTCAATTGTATCAAACTCTCTACGCAAAACAGGCACGTAATGTGCAGGAGAAAAGCTATGCATTTTATATGCTCCATAAATATATTTTGTTGGATCGAGTGGTATTATTCTAACTAACGATGCCATAACATCCCCCACAACTTGAGGTTGAATGATATCTGAATATATAAACAATTGTGATGGCAAGCCTAAATATAAATTAGCAGGAAATTTACCAAGTTGACATTGAATAAGATCTGTATTCGGTTTAAACCCAAGTTGAAGATTTAGTATTGGTGTTGCATGTACAGATATTATGTCCTTGTGCGAAGAAGTGACCTTGATAACTTTTGATATTCCGTCGTAACTAAATTTCACCTTGTTCTTCAATAATGAGTTTTCATTAAAAGCAGATAGAAATTGATCCATGTCGTCATAGGTCGTTGCTGGAATATGTGACTTATATTCAACGGTAACAGGTAACTTTTCATTATTCAATGTCACCTTCTTTTTTACGTAGACTACGTTTTAATGTTCTTGAACGTTATACAGTGAACATGGGTAATGAAACTCAACTAATCCGACAACCCATTCTCCTTCTAATTTTATAGTCTTTGGGAGCTTGGTGAGAAAGTTTGCTGTTGTATTTTCTGGATAATCTAGAACTCTTAACTGATATTGATATGATTACTTTTATATCAAAAAATATTCGAGGGGGTGTATCGCAATGTAGCAACAGACATGCAAAGGCTAATAATAAATTCACGGCAGATTATGACTCCAGCGTTCCATCATCTTTTCTCATGTATTTAGATGCTAATAACCTATACGGTTGGGCTATGTCTCAATGTATTCCAACCGGTGGATTTGAATGGGTGGATGTAGACACAGATTATAATGTTTCAGACGATGCCGATCATGGGTTTATTTTAGAAGTTGATTTAGAGTACCCTAACGCTTTACATGACTTACATTCTGATTTCCCATTTTGCCCTGAAAATGAATGTTTTGGTGATTCTAAAGAAAAAAAACTGATACCTAACTTAAACAACAAAACCAACTACGTTATCCATTACAGAAACCTCAAACAATGCTTGCAAAATGGATTACAATTAGTTAAAATCCATAGAATTTTGAAGTTTGAACAATCTCCGTGGTTAAAAAGTTATATAGACTTAAATACACACCTACGATCACAAGCATCTTCTGATTTTGATAAGGATTTCTATAAATTAATGAATAATTCCGTTTTTGGTAAGACCATGGAGAATGTTTTAAAACGAGTAAATGTAAAATTGCTTAATCACTGGAACAATAATGGTAAATGTCAAGGAGTTGAATCATTAATTGCAAAACCCGAATTTCATAGCCTATCAATATTTTCAGAGAATTTGGTAGCAGTTCAACTGAAAAAAACGAAAGTTTTTTACAACAAACCAATTTATCTCGGTTTTTGTATTTTAGATTTATCTAAGACACTGATGTATAGATTTCACTATGATTTCATGAAAACCAAATACCAGAAAAACCTGAAACTCATGTATTCAGACACAGACAGTCTGATTTATCAGATATTTACTGAAAATTATTATGAGGACATAAAACCTGATCTTGAATCATATTTTGATACATCAGATTACCCCATCAACAACATCCATGGTTTACCACAAGTAAATAAAAAACAACTGGGTTTTTTTAAAGATGAGAACAATGGGAATATTTTTAAAGAATTTGTGGGTCTTCGTTCAAAAATGTATGCGATCGACGTTGAAAATCAAAATTTGGTAACAAAAGCAAAAGGAGTTAACAAATGTGTAACAAAAAAGCTTACCCTTGATTCTTATAAAAGATGCTTATTCGATAAAGATATTCAACGTGACACTATGTTACGATTTAAATCAATAAAACATTTAATTTTCACTCAAAAAATTAACAAAATATCCCTCTCCCATAATGATACAAAACGATTTTTGCTAGACAACTGCACTGATACCCTTCCGTGGGGTCATTATAAAATACCTAAACGTTATCCCTAAGTTGCATGGTATATTTACAGAACATTCAATTATTTATCATTATTTTTTGTACTATTTCAGTAAAAACATTGTTAAGAAAAAAGAAATATGAACTTAATATTTATGTAAAAAAAAATAAAAAAAATTAGGTGTAGTGATTTGTATGTGCATGTATTTGTAAGTGTGAGTTTTTTTATAAATGCAGATTTATAAAATATATTAAAAATATCGTTTGTAACAATTGTAAATATTTTATTATATATTTTTTTGTAATGTAATATCATGGTAAAAGTTTAATTTGTATATGAATTTGTATTATTCGTTTGTGGAAAATAAATTACATATGGTTTGTATGTAGTAAAAAAAAAACCTGTTGTACCTGTGAATAGGTTCTAACAGATATACTACATCACATCAAACTTCGTCTCCAAAAGGGTCTCTACAAGTTGGATCTATGTCCCCAAACAACTGACTTTACTAGGAGATACATAAAAAAAAATATATATATATATATATATATATATATATATATATATATATATATAAGAAATCCATTCAACCTTAGGTTGTATAAATAGTACGGCTGACTTCGTATAGTATGTATAAAGATGTAAATATAGTAATATAGTGATTCTTTTACCATTACAATATAGATTACTTAATTAACATCATATGTGTTTTTTATTACATTCAATTACTACGTATCGTACCCTATCAGATTTAGTTAAATGGTAATAACATTCACAACATTGACCATTTGAAAGTCAAACGTTTCCATATCAACACACACATTACGTCAGTTCAAAATGATTCATTTTTACCATCCATTTACCACCATTGTAGCGGGTCCTACTGGATGTGGTAAAACCAATTTTGTTACAAATTTTTTAAATCATTCCAATGAAGTGTGTAATGTCGTATTTGACGAAATCATTTGGTGTTATGATGAGATGCAGCCTTTGTACAATCTAGAAAATGTAAATTATAATCAAGGGATCCCTGACATCTCCATGTTTGATGGGAAAAAACCCAAACTCCTTATATTAGATGATTTGATGAGAGAGTTAGATGGACGAATTGTAGACATTTTTACGAAAGGTAGTCACCACAGAAACCTTAGTCTGTTTTATATTACACAAAATATATTTCATCAAGGCAAAGGTCAACGTGATATCTCTTTGAATACGAGTTATATTGTATATTTTAAGAATCCTCGTGATAAAACTCAAATACGTTACTTGTCTCGACAAGTTTATCCAGAAAATTCAAAATTCATCGATGAAGCCTACAAGGATGCTACTGCAAAAGCTCATGGTTACCTGACGATTGATCTGAAACAAACAACTGATGACATGTGTCGCTTTAAAACTAAAATATTTCCATTTGATGGTCATTGTACGGTATACATCCCCAAGAAGGGGTTTAAATATGATAAGAATCATCATGTTTTAGTCAGTTCTAAATGATGCACGCGAGAGTTAACACATATAAACATTTCCTTGAATCGCTACATTTACTTAAACCTAAATACCGCACGGCTTTACTTAAATCGTGTGATGAGGAGGAGATTAATATCATTTGTGAGTGTATTTACAACGTATTAAAGGGTAAAATTCCGTTAGAAAAAAAAGATAAATCAAAACTAAGAAAATATAAGGATACATTACGAAAATTAGTGTCTAAGGGGAAACACAAGTTTAGAAAAACTGTTATTATCCAGAAGGGTGGTGCGTTCCTACCTATTGTATTAGGTGCCGTTTTAAGTGCTTTATTAAGCTCTTTAACATAATCGAAATGGAGAACATGAAGAAAATGTTGTTAGTGGAACCAGATTTCATTGAAAGACTCAAACACAGTGATAATCAATCTGAAAATTCATTATCCCGTCTAGACAGTGAGATGCAAAAAATCCTCAAAACTAAAATGAATGATCGTGAAAAGTGGGCATTATATTCTCAAGCACTACAACGATTTTTACATTTTACCCGAAAAGATCGACAACCATTTAAAATTCCATTAGTAGATGATGTTGATCAACTAACTAATAAGAACAATGACATTAGTCCAGGAATTTATAAAAAGGAGGAAAATGTTAATATTAATTCAGTTGAAAACGCGGCATTGCCTGAACCAGAAGGTGACGTATATGGAACACCACCTGGAGGATCGAAATCTGATGTACCAAAACAGTATTCCCCATCTTATATTATAGATGTAATACCCAAGTCGTATCAAACAAAAAGTAAGACTTTGTTGGAATGTATGGTTCAAAATAAACCAAAAATTTGGTGGAAGGAGAACGGTGAAGTAGTGATAAACAATCGTACCATTCCAAACAGTAATATTCTCGATCTGGTAGGCGATGTGCTTAGACCTCTAAAACGTTCAAAACCAATAGGCTGGGAAGATTTTGCTAGTATTTTACATGATATACGAGTTCCTTCATCCTGTATAGGTAACTCTACGAACTTAAAATTTATGAAAAGACTTCAATCTACTGATTCTAACACTTCGATAGAATCTATAAACACGAACACCTCATCAGCCAAAGAAAAAAATACTTCTACACCTCTATCAACTAAACCTACCAAGCAATTGAAAAAGAAATTAGATTGGCAGAGATGGAGCCCATATTAGATATTAATAGGATTTACTATGATGTTTCTAATCCTGCTGGTTACAGTAGTATTGATAAGTTAGCTAAAACAATGCATGGTCAAATGAACAAAGATGAGGTTGCAACCTGGTTACGGTCTCAGGAAACATATACATTACATAAACCAGTTCAAAGACGTTTTAGACGAAACAAATACATTCTATCCAACTACAATGAACTTTGGCAAGTGGACTTAAGTGATATGCGTACATATAGTAAATATAATGACGGTTTTAAATACATTATATGTGTAATTGATGTCTTTAGTAAGTATGCTTTTGCTAGACCTATGAAAAAGAAGGATTCCGAAACTGTTAAACAATGCTTTGAGGATATATTTACGGAAGCTAAAGCAACTCCGCGTCATATTCAATCTGATAAAGGTACTGAATTTGTTTCCAAAGAGGTAAGAAACTATTTTAAAAGTAAAAACATAAACTATTATACAACGAATAATCCTGACATTAAGGCGAGTATTGTAGAAAGATTTCAGAGAACATTAAAAATGAAAATGTGGCGTTATTTTACGCACAAAAATACGTATCAATACATTGATATTTTACAAGACCTCCTCTATTCATATAATAATAGTTACCATTCAAGTATTAAAATGTGTCCAACGGATGTGAATTTTAATAATATTATGACTGTTTGGACTAATTTATATGAAACACCAAGAAACGGTCAAAAAATATATAATAATACTCGTACAATTTTAAATGTCGGTGATCATGTCAGAATAACTAAATATAAACACATATTTCAAAAAGGTTACGAAACCAATTGGAGTGATGAAATCTTTGTAATTGATTCAATTATTAATAGATCACCTCATCTTGTTTATAGCTTAAAAGACTTACAAGGTGAACCAATCATAGGTACTTTCTATGCTAAAGAATTACAGAAAGTTACTTATAACCCCACCATAACATATAAAATAGATAAAATAATACGTTCGAGACGAGTTGGTAACAGAAAGGAGGTGTTTGTGAAGTGGAAAGGTTATCCGAATAAGTTTAATAGTTGGATAGCTGCATCGAGATTAGAAGAAACATGAGTGATGACAGTTTTTATTTAACTTTGTTAAGCAATAGTTCTATACAATACTATCCAGAAAATACAACAGCAAACTTTCTCACCAAGCTCCCAAAGACTATAAAATTAGAAGGAGAATGGGTTGTCGGATTAGTTGAGTTTCATTACCCATGTTCACTGTATAACGTTCAAGAACATGAAAACGTAGTCTACGTAAAAAAGAAGGTGACATTGAATAATGAAAAGTTACCTGTTACCGTTGAATATAAGTCACATATTCCAGCAACGACCTATGACGACATGGATCAATTTCTATCTGCTTTTAATGAAAACTCATTATTGAAGAACAAGGTGAAATTTAGTTACGACGGAATATCAAAAGTTATCAAGGTCACTTCTTCGCACAAGGACATAATATCTGTACATGCAACACCAATACTAAATCTTCAACTTGGGTTTAAACCGAATACAGATCTTATTCAATGTCAACTTGGTAAATTTCCTGCTAATTTATATTTAGGCTTGCCATCACAATTGTTTATATATTCAGATATCATTCAACCTCAAGTTGTGGGGGATGTTATGGCATCGTTAGTTAGAATAATACCACTCGATCCAACAAAATATATTTATGGAGCATATAAAATGCATAGCTTTTCTCCTGCACATTACGTGCCTGTTTTGCGTAGAGAGTTTGATACAATTGAAATTGATATAAGAATGCATACAGGCGGAAAGGTTCCATTCCAGTTCGGAACTTCATGCGTGAAACTACATTTTCAACGAATAAAATAATGAATTATAGACGTGAAAATATTCCCTGTCCTTATGAACATTATTATTCTCATCAAGCTGGTTCAGGAGTAGGGATCCTTTATAAAGGTGTTCCTCACCAGCGAGGACATGGCATAGGAAGTTTTTTAGGAGGACTGTTTAGATCTGTATTTCCTCTGTTGTCCAGCGGTTTTAGAACGGTTGGAAAAGAAGCATTGAATGCTGGTGGTGGAATTTTATCTGACATGATGAATTCGCGCCCTATCGATGAATCATTAAAGTCTCGTTTTAAGAATGCAAGCAGTAATTTAAAAAGAAAGGCTGATGAAAAAATCGATTCTTTAATGTCAGGGTCTGGGTATAAAATGACACGAAAAAGACGAGAGCGCACCATTGCCTCCAAAGCATCGCGGGGGAGAGGTACAAAAAAAAGTAAAAAAAATATAAACGATATTTTTTCTAATTAAAGTATGTCATTCTTACATAATCATTCATGCGAATGCGCTAAGTCAGAGTTAGATTTGTTTGCTCTTCCATCAACGCAAACAAGTATAGAACATGGACAGTGGATACATTATAAACCTATTTCGTCTCTTAGTGATGATGGTCCTATTGAATTTCAAGTTCCAGGATCAGGTGATGATTATATTGACCTATCTCACACTTTACTACATATCAAAGCTAAAGTATTGAATCAAGATGGTACTAACATCAAATCGACAGAAACTTTTGTTGCACCAGTGAATAATTGGCTTCATTCACTTTTTAATCAGTTGGACATATATTTAAATCAAAAACTAGTTTCACCACCTAACAATACGTATGCATATCGTGCATATATGGAAACTCTATTAAATTATGGACCGGCAGCAAAAGAGTCCCATCTTTCATGTGGGTTGTGGTACGAAGACACTACGAGTCATATGGATAAAACTGATGCGGCTAATAAAGGATGGAGTAAAAGACAGGAATTTATTAAAGATAGCAAGGAAGTAGAAATGATGGGGCACTTACACGGTGATATTTTTAATCAAGAAAAGTTTTTAATAAACGGTGTCGAACTCCGTGTTCAGTTAGTACGATCAAAAGAATCGTTCAATCTAATGTGTAGTCAAGATAAAAAGCTTAAAGTATGCATAACGGATGCTAATTTAATAATTAGAAGAACCAAAATTAACCCCAGTGTTCTGCTTGCACATCAAAAGGTTTTGGCCTCAACTACTGCAAAATACCCCATCACAAGGGCAGAAGTTAAAGTACTCACAATACCATCAGGGGTACAAGGGAAATCACTTGACAACATATTCCTTGGTCAAGTTCCAAAAAGGTGTATTATAGGTTTTGTTGATAATACAGCATTTAATGGTAATTTAAAACATAATCCTTTTAACTTCCACCACCATAATATGAACTTATTTAGTTTATATGTCGATGGTCATCAAATTCCTTCAAAAACATTGCAACCATCTTTCAGTAGCGGTTTAATGGTTTCAACATATCACACCTTATTTTCTGGAACGGGTATTCATTTCCTTAATGAAGGGAACTCAATAAGTCGACTAGACTATGGAAATGGTTATTGTTTAATGTGTTTCGATTTAACACCTGATTTATCGGCGAGTTCTACTTCTCACTGGAATCTTGTTAGACATGGAAGTGTAAGGTTAGAAGTTCGATTTGAAAGTGCCCTTACCACAACCATTAATTGTGTCGTCTATGCAGAGTTTGATAATATTATTGAAATAAACAAACATCGTGATGTAAATGTAGATTATAACAGTTAATTAGAACAGATACATATATAAACACAGGTTTATGAGACATTATACCATTAGTTCCTAAACCTCTGTAAAGTATTCATGAGTAAATAAATACTTCATAATGGATACCAAGGAATTACAATTATGTATGAAAAAAATTTATCCTGGGATTGAATCAAATGTTTTTCCAGCAAATAGAATCCCTGTTTTTATGGATCTTCCGGTTTATATCATAAGCAATTTAGATCCTGACTCCAAACCCGGCTCTCATTGGGTTGCCATACACATTGATGTAAATGGAATAGGAGAATATTTTGATTCCTTTGGTAGGAAACCTACTGGTTACCATAAGTTATTTTTAAAAAGAAATACAAAGAGGTGGTTTTATAACTACGAATCACTTCAAACAAATTTTACCTCCGTTTGTGGAGAATATTGTTTAGTCTACCTATATTTTAAGTTTCAAGGAAAAACTATGTATGACTTTTTAACTTTGTTTTCTAATAACTCTTTATGTAACGATCTAGTATTAAGAACTATGTTTAAATCAGTTTTTTTGAAATAAAACAATTTATAATATTTCTTGTGTTTTATTTAATGGTATTTATAGTATAATTATAAAACCCTCAGATACAACACGCACATACAATCGATGGAAAAGACAAGATAAGCAAAATAAACTAAATTTACAAGTATTGGATATCACTTATTCTTATTAGTGTCTATAAAATATTTAACATTGTTTTCTTGCGAAGCTAATTGTTTAGTAATGTTAAAAATAACGTCACGAGCACTTTGAACATGGGAATCATTATCACCGCAGGCGTAATATTTGAGTCGTATGTCACAGTGTTTCCAATGGTCTGCTGGAGCTATATCTCTTATTTTTTCCATGTCAAAGACCTCAATTTTAATCATATGTGATGCGTAGCCTGCATCATCTTTACCAGATGATAAATATGCCACTCCATCGGTAGAGGTTTTCGACACGTTCGAAGAGTTCACTTTCGCTTTTGTTTTCTTCTTAGGCCTCTCCAAGAAACTATCTATGTTATTTGCCGGTCTCTTCTTTGCAAGTGCTTCCTTTACTTTGAGTCCTACCGTGCCTTCTTCGTCGGTGGTGTCATCCTGATTTTCAGGGTAATAGTAATGCTTGAACGTATTTTCAGTGAACTGAAACAATATTTACCATTTAATTAAACACATAAGTAAATTAATAATGAAATCCACTAAACAATTAATAACACAATTATCCAATGAGATATAGTAACATACTTACATCCATGTTGCAGCCACTAATAATCACTTCACTCGAGAAAAGACTTTCACAAACCAAATGGAAACTTCACACGATATAATTTTGGAGCTCTATATATGACTGAGGACACGAAATAACTGTTGAAGTAAAGCCACTGACAAGCACCTTTTATACGAATTTTATCATACAAAAAATATCCTGTTCCCAACAAACATGTTACATCCAGTCCCTTAAGTATCACGTCCAAACATGTTTCGTGACCACACATGACGCCAAGAAAGGTTGCACGAAATGCTTTGTAGGAATATTACAATAATTTATTATCAATGAGTCTAATACCCTACTAAATCAGATGTCACATTACGGAACACGTGCATTCTGTCAAGACTGAACAGGTTAAAACCTGCATCCAAACTTATCAAACGAACATGTCACATCTAGTTCCTTAGTATCCTGCGCAAACATGTATCGTGACACCACCTGATACCAAAAAGGCTGTAAAAAATGCTTTGTAGGAATATTACAATAATTTATTAACAGTAGGTCTAATACAACAATAAATCAGATGTCACATTATAGAACACTTAATTTTATCAAGATTAAACAGGTCAAAACCAGCTTCCAAAGTTATCAATTTTCAGGTAGTAGGAATCTTTAAAAAAAAAATACCTATAAAACGTATTGAGAATGAATCACACTTTTTGCATTACTTATAAACCAAAATTAGGAGCATGGATCAAAAGTTTATGCAATAAAAATAATTAGATGTATGTGCTACTGTGTAGAGTGCACAAGCAAAAAGGTCTTAAACACCGTTAATTTAATGAGGGACATACGTTTTACTTTTGTAAAAGTCTTAACCGCCACTAATTTCATGGCGCTTACATCATTTTAATACAGGATAGGTACCAGATACCAAAATGAATATGTAGGTTTAGGTTTAGAGATGCACTCCCCACACAACTGACTCAAACCAGAAAAATAGGTTAGGTTAGGTTAGAACATTGACCCTAAGATTAAAAAAATAGGTTTAAATAGGAAGTATGTAATGCACAAGTGATTGTAATGTTGATTAGTAGCATTAAGAAAACGTATAAAGCTGATAGGGAATCGAACGGGCGGGGCGCGCAGGTACGCGGGCGGTCGGGAACAATGGGACAATAGACAGTGGTGTTAACAATAGGAAACCGAACAAAAGGGTCATTGCGTTAAATAGCACAACGTAAAAGCATGAAGGAGTTGTCGTAGAGCTTCAGGACCCAGCGCAAACGCTTCAAATGGGGGGCTATTAGTTTATTATTGTATTATTACTTTTTTTTTTTTTTTTTTTTTTTAGGTTTCGTAGTCCATCTAAGTCCACTAAAACTAGGGCCAGAGCGGGGGGCACGGCCTAGAGGGGCTGGAAAGGGGGTATGATCTAGTACCGGGGGCAGAACCAGCGAATCCTTACTACTACTGTATACCCTTCGCAGCAGTAAGCCATTAAGGATAACAGCTGGCACATCATCCGGTATCTTTTCAGGACGTTTACCGAGGGCCTTAAAGATCAAATATTTACTTTTCTTAACATTGTAGCAAAACCCATGTCTGGATGCATACAACTCGCATATCGTCCTAAGCTTTTTCAGTGCACTCATCGTTGGGCTCAGCAGCACCATAGCATTGCGATCATCAATTTTTTTTTACTACCTACTTAACTGGTGTTTTGCGCTCCTGCTCGGGTGACTGAGCAAAGATCGGTAAACTTATGACTGAGAAGATCCCATCAAGGAACTAGAATAAGCTCGACTCAGCTAGAGCTGGATCTGAGCTGAAAGCTTGTGGGATCGGTTTAGATTGCGGTTCGGTTTCCGCTGGGTTACGGTAAACTTGAGCATTGCATGACGAAAAAAAAATGGTCTTTCTAAGCCTCTGACACACCATATGCATATACCATCCAATTTTCACTAAATTAAAGTATGGGTGCGAGAAGAAACGCCCGAAACCTAAAGGGTATAGATAGGTACTTACTTATAATCAATCCCGACTATCCCGAGGCGAGAAGCCAGCCGACTTAATATAAATGATAAGCATTTTTGGCACGGGTCCATGTTAACGAATCTAAAGCTACGATAGAACTGAATATTCATCAGCGGCCTTAGCCCCGGTGATTATTTAACGAGCTATTTAAATTATAATAATAATAATAATAAGCCCGCAGGGCAGCTTGTGGCGAGCTGTTGGGGAGTAACGACCCCACGGACCCGAGTGCTCCCGAGAGTCGGTCAGGGCCTCCGTCTCCGGCGTGTCTTCGTCGGTCGGAGTGGAACCCCAAGGGGGCCCGCAGGACTCTCGGCTCTGGCTTGCCTTCATTGGCCGTCCAGAGAGGAGTCGTCAGAGCTATATGCTCCAGGGGTGGAAGTGTTAAAGGGCATAACGCCGCGAGTAACTTCGGAGAAAGCGCAGCACCACCTCTCGACACCCCTGAGCCGCTCACCCGGTGTTGCTCCTGGCCGTCTGTACGACGACGCTTTCAGGGGCCCATCTAATGAGCGGCTAGTCACCGCCTGCCTCGATAACTTTGTGTACAACAATGTTATGGTAGGTGTCCGGACCTTTTTGCAATAGCCCAGTTTCATAATCCACCCAAATATCATCACCATAGAACCCGTTCTCTATCCATATAACCCACAATAGCCCCAACGCCTGTTGGAACCGGTTCACGGGTATCTACCGATGTACCCGTGAATGGGTTCTAGCAGGTGTATTACATCACATTAAACTTCGTCTCCAAAGGGCCTCTACGTGTTGGATTTATATCCCCACGCACGCCTTCCAAAGGACCGGGCTTTGTCCCGTGAATTTAAACAGGAGATACATAATAATAATAATAATATTAAATATTTGCGGACAATCTTACACAAATCAACCTAGTCCCAAACTAAGCAAAGCTTGTACTATGGGTACTAGACGACGATATAGATACTTATATAGAGAAATACATACTTAAATACATAGAAAACATCCATGACTCAGGAACAAATATTCGTGCTCATCACACAAATAAATGCCCTTACCGGGATTCGAACCCAGGACCTCTTGCTTCGTAGGCAGGGTCACTACCAACTAGGCTAAAGCGGTCGTCAATTGGTAGATATTTATTTTCCAAACTTAATCAAAGGCACCTTACTTGATTAAGGTAAGCGCACATTAACCATGTTAGTCTTTTGAAACTAGAATAATAATGATTAGGCAGGTATTTTGTGGTACTGAAACATAGCATAGCGTTGTGTGGTATTGTGTTATATAATTTTGATTTAATTATTAATTATTTATCTTTTCTGGGTTAATGGTCCACATTTACTATCCGAGCTCAATCATTGGGTACATAAAAAAAAGAAAATGAAAGCATTTATTTGGGACGATTACACATCTATATAGTGTCAACTAGTAAAAACTTATTATTACTCAAACACATAACTAATCAAAACTTTAGAACCGATGAAAGCAACTTATATTTTTGTAACTTAATTTCATAA
The DNA here is from genome assembly GCA_963854355.1 of Epinotia brunnichana. Lineage (NCBI taxonomy): Eukaryota > Metazoa > Arthropoda > Insecta > Lepidoptera > Tortricidae > Epinotia > Epinotia brunnichana. Next base: position 14,898,583 of record OY977947.1, read on the forward strand.
TCATCTGTCGGCTTTTGGGAAATATTCCTGCCTGCATTCGAATACAAAGGTTCCTCACTCAATTTTAGTAGAAAAGCTGACTGATTATGTTAGAATTCGTGTTCGATCGCTTGGTCTAAACTCTAAGCCCGCTATTATTAGAGAATGATGATGGTATATGTTACAAATTTAGTAGTGTTAGAGATTGCACCCTCAGATAAGAGCCTTGATTGAACACTGAACTGACCATTTCAAAATAGTAGTTTATGTGACTGTATATAATGAAGGGCATTAAACACGAGTGTGGGTTTATGAAACAAGCCGAAGGCGAGTTTCATAATAACATCACACGAGTGTTTTAATGCCTAATATAACATGCACTACTTTATACATCCACATATCATAAGCCTCTATGATGCATGCAGGAGCCACGTAGTATGACCGGCATTGTGGCGTTGTTTTCTGGCAGCTGTCATGGTTTTTTTTAATTCAGAGACAAACTAGAGTCGGGCTCGATATGATAGTCGTTCGATATCTTACTTACGTGCGACACTTGTCAAATTTGTATGCACATTGACAACTAATTTCGAACTAAACGTCATCTCGACTGATATATATTAGAATAGAGGTCAAATTAAATTTCTTTGTTTTCAGATATATTCGAAATTTGAATGAAATAATATTATCGAAATCGATGTTATTATTTAGCAATAATAATATTTTCACAGATAAGAAATTTGTTCTAACGAGACAGTCGGTTTTTATGGTGGTCATAATGTGCGGTTCTTGAACGCAACATGGAGGGTTTATGATATTTGGATAGATAAAAACTGTTTCGATATTGTTCCCATTATCGTCATCATGCATCGCCTGTTTATAATTAAGGTGATGTACCTACTTAAGAATAAGAAGAAACCCCAAGTAAGTAGGTATATCTGATAAAAACAAAATAAAACCGGTCCCCGCCACGACCTTAAATAACAAGTCCAATTTGCATGCATACGCAATGATCTTCGGTTGTGCGACATTCTCATACATACTGCATATGAGTGCAAAGTTCCGAAGTACCTACCGGCGCGGCGCGGCGTCGTCCAGATTATGTGCATTCGCGACGTCAATGTACGGATTATTTGAGAAGAGAGAATTGATGTCCGTGCCGGGTCACAGTGGTGTTACGAAAATCAGTAACTTGTATCAAGCAAATGGTCCCTTTATGTATGCATAAGTAATGCCGTTGTATGTATGTATGTACCCACAAAATAATAAATCAACAAAATGAAAACAGAAGTCGATGAATGAATAGTTGCTCACACAGATGTCATTGGTGCGTAAGGATGTGTTTTTAATGAATATCTAAAAACATAAATACTACAAAGTTATATCTAAACACTAAGAGCAAGGCCTTCATGCACCAACCTGGTAGTAGGAATTAGTGAAAGGAATTAAGAAAGAAGATGAAACTATGTAGCTTAGTATTCCTACCAAGAAGCTGCATTGATAAGGATGAGAGAAAATTAAGTGTGCCAAATACAACACACAAATATTCTTAGAAGGGGCCAGTAAGGAGGTATAAATGGAAGAAGCTCCATAATGTCCCTACCAGTACCAGCATAGTAAATGAAGGGCAAAGTATGTTATCTTCATACAAACGCACCGCGCGCGGCTTGTATGTGTGCCCCACTGTATCTGTCGCACACTCAAACAAAATCTCGACCCGTTTCTCAGTGCGCCAGTCGGGGCTAACACCGCACAAGGTTCGCGCGTCACGGCTTTTCGGCACCGCTAAATAAATGAAAAAAAAATTGTGATAATCGACGGAGAACTTATTGCTGTGTGTTTGGGTGTCTAAATAATACATCGATTCCAGAGTTGTCTCTGTTCAGATTACCTACTGAACAGGAAAGGTAAGCAAATCACTTAGCATTTAATTTTTACTTGATCATGAGATACCTACTTATTTTTTTGTTGTCAGACAGACAAAGTAGGCAGGCCTACTATCCCACTAGAATGTGTTAAGTAGGTAGGTACTTTTGATCTATCAATTGATATGCCGCTAATCCTTGTTTACGTTTAGTAATGCCGATTTCTCAATATTGTAGGTAGGTATAGTAACTAAGTACCTGTTATCTTTGGCAAGGGCCGGGCTTTATTTAAACTAATGAATTGGTTGACAGTAGGTACTATCAGTAAACTATTTACGGTTACTCGTGCTCATCACCGCCCTGCGCCGCCCATCTGCTCGCTCCGCACCCACATAGGTATCGCCTGTCGCTCTTTCTTTCATCGTGAAAGGTTTAGGTAAAACAAACCTCAAAATCCCTGAACCCAGACAATACAAGTAAAAATACAACTTCCCGGCCCTTGCCAATTTACTATGCACTGAATTAAAATTTAGCTAAAAATGTCAACCCTGAGACAGGCAAGTACGGTAGGCAATTATATCGCGGATTGGGCCGGAGATAGTCTACTGTCCTCTTTCCTTTTACTATGGTACCAGGGTGCGAGCTAGAAGTGATGTATGGAAGAAGTATCATCATTACTTGCGTCTACCTGGAGCAAGTTAGTAATAGATGGAACTGGAAATCCACCTGCAGTAGGTACGAAGACAGAAGCCATTTACAAGTCAAGAAATAAATTTCCCGGTGCAACTAACTACCTGAGCATTTATATTCCTACTGTGGTATTATGTGCAGCGGGGTGTGCGGCGCGGCGAGGGGCGGGGTCGGGTGCTGCACTCGCTGCAACTGCACAATGCACCGCCACCCGCCGCCCCCGCCGGACATTGCCACCAATTCCATTTAAAGCTTTCCAAATAACTGTTATGCAAACTTTACGTATACCGGGGATGAGACAATGAAGAAATTTCCATTATGTAACTGTTGCATAAACATTTCATTTTCAAGCAAATATAGTTACAGTCGGGGAATGAAAAGGTTGATCACCTTAAGATCTGTTTTTGCTTGCTCAGTATAAGTTATCAGTATCTGCTTATCGACCGAGTGTCAGGCACATTCCGTCATATTCATAATGAATGTCATTTCACAACATGGCCTACAGATACGTCCACTATGAGAATTGAACTCATTCAATTTTGGAAAACAAGTTAAAAAAAAGGAAAATAAAATGATGACATTGACAGAACCTGGTACTCACATTTATAGTTTTAATCATTTTAAGCGAAGAGGATTTAACCATTCGATTTATCAAACTTGACACAACGTAATGCAAGACCAAAAGTCAAGGAAAATTCGTCTAAGTAAATTTGAACTTTGTTGTCAAACAGTTGAACATAATTTTCAATACATCACTCTCGTCTGATACATAGTTTAAAAAGGTAACATGTGCTTGCAATGCGTAAATTATTTGATTTGAAAACTGATCAACCTTTTCATTCCGCCACTGTACATCGGTATCTGAAAACATTGAACTCCACTGTCGAAAGGGTATATTTCTGTTTTGAAGACCAGCTCTAATTCTAGGTGGTGTACATTATTACCTACTCCACTTGGATGCCGTAGTAGCTATCTAGCAGCCGTAAATGCTTGCAACAAACACGAGACTATAATTTGGAAGGAGCCAGATCCTTGCTTATAATTTTATTGTGTACAAATCAAGCTACGGTAGCCTAGTGGTTCAGGCATGCGGCTGTCAAGCGGCGGTCGTGGGTTCGCATCCCGGCTCGTACCAATGATTTTTTCGGAACTTATGTAGGTACGGATTATTTACCCAATAGCTTTTCGGTGAAGGAAAACATCGTGAGGAAACCGGTCTAATCCCAATAAGGTCTAGTTTTCCCTCTTGGTTGGAAGGTCAGATGGCAGTCGCTTTCGTTAAACTTAGTGCCTATGCCAAATCTTGGGATTAGGTGTCAAAGCAGACCCCGGGCTCCTTTAGGGCACAACCTGGAATAACGCTAGGAGCATGATGACTCAGGTACAAATCAATGTATGAGGGTTTAAGTATAATATGTAAGTGTATTAGAAATGAGAGGGAAAATACAACAAAAGGTTTATTTTCCAAGACAAAAGAATAACAAAACTCATCAATCCTGCGAGAACGATCTCTTGTGCCTAAGGAATAAAACAAAAACAACGCGGCTGTCGACCCGACCAGGATGTTGGCGATAAAAAATGTGCGCGGAAGTGCGTCGGCGAGGCGGTAAGATGGAAGTCCTGTTGGGGCACAGGGCCGTGAAAACGCGGAGTGCCCGGATGCACGCTAAAACACCGCGCGTGTAGCGGACGCGCGCTCCGTCGGCCACGCCGCGAACTGCCTATTCCCAATACCTTTCTCTCGTGTGTGAACTCACTAGCATAACTTGACACCTAAATATATACATACCAATAATTCGTCCACAGCGGTTAAAATACTGGTTCGCCTGGAGCGATGTGATCGGTACCTAAGTGTTGTGTTGAAAATAACAGCCTTGCTGCGAGACGATGGAGCAAAACTGAGCAATTGACATCGACTACCTATATGTATACCCAAGCATTCTTTTTGAGGATAATAATAATGTCTGTGAGTCCATCCGCGTTAAAGTTTTAGGTATGGAGCAGATAGACGAACAAGAAAAAAGCGGCAAAGTGCGAGTCGGACTCGCACATGAAGGGTTCCGTTAAATAAATAGCTTTTTACGATTTATGACGTATTAAAAAAAAAACTACGTACTAGATCTCGTTCAAACCAATTTTCGTGGGATTTTTGCATGATAATGTACATCATATATTTTTTCAGTTTTATCATTCTCTTATTTTAGAAGTTACACACATTTTACCACTTTGGAAGTGTCTCTCGCCCAAACTATTCAGTTTAGAAAAAAATTATGTTAGAAACCCCAATGTCATTTTTGAAGACCTATCCATAGATACCACGTAGGTACGGGTTTGATGAAAAAAAAAATTGAGTTTCAGTTCTAAGTATGGGGAACCCCTTTTATTGTTTTTTTTTTCTATTTTTCTGTAAAAATCTTAGTGCGGTTTACAGAATACATCTACGTACCAAATTACAGAAGTATAGCTCTTATAGTTTCGGAAAAAAGTGGATGTGACATACGGACGGACAGACAGACAGACAGACATACGACGAATCTATAAGGGTTCCGTTTTTTGCCATTTGGCTACGGAACCCTAAAAACCTAGTGTCACCCGAATACGATGTATGTCTTCAGATTCGACACTACAAAGTTAGTGACTTTGTATCCAAATTCAAAGTACCTACCTACTCATATGCAGATATCAACTCTGTATTATTGGAATATAGAGCTTCTTTTTCACAGTTTACATACCTATTATTTATTTAAAAATAATTAACAACTTAGTAGTAAAAGTTGAAAAGCCCTCGATATTTTCATTTCAAAGTTCATATCTCAAAAACGGCTGAACCGAGTTTGTTGAAATTGAATGAGGCCCATTCGTTTAGGAGCTACGATGCCACAGACAGGCACAGACACTTCGAACTTATAACACCTCTCTTTTTGCGTCGGGGGTTAAAAATAAGCAAATCACCTTAAACTTTTTTTTTAGTTAGACTTGAAATAGTATTTTTCACAATCGTGTTATAATAGAGAGCTTTTTAGTCGAGTACCGTGTTTAGGCCACGAAGCTTGCTGAGTGGCCTAAGTAAGGTACGAGATTAAAAAGCTTGATTATAACACTATTGTGAACAACATTTTTTGTACGAGTTCATTAAAATTAATTTTCTACGAGTCAACTGAATTAATTAAACAAACTCGATACTGTTGAAACGAAGTGCAGCTCATCGCTCGTACGCTCGTTGATATCTTAAAAGACATCAACGAGCGTACGACATCAAAGCGATTCTATTGGTCCAATTCATTACAGTTCAGTAAAGCAGCCACGTGATTGGTCGAATTTATTTTAGTTGTCTGGAGCGTATCGAAAAGTAGTTATTTCGATTGTTTCGACAGTAACATGGACTACAACTATGAAAAGAGTGACGTTGCAGTATTCTCTATGAAATCTTAATACACATATTTTAATCGTCGAGTACAAAAAAGTACATTCAGCGTTTTAGAAAATTCCATCCCTAAGGGGTTTAAAAAGGGGTGCAAGTTTTGTACGGGGGAACGGTTTTTTTTTTAACCAGAGACTTGAAACTTTGTAAAAAGATTACTTATTAGAATACAAAAAAAGAACTTTCAGCGTTTTAGAAAACTCCACCTCTGCGGGGGTTAACAGGGGGTGCATGGTTTGTATGGGGAAACCTTTTTTTTGAGCTAGTGACTTGAAACTTTGTAGATAGACTACTTATTAAAATTAATTATTATTTTAAGAGAGGTAGGGCACAGCGGAATGTCATCTCGCTCGTATGTGGAGCAGCCCAACTGGGGAAGTACCTCCACCTTACAGAAGACCGCAGCCATAATAGCACCACTGCTTTGTAGTGTTGCTATATTATTGCATGCTATGAAATATGTGGTGTTGTGTTCCTGGTGGTGAGTAAGGTCGCCAGAGCTCCCTATTAGGGTGCGCTGTGTTGGGAGTGAGGGACCGGCATGTCTCTATCTGCCAACACAGCGAATCCTCAAGTGAATAAAGGGTCAACAACGCGCGTGTGATTCTCCTCTCACAAGTGTCCATAGGCTACGGTACCAGTAACCATACCGTACCGTAAGCTTGTTTGCCACCGTCGTAGTATAAAAAAATAAAAGAACTTTCAGCGTTTTAGTAAACTCCACCCCTAAGGGGGTTAACAAGAGGTGCATGGTTCGTGTGGGGTACTTTTTTTTGAGCTAGAGAATTGAAACTTTGTAGATAGATTACTTATTAAAATATTTTCAATGTTTTAGAAAATTCCAACCCTAAGGGTGTTAAAAAGGGGGGCAAGCTTTGTATGTGCAACACTTTTTTTGAGCTAGAGACTTGAAACTTTGTGTAAAGATGACTTATTGGATACAATAAAAGAACTTTCAGCGTTTTAGAAAACTTCACCCCTAAAGGGTGCAAGTTTTGTATGGGGAACACTTTTTTTGAGCTAGAGATTTGAAACTTTGTAGAAAGATAACTTATTTAAATACAAAAAAGTACTTTCAGCGTTTTGGAAAAGACCATGCCTAAGGGAGATAAAAAGGTGTGCAAAGTTTGTATGGAGAGCAAGAAATTTTTAAAGCAAGCGATTTGTAACTTCGGTGTTATCCTGTATGTTAAAATACTACAAAACTAATTTCAGACATTTTTCACATTCATCCCCTAAGAGTCTTAAAAGGGGGTTTGGGGTGTATATTCAATTCATTTATTTATTCAGATTACAAAGATCCATTACTTGTTAGTAGCATCCTTAAAAAGACCATGTTAGTACATACACTATAAATATAAATAAACAAAAACTAAAAAATTAAGCTTTGCACAGCTCACTTCACTGAGTACGGCGCATGTAGCCGACTACAATGAAGCAAGTAGGGACAGTCCAATCTGTCCCCTATCATCCTTAAGATGTTGTTGGGGCTGGCGCGCACCCGACGCACCAGGGATGCAGCTCTCTTGCGCATGGTGGCATAAAAGCAATCCACTCTCGCTTCCGCAAACATCCTTGATGCGCTACAGAAGCGCGGCAGCCGCACCATCACCCGGAACGCGTTGTTGTACTGGACGCGGAGGGACCCGTAGGCCCGTTTTGTATAATCACGCCATAAGCTGCACGAGTACATGGAGGTACAGTAAGCTTGAAATAACGTGTGTTTCACCTCCCTGGTACAGCGAGCAAACTTACGAGCTATCATATTGGCACGGACCGACAGGGCCCTCCGCTCCCGCTCCATGTCATTATCGTCTTTGAGGTCCGACGTGACGATGTGTCCTAAGTACTTAAACGACTCAACCCTTTCAAGGACAGCTCCATTAAGTTTAATGGGTGTCACTTCAGCTGTTCTGCCTCGTCCGACCTCAAACACCATATACTGGCTTTTTTGTATATTATATTTTAAACCATGGGCTTCGGCATATACCTCGCACACCTTTAATAATTTGCGTAAGCCGTTTACGGATGCACTTAGAAGAACCATATCGTCTGCATAACTAATGTTATTAAGGCAGATATCGTCAATATGACAGCCGACATGCATTCTTCCAAGCGCATCCAAAAGCTCATTTATGTAGAGGTTGAATAGTGTAGGCGAGCTCAGGCCCCCCTGCCTCACACCACACCCCATCCTGTACGAGTCCGAGAAGGCATCCGCCCATCTAACACTGTTGACTTGGTTTCCATACCAGTACCTGAATATGTTAATCAGCTCAGACGGAAGTTTAATGGCTTCAAGCTTCTTCCATAAAATCTCGTAGGAAACCAAGTCAAAAGCCTTAGATAGATCTAGGAAGCAGGCGTATACAGGCGAATTTCTATCCACATAATATTTGACCGTGTGCTTCAGACATAATATTGCACTTTCTGTGGATAGTCCCCGCGTAAACCCGAACTGATTGTGATTTATCTGCACATAGTGGTTTAATCGTGTATTAAGCACACTGTCAAATATTTTAGCTATTATTGTTGCGAGTGATATCGGCCTTGTGCCTGATGCACCTATGCACTGGTTGTGCAACTGAATTTGACGGGATTCCGATGAGGGAGCAGCTGAGTGAAAGACTTGTTTTCTTTTCCGAGTTGATGCCGTTTCGTAGGTATTTGTAGAACTGAATTTCATGAGGCCCGGACGCCATATTTATACCATGAAATTCCTTGCCCCGCAGCCCGCCCGCCCCGTGAATTTGGCGGGAAATATGGGCGGGAAAGTATTGGCGGGAAAGTTTTGGCGCGAAACGACATCTCATTTATTTATGACAATAATCTTAGGCTAATACGTTATTTACAGTGTTTTATACTTATTTCTATGACATTCGTAATGCATTATCACTCGAGATCCTCTCCGTTTGCCGGCCAATCGCATCTAAAGCGCGGGTTTTTCTGGCGCTGTCTATTTACGTACCTCGGCCCCCACCTGGGGTATAAATACCGAGCTTCCCCCCTCGCTCGCCCATCAGTCTATGCTTGGCCAGCGCGCGGATAGGATCTAAAGGCTTCCTCTTAATCTATCTATTTTCTAGTGGAAACCTAGTGTTTAGCCACTCTTTACTTATGAAACCAACAGTATATTACCTCTTAACTAGGTAGGAATGAAGTGTGAGACCTATTATTATTTATTTCGACTACAAATTATATAAGGCGACTGTAATACAATGCTTACGTTGTAAGAGGGTTATAAGCTAGGTTACAGGCAATCTATTTTATCAGTATTTACGTAGATGGTTGTCCTGCACATTTCTCCCGCCGTGGAACACCCGGCCGGTGTTCCAGCTCGCTGGCGTGCAGGTCGTCATCCTTGGTAGGTAAAATCGCGAGCTTCTTGGTCGGTCGCCGTAGCACTCCGCCCTTTGTTCTGACGTCCACCACTCTTGTCTCGCCGTCGGGTCCCGGGTACTTGGCGATCACTCTACCCATGGGCCAAGTATTGCGTGGGAGGGTCCCGTCGCCGATGAGTACGATGTCGTCGATTTCTATGGGCCGGCCGCGCCTATACGGCTCCCGCCGGTCTTGAAGTGTAGGTAGGTACTCGCGGACCCATCGACTCCAGAAGTGGTCCGCGAGTCGTTGGCTCGTCCTCCACGTTGCTCGGCCGACTAGGTCCTTGTCGTTGAAGGTACCGGGCGACTGCACTCTGCCGGATCCGCCGAGTAGGAAGTGATTCGGTGATAGGGCTTCGGGGTCATCGGGCTCCACGGACACGTGTGTGAGGGGGCGGCTGTTCACGATGTATTCTGCTTCAGCCAGGGTCGTGGCGAAGACCTCCTCCGAGGGGTGACGCTCTTTCAGGACAGTGTAAAGAGTGTCTTTTACCGCTCGCACCATTCGCTCCCACGCCCCGCCCATAAATGGCGCCGAAGGGGGGATGAAGCGCCATATTATTTGTCGTCGCCCCGCCTCCTCTCGCATCGCGTCTTCGGCGGCCGCCCGCAGCATCTTATCCGCAGAGTGGAAGTTCGTCCCGTTGTCCGACCAAATCTCCGTAGGTGTGCCTCGACGCGCGATCATTCTTCGTAGAGCCATTATGGCGGATTCGCCGCTTAGACTGGGCACTATTTCCATATGTATAGCGCGCGTTGTAAGGCATGTAAATAGCGCTACATATCTCTTCTGTGTCCCTCGGCCTACTGTAATAGTCGCGGGGCCCCACAGATCGACGCCCGTGTATGTGAAGGCTCTCTCGTGATGTGCGAGGCGGCAGTGCGGCAGATTTCCCGTCGGAGGTACAGTCGGCTTCGATTTTCGTCGCCGGCATGGCAGACATCGATGGACAATCATCCGGGCGACTGTACGTAGTCGTAGTATGGCGTAGTGTTGTTTGCATTCGTTCACTGTCGCTTCTACTCCGTGATGGTTCATTTGTCGGTGCACGCAGTCGATGTACAGTCGGATAGCCGCGTGATTTCCGTCTAATACGGACGGCCGTTTTTGCGTTGTGGTTATGTCGTTTGCTTCGTTGATGCGCGTTTTTAGCGTTATCACGCCGTCGATGAGTTCGATCGCTAAGGGGCGTAAGCGACTATTCATGGCCGGCGGCTTGCCCTGCATTAGTCTCTGAATTTCGTCGCTGAAGCTGTCTCGTTGACTCTCTCGTACTATTAGGCGTTCCGCTTCTATTAGGTACCGCGCGTCAATTGATAAGTAGTTTTTTGATGCGGGCCGGGCCTGTCGCGGCGCGGCGGGTGCGGGTCGCTTGTGTTTTCTGTTCCACTCGGGGTCCTTTTCTTTGTTCTTGAGTGTTCTTTTGTAGTGAGTTCGGCCTTTGTTAGGACGACATAGTTCTATGAACTGTAGTACTCGCGCTAGTGTGCGTAGTAGGCGCTCCCAGCGCGAGAACCTTTCCGCCGGCGGTAACCACGGTGTGTGCGTGATTTTGTTACAGATTTCGGTTGCTATTTTATTTTCTTCGCCGGTCGGTGCATTATTGTGTTGTTGTGGTTCGGCGGGCCATGTTGTGTAGTCATTGTACAGGAAGTCGGGGCCATGGAACCAGCGGTGGCTGCTGTTGAAGTCTGGCGGGAGCTCTCTGGTCGGTATATCTGCGACGTTGTGGCGCGTAGGTACCCATTTCCATTCGCGTACCGTCGTTGTTTCTTCGATGGCGGCTAATCGATGCGCGACGAAGGGTTTGTATGAGCGGGCGCCGGTGCGAATCCAGGTGAGCACGGTGCGACTGTCCGACCAGTATGTCTTACTGGTTGGTTTCAGGTCGTGTTCTTCTACCACGGTGACGGCCATTCGTGCGCCCATCGCCGCTGCCTGTAACTCCAGGCGTGGGACCGAGGTCACTTTGAGGGGGGCGACCTTGGCCTTCGCGGTGATGAGGGACACGCGTATTTGTCCGTCCGCGGTTACCGTACGCCAGTATAGAGCGCACGTGTATGCGGTGAGGGAGGCGTCGACGAATGTGTGCAGCTCTCGGGTTACCGCGGTGCTATAATATGGGTAGCACCGGGGTATGGCGACGTCGCGGAGCGCTGTCAGCTGTGTGGTCCATAAGGTCCATTTCTGCGCGAGGTCGTCGTCTATTGCTGCGTCCCATGTCGTGCCTCTTCTCCATATTTCTTGTAGTATTTTCTTCGCTTGGACGGTGACGGGTGAGGCCAGCCCAAGGGGGTCGAAGACGGACATCATCACTCTCAGTACCAAGCGCTTAGTCGGTTTTTTTTCATTGAGTGCGTCGGGCGGCAATCGGCTCAGGTCCAAGTTGAAAGCGATTTCATCTGTGGCGGGCTTCCAAACTTGTCCGAGTACGCGTTCATTTTTCATTTCTTTCGCGTCGAGCTCTACGTGTGCGGGGCTCGTGCGCTCGTTTGCCACCTCCCGGGCGTATTCGTGGAGGTTTGAAGGCTCGGTGGTGGGGGTGCGATTTTTCTTGCTTGCGGTGTTTTCTTCTGAGGGGTCTGTGTTCTCATTGGCCACCGCTAGTAGCACTCCCGCCGAGTTGGACGACCACTTACGGAGATTGTAGTGGGCGTTTTTCTGTATATCTCGTACTTCGGCTGCTATCTTGATCGCTTCCTCTTCTGACTTGAAACTCTGTAGGTAATCGTCTACGTAGTGATTACGTACAATGGCCTCGGCGGCTTCAGGGTTCGTTTCCCTATATTTTTCGGCGTTCGCGTTCTTTACATATATAGCGATCGTAGGGCTGCAGGTTGCACCGAAGACAAGGGAGCTCATACGCCATTCTTCCGGGGGCGTGTCGTCCCGGCGGTTCCCACGCCACAGATATCGTAGCGCGTTGCGGTCTTCGGGCTTTATTTTTACGTGCATAAACATTGCTTCTATGTCGGCGGACACGGCGATTTTGTGCTGACGGAACCTCATTAGCACCCCCGGAAGTGATTGGAGGAGGGGGGGGCCTGTGAGGAGTTTGTCGTTGAGTGATACGCCTCGAGTACGGGCCGCAGCATCATGGACCACTCTGACGCGATCTCTCTTCATAGGATTCAATACGGCGAAGTGCGGTAGATACCAGTTTTTTTCGTTGTTATTCTTTGGCGGGGCTGGCTCGGCGTAACCTCGCTCGATTAGGTGGTCCATTTCGGCGTTGTAGCGCTTCTTGAACTCTTCATCTCGATCTAGTTTTTTCTCGATGCTGTGTAGGCGTTTGAGCGCGTTCTCGTAGTTGTCCGGCAGTTTGTCGTCTTCGTTTTTCCATAGTAGAGGCACTTGATAGTGGCCGTCGGCCGTGAGCGTGGTTGATCGCGCGAGCTGAGCGAGGGCGCGTTCTTCCGGGTCGGATTTGGGTCGTTTCGGCTCTATCATCATATTTTCGATGGCGAAGTATTCTTTTAACTGCCGGTCGACGTCTTCCTCGCTTGTTAGCGATTCCCTTTCTTCGGCTGGCTGATTGGAGATATGGCTGACGATATGGTGGATGCCCTCGCCTTGTAGGGGGGCGCGGGTGTGCGCGCCGTGTAACACCCATCCGAGCGGTAGTCGGCTGGCGACGGGTTGATTTCTGTCGCCGCGTCGGATTTCTTCTGGTATTAACAGATGCCAGTTGTCTTGCCCGAGCAGTATTCCCGGTTCGGCCGTGTCGTATCTCAGTAGGTGCTCTATGTCTCGCAGGTGTGGGCACGTACTGACATCGTCTTCGCTTATCGTTTGGGGTGATAAGCGTAGGTCGGGAATTGTGCGGGCGTGTATGCGCACCTCCCCGCCTTGTCCGCGTATGAGGAGCGGGACTCGGCGGGATTTCGTTGCGTTTATTTTTTCACTGGTGATTGCCTCTATGCGCAGCGGCGTTGTAGGCCCGTCTAGGCCGACTTTGTTGGCGATTTCTTCCGACAGGAGCGTGATAGTGCTTCCGTCGTCCATCAGAGCCGAAGTCTTGACCTCCCCTGTGGGCCCTTTTATTGTCACAGGTAATATCTTGAGAAAGGCGCGGGACCGGCGGGTCGTCCACGTTGAGGTAACGGCTTCGTTGTCGGCGGGCGCGGGCTTCTTATTGTGCAATAATTTGTGATGAAAGTACTCGCAGCCGTCTCGCTCGCACTTCACCCGTTTGCAGTGGTGCGTTCTGCCCTTGTATTTTAGGCACCTGAAGCATAGTCTTTTTTCTTTAGCTATCTTCCAGCGCTCGTCGATTTCTTCAGCCGTAAATTTCGGACACTTGTCGATGCTGTGCGTCTCGCTCTGACAGCACGAACATTTGCTGGCTGGTCTCTCGGAGGTGGCGTAGGCTTTGTGCACTCGTCTTGGCGGAGGTTCGCTTGTTTCCGGTTGCGCGTAGGCTGCGCAGTACTGTGCTTCTCGTTGTAGGAAGGCGGAGATCTTTATTAGCTCTGGTTCCGCGGACACGGTGGTGGCGGCGAAGTCGAACCACCTGTATCTTTGGTTCGGTGTCAGCTTGTCTAGGATCGCTTTAGTAGTCTCAGGGCTGTAGAGATACTGTGCGCGATCTAACGCTCGGAGGGTGGCGATGGCATTCGCAACACGGCACGAGAAGGAGCAGAGGTCCCGCGCGCCGTCTGTGAGGCGGGGCAGCGCGCGGAGCCTTTCTAATTCAATTAGTGCTATGGTATCGGGCCTCCCGAAGCGTGTTTCTAGCGTTCTGATTATCTCGGCGGCCGGAGCTTGGTAGATGAGAAGATTCTCAACTGATTCTTTTGCTCTCCCTTTCAGTGATCTTCGTAGTCTCGCTATATTTTCTGTTTCGGTGAACTTCATTTGAGATTCTTCGTACGAGGCTTTGAAGGTGAGCCATTCTTGATGCGACCCGGCGTAGGCAGGTAATTCGGTTGTGAATCGGGGGGCGGCGCTGCCAGCGCGGGCGGCTAGAGCGATCGCGGATGCGAGCTCGGATAGGTTAACTTGCTGTGTTGTTTGCGGCACTGCGTTGGTGGTGCCGCTTTGTTCATAGCGATTCGCGCAGGGCGGCGCGGGCGTGAAGACTGGGGGGGGGTCCCTGAGGGGGGCGTTCCCCGCTGGCACTGGCGTCGCGACGGCGGCGGCGACGGGTGCGCTGGGCGGCGGGGGGAGCTGGGTCTCGGCGCGCGGCAGTGGCTGCTGGACCGTTGCTTTTTCTTCGTCAGGATTGTTCCCCTTTTCTTCAGGAAGGTGTGGTTCTTGAGTGATAGCGGGCATCTCGTGGTTTTTCTCGAACCAGGCGTCGATTTGCTCGTTCACTTGCGTGGCGGAAACCACAGTTCCTTCGTCTTCGTCGCTTTGTTCGGCTTCTAGTGTGGCGATGTGTGCTTGGGCGAGTTCAAGCTTGATGCGTAACATCTCTTCTTTTGCTTTGGCTAAGCGTTGCGCACGGCGGCTCGTGGTCGTTGCGCGTGACTTCGACGACGGTGGCGGCGCGGGGGGACGTGGCGTCGTCCCCGTCTGTGACGATTCCTGAGATAACGGCGGCGTCTCAGTGATCGTGTCCGTGCTCGTCGCGTTGTCCGTCGTCGTCGCGTTGTCCGACGCCGTCGGTGGCGTGTATGTTGAGTCTCTACTTGTTTCTTCTCTTGAGGTCCTCGGCGGTTGCTCTGTCCCGAAGATGAGCTGGGCTAACGACTGCCCCGGCGCCGATGACCTTGTGACTGGACCCATTTTCGACGATAATTTCCTCGGAGGTGGCGTTCTCTCACTTTCACTGGAATCTTCTTTTTTCTTGAGGCTGTAGTTTTCGCTTAAACTGCAGTTTCTTTCTTGAATATCCGGCTTACTGAAGGACCATTATGTGCCTGATGCACCTATGCACTGGTTGTGCAACTGAATTTGACGGGATTCCGATGAGGGAGCAGCTGAGTGAAAGACTTGTTTTCTTTTCCGAGTTGATGCCGTTTCGTAGGTATTTGTAGAACTGAATTTCATGAGGCCCGGACGCCATATTTATACCATGAAATTCCTTGCCCCGCAGCCCGCCCGCCCCGTGAATTTGGCGGGAAATATGGGCGGGAAAGTATTGGCGGGAAAGTTTTGGCGCGAAACGACATCTCATTTATTTATGACAATAATCTTAGGCTAATACGTTATTTACAGTGTTTTATACTTATTTCTATGACATTCGTAATGCATTATCACTCGAGATCCTCTCCGTTTGCCGGCCAATCGCATCTAAAGCGCGGGTTTTTCTGGCGCTGTCTATTTACGTACCTCGGCCCCCACCTGGGGTATAAATACCGAGCTTCCCCCCTCGCTCGCCCATCAGTCTATGCTTGGCCAGCGCGCGGATAGGATCTAAAGGCTTCCTCTTAATCTATCTATTTTCTAGTGGAAACCTAGTGTTTAGCCACTCTTTACTTATGAAACCAACAGTATATTACCTCTTAACTAGGTAGGAATGAAGTGTGAGACCTATTATTATTTATTTCGACTACAAATTATATAAGGCGACTGTAATACAATGCTTACGTTGTAAGAGGGTTATAAGCTAGGTTACAGGCAATCTATTTTATCAGTATTTACGTAGATGGTTGTCCTGCACAGGCCTATAGTTGCTTACATCGGATAAGTCTCCCGTTTTGTTCTTAACTATAGGCACAATAATCGTTCGCATTAAGTCATATACGAATGAGTCACGCATAGGTTGAAGAACATTGCCAACACTCTCGCTAAGTGGGGACCGGCGTGCTGAAGATGTTCAATGCTGAGACCGTCATGCCCCGGTGATTTACCACGGGACATAGATTTGATAGTCTTATCCACCTCCGTGGCCGTGAACACTAGGCACGTTTTATTAGTCTCAGCATTGCCCATCTCGCCAGCCTTCACGCACAAAAGCGACTTCACAACAAAGTGGTCCTTAAAAAGATTCGCAATGTCCTTCACACTGCTTTTGCCGTTGACACTAACTGGGAGACCAGCGCGAGATTTCACGCTGTTTGTGGCCTTCCAGAAAGTTCGGAAATCTTTCTTTGAATGATGGGAGGCAATAATGTCCATTTTGATCTGATGCTGGTGATCTTGGCACCATTTCAACCTGGATTTAAATACTTTTCGGCTCTCGCACATCTGCTCAAAGAAAACTCCATTATTGGGCTTCCCATGCAAATTCCACTCGTGAAATCTCGCTCTTGCCACCCTATGTGCTTCACCAACATGCCTGTTCCACCCTACCATCCTGTTTTTATTTTTGGGCGTTTTAGCTTGGCTAGTAACGGATGCGGCTCCATTGAGAGCAGACACTACATTATAGTACATTGATTTTACAATATCTCTATGACCAAGTATATTACAATAGCTATCGGCGCAAGACCTAAATTCAGAAGGAAAAACAATGTTCTTTAAATGTTTGTTACTTTCGTCAGTGTAATCGCAAACCTGTTTACCTGTTCTTTCACCCCACACTACCGGCTGATTTAAGGCACTAATTTTCGTTTTTAATCTTGGTGTTATTAAGCTTAAATCAAACGTGAGTATAGAGAGCAAAACATTTTTTAAAGTTATGAGATTTTTAACTTCGGTTTTAGACTGTTTGTTAAAAACAAGAACAACGGTTTTTATAATTTATACCCTAAAGGGGTTAAAAGAGGGTTCAAAGTTTGAATGGAGAGCAATACATTTTTTTATCTATCCAAATATCATAAACCCTCGATGATGCGTTCAAGAACCGCACATAACGACCACCATAAAAACAGACTGTTTTGTTAGAACAAATTTCTTATCTGTGAAAATGTTATTATTGCTAAATAATAACATCGATTTCGATTAATTAATTATTTCATTTAAATTTCGAACATCTGAAAAACAAAGAAATTTGATTTGACCTCTATTCTAATATCAGTCGAGATGACGTTTAGTTCGAAATGAATTGTCAAGTTGCATACAAATTTGACAAATGTCGCACGTAAGTAAGATATCGAACGTTATGATAGTTAGAGCTGACTCTAGTTTTTCTCTGAATTAAAAAAAACTATGACAGCTGCCAGAAAAACAACGCCGCGATGCCGGTCTTAATATGCGGCTCCTGAATGCATCATGGAGACTTATGATACGTGGATAGATAAAGCAGTGTATGTAGCTGTACATAATTAGGCATTAAAACACTCGTGTGATGTTATTATGAAACTCGCCTTCGGCTCGTTTCATAAACCCACACTCGTGTTTAATGCCCTTCATTATGTACAGTCACATAAACTACTATAAGACGATAAAAACTCTACGCGGACGAAGTCGCGGGCAAAAGCTAGTGTAACATAAAACAACAAACTTGCTTTAAAAATGCCAGATAACTTTGTGGCCTTAAAAAAGTCTGCAAAAAGCAATAACGTTTTAATGTTGGAAACCGTCAAAGTTTAAAACATGTTTAATGTGTTGTTAATGTGTATATGACCTGACTGTTATTTATTTTAGTTAAGTATAATAATAATTTACTTAAAAAACAAAGTTTTAACCGACTTCAATTCAGTACTCCGCCAAGCCACATGAACATTTCCACATTTATTTTCCAATTTACCACATGAACTGATTTCCGAGAGCAAATACGTTGATTATTAGAGAAAATAACCAAATCGCTGTATGTGGGCCGATAATATTTGAGGACTTCCGTCAATTCCTCAAGGATCTCAGAATCACCTTTGGCCATAGATTTATCAATTTATCACGTAAAGATATACGCCCGTCCGAACAATTCGCTTGACATCTGTCCTTATTAAAAATGAGTGGCGCGATCTGTTGTACAGACTGCGTACCACACGTTCGGGTGGCCGGAGTAACCTTGTAAGGGGGACTTTTCTCAATATTAATGAAGTGGCTGGCAGTGGTTTATGTAAACATCACATAGAGATAGTGGTACGTATGTAATAAATAAGTAATTATAAATGTGAAAGTGAGTTTGTATATTTACTTTTACGGCTCAACTACTGAACGGTTTGTCACGAAATTTTGTCAAGGTTGCGGTAGAGGATTTTTCCGTAACAAATGTAAGATTTTAATACACATAAACACTACTTTCTCCAAATGATAGAAAACCACACGGACGATATCTCGGGCGCAATTTAGTGACTTAGGCCACAAAGGCTCACAATAATTACAACACAAATATTTATTCGTAGTTGCACACCACTTTACAATGTGGCAAATGATTGAAATGATAGAAGAATAAGAGCCAAATAACATGACATTATGTGTCTCTTCGTCAAACAATGAACGACGAATCGACTCGTTAAAGTAGAAAATATAAAACGTAAGTGTTCAAATAAATACATTTCAAACGACTGTCTTTTGTACATTATTCTTATGCATCTACTTAATTACATTAGTAGAAGATACGTATAAGAAACAATAACAAAATCAATCATCAAAATCAATCAAAATCAATTATTTATTCTGCAAATAGGCCACAAGGGCACTTTTACATGTCAAATGGTATTCTACAATATACTATTAATAATCTTACACAATAATCATTTTAAAATTGCAGATTTTAACCAATTAGTACCTAAATGGTTAACAAACTAAATGTCACTAAATAAAAACTAAAAAAATCCAAAATTGTAAAATATTATCAAATACATTCGATATAAGGTCTGTATCAGTATTAACAATAAGTTTATGATATTAATTTAGTACCCCAGAGATGTATAATGTTTCTGAGCATCCAAATACAATTAATAATTATTCTAATGTTCTTATAGAGATGTATACTGTCTCTAAGCGTTAAAACAGAAAAAAAGGATCATTAATGTAATATGTATTGTCAGAGATGTACAGGGTCAATAACAATAAAACGTGTCAAGAACAGAATGATGTGATGTCTCTCGTCAAAATAATGATAATAACACTAGTATTTAGGTAGTTACTATGCCCTTGCAAGCATGAACAGACCGGACTCCACAAACAGCACCTGATCACGAGTATGACGCATATTTTAGCCATCGCCTCCCTCAACCATATGTTAGGGAAGGTGGCGACCAGATCAACGACGCCACCGTAAGCAAAGCCCTTTATGCGAGCATGACATATTCAAGCCACACTGGACATTGATAATAGCAAAGATTAAAGCGACTTGTTCGGCGAGAAAAAGCATTACGTGCTCTCATGTTACATAAAACGGAACAGCTATTTCCGGTACTTATAATAATTACAAAGATAATACGCCAAGACAATCATATTCGAAGGTATATTAATTCTAATAGAATTTGTTGCTACTGGCTTAAAGGCATTTTTGTCGTATATGAAATCGTTGACATTATAATACGCCTTGCTTAGCAAATATTTTTTTATATGAGACTTAAATTTACTTAACGGCAAATTAACAATTTCGGTAGGTATTTTATTGTAAAAACGTATACAGTTCCCCACGAACGACGTGCTAACCTTGCGAAGACGACTGTACTGCACTGCGATCTTGTGTTTACTTCTGGTGTTGTAGTCGTGGATATCACTGTTGAGTTTGAAGTCCTGAATGTTTTTCCGCACATACATAATATTCTCAAGAATGTATTGGCATGCTACAGTAAGAATATTTGCCTCCTTAAATTTGTCGTAGATGGAGCGTACAGCTCGTTTCTGTAGCACGAAGATGGTCTGGATATCAGCCGCTTTTCCCCACAACAGGATTCCGTAGGACATAACACTGTGGAAGTAACTGTAGTACACCAGCCTGGCCGTCTCAACGTTTGTTAACTGTCTTATACGTCTTACTGCATAGGCTGCAGAACCAAGTTTGCCGGCTAGGGTGTCGATATGCGCATGCCATTGTAGTTCAACAATCAAATGTATATATTATTAAACAATGTCCATAGTCAATGGTTCCTACACCAGTATAAAAATGACGCCCTTACAAGGTTACTTTTGATTGACTAGCCGTTGCGAACTAACAAAACGTAATGGCGCTAGGTAACGAAATAATTCTTTTGAAAATGTGTTACCAAGCGATAATAATTTACTTTAAAAACAAATGTTTTAACCGACTTCAATTCAGTACTCCGCCAAGCCACATGAACATTACCACATTTCTTTTGCAATTTACCACATGAACTGATTTCCGAGAGCAAATGCGTTGATTATTATTATTAGAGAAAAAAACCAAATCACTGTATGTGAGCCGATAATATTTGAGGACTTCCGTCGATTCCTCAAGGATCTCAGAATTACCCTTGGCACTTCATTGTTTGCTATTTCAACGCAATCATATCAGAATCTGTGACGTACTTTTATATCAAAGTAGGTACATCATTGAGAAGTTCCACAAGCCATCTGTGCTCTTCATTATCACTTCCCCCATAACCAAATTTATGATTTCCGGGTGTAAATACACGAGTTATAATAGAAAATACCGAAATTACTACACGCGTGCCTAATATATTTGAGGAGTTCCCTCAATTCCTCATGGTTCCCATCATCCAACTGGGGTTTTGAAAACAATGGGACCAATCTGGAAGCATATACTTTCAATTGAATAAAGAAATGTACGAATCGGTTCATAAATGACGGAGTTCTGAGGTAACAAACATTAAAAAAAAAAAAACATCTGAATTGACAACCTCCTCCTTTTTTTGAAGTCGGTTAAAAAATAAACTGACGATACTTACCGATGATAAGATATCCCATGTATTGTTTTTACTTTTGTATCATAATTTTTGCACCCTTTTACGGCGCAAATGGGCATTTTGAGACAGTCGGCTCTGACACACTCTAACAGCTGAACGGTACGGCGTCCTGTCACAGACTAAGGCACGGTGGCCCTCCATTGCTAGTTTAGGGCCACCGCATTGGACGAATTACTCGTGCGGGTTGGGCCTATCTTTACTTTATATATCTATGCCTTTGGCACTTCTTTGTTTGCTATTTCAACGGAATGGTATCAGAATCGGTGACGTACTTTTATAGTTTGAAGTACATCATTGACAAGTTCCACAAGCCATCTGTGGTCTTCATCATCACTTCCACTTCACCAAATTTATGATTTCCGGATGTAAACACACGAGTTATAATAGAAAACACCGAAATTACTACACGCGTGCCTTATATATTTGAGGAGTTCCTTCAATTCCTCATGGTTCCCATCATTCATCTGGAGTTTTGAAAACAAAGGGACCAACCTGGAAGCATGTACTTTCAATAAATGGTACGAATTGGTTCATAAATGACGGAGTGCTGTGGTAACACACATTAAAAAAAATACAACCGAATTGAGAATCTCCCCCTTTTTTTTGAAGTCGGTTAAAAAGTATCTTTGGACAGCGTTGTACATTATATTGTACTTTCCATTCACCTAGGTACCTATACCTTGTCTATTTAACAGAGTTAGTACTAGAAAACAGAGAATGCACGTAATTGGTCAGCGGTAATGAATGACGATGCACAGGCACAAGGTAGGTTTACATGCCTTGGAGGTATGCTCGGCGTGGGGGCCGCAGCGGCATAATTTGTCCGATGTATTGGGTGGGGATCTCTCGCTGCCAACCATTGTATCTAAGATGCTTGACAGCGAGAGGTCATGGGAAGCAATGGCCTCCTTCTGCAATTCCGTAATGGCGCAGAAGGAGGCTGCGGAAAGAGCGCGGGAGGACGACCCTTCCGCTCCCCATATCCGCAGACGTAGAGCGGGGCGCGCACGTCGGCGTTATGCGCACTTGCTCCCCCCGCCGTAGTGGACCAGGTTGCAGAGTTAGGGGATCCTAGCTAACCAAAAGTCCACGGGTCTGAAGCGCCTCGAAATTGTCCCGGGGCGCTCTCCCTGGCCAGGCCTGTAAAGCGGGCTTTGACCCTCCTTGTAAGCGAAAATGGCTCTCGTACGGTGCGGACGCTTTCAAAACTGACAACTTCACTAAAGACGCATTGAGGACTCCTCAATGAGGAGAATTGTGCATGGATGATTATGATTTATAGATGAATAAACATGACATGACAATGTCATGTTATCAATAACTTAATTATTTGAGGTGCCTCTAACTACAAACAAAAATCACGAGAAATATTACGAATATTCCAACAAGCGGCATGTAAGCCGAGCCCGCCATCGACGTACGATTGTTGACGCCCACTGGCAGTTTCTTGTCCCTTTCATTTTTCATACAAAAGTGCAACAGAAAGAACGCCTTGCTAACTCTGTTAAATAGACAGGGTATAAATACATGACCGCCTGGACTCGTCTATCGCCTCGCATCTATAGCATCGCGTTTATTGCCAATAGGTAGAAATGGTAGAAGCATATGTAGAACTATTATATATTCTGTGGTAGAACATAGCCGACTTAATGATAAATTACGAGGCAATACTGTCTAAAAGTTTAGAATGACTTTAATTTCGGATTTAACGCCTAGAAGGTAGTTGTAGATTTTTCGGCCAAATGGGCAAATTTATCGCAACGCAACGTTAAGAAACGACTTAGCACCCAATGCCCGCTGATTATGTGCAAGAAACAACTAACCCTTCTGAAAAATTTGCAAGACAATACGCCAAGTTGACAATGAGTAATTAAATGCATTGTTCAAGCGGTTTCACGTGCATTGCATCCACGCGCTGGTGAGTGTCGATGTCGTTGTTCTCTGCTTTGTGGTGTTCCCAACCCCGACACACCTGTCACCTTGGTGCGTCCTCCAACACCTTCGGTGTGATTCAGCTTTATTTACGATGGACATTTTGCTTGGTAATGCACAATGGAATGCCCACTAAAACTCGAAACAAAGCCCTGGCATACTGATCGTGACTAACGATGCTTCTTTATCATTTTATGGTCGGTACTCGCGGAATTTTGATGCGTTAATGCACCAAGTAAGAAGTCGACGATATTTTGTGTGCTTTGAATTTGCTCTCTTGTTAGAGAACAAGAGAGCAAATTCTGCCAGAGGGCAGTTCAGCATATAACAAGGAATTACTGGGAGTTTCTACAACACTATAAATAGTCTAAGTATCATTAATTAACAATGTGGTTTCTGTGGCTGACCATTAAAAACTTTAAGAGTCATCGAACAGATAATATTATTTACTACATTAACTTAGACTTTGATAAGTTTTGTCAATGTAAAAATTGAATGAGGTTGCAACAATTTAATAAACTAATATATATAGAATCTCTTTTTATAGTTCTTATATAAAAGTTACTATTTATTACATAGTTTGAAAAGTTATCTGGTTTTATTGGAGTCCCAAATCACCGACATCGGATTCCTAAGTGCCGATCGCGGAGCTACCAGGGCAGTCATACAAAAGGTACCTACTGATTGCTGTCTTTCAAAGTGAACGAAGTTTTATAGCAGTCACCTTGCTGACACGAAAGCCTGCCTGCGAAGAACCCGAAGGAAATATGACCCGTCGGGATTTGCTCAGCCGAAATCTGATTAGATTAACAAGATATTTATGTAACATTTTGCTCATTTCATTTTTTTTTTCATTCATGTGTTTAGACTCTACACCGTAGAAATGTGTAGGTCATTAGCAACAATATACGTATGATCTAAGTACTCAAAGGCTAAAAATAAGTATATCAACTGAAATAGGAAAGTACCTATAACAACCTGAAAGATATCGCACAATACCGTCTCTTGCCTGCCGTGTGTTAGTAGTTTTATCTAAAGTTTTCTGGGATGATTTTTTGGTAAGCAATAGAGAAGAGTATGAGAATGTATCTCTCATTTTCTTCCTAACTAACGTGTGATGCATTTTACACCATTATTTATTTATTATGTATGGTATATTAGGTATACTTTTGTAAAGTGCAATAAAATTCAAGATATAAGTAGCTTATTTCGTCATTACGAACCGGTACTCGAGCTTAACACTTTAATGCTCCCGCCATTTATACCATGTTATGGCATTGCCATTTCCATTACAGCCGTTTTTTTTCATCGCAAATACGGCCGGTTTGGGTACACCTTCACGCAGTGTAAAAGGTCATAAGTCTGGTTAAAATGATGATGTAGTTAAGTTGTTTCAGAAAGAGCGGCGGCTCAGCGGTCGCCGCGGGCGGCGCAAGGGCGTCGCATCGCATGCAGCGCCCTTGTGCCCTTGCCCAGTCGCCAGACGGTGCATGCACCCTGCACCCGCCTGCACCCAGACCCCCGCCTCCCACCGCACCCTCGCGCCCACACCGTGATGCTGCATTTTAATAACCCTTATGACTTGCCGTCCCAATCGCTGAAACTGATATGTACTTAAACTTGTCTGCTTTTTTTGCTCACTACAGGCTGGTAAGAGGCTTCACGTTCCGAGTACTTTTTACGTAGGTAATTGTATAAAATGACAAAGCATTTTAGCGATGCTGCATTTTTAGATCCTAATTGAATTGCAAGTCCGTCTGTCTGTAGGAATTGTAATATGAACGTGATATTAATTATTTTTCCACTGGAAATACCTACAAAACACACTACTTAAATCATTCTTTTAAATCTCCATATATTTAGGTATTCAATATTTTTTAAACAAACCTATACTACCATATAAACACTATACCAATAATAAATCTAGTACACACTATATTATGTTGACTGTGTTGTCTACATGTTTACCTACAAATGCGTCTCGGGTACAAATAGATTATGCAAGTATCTAAAAATGTTGCAAAAATATGAATTTTAATCTCTTTAGTTCAACTTGTGCAGAGTAGCGCCAGACAGAAACAAATATGTTTTCGAAATATACTTTTCTTTATTAGATTCTATGTCCATGTACAAAAATGAATATGTACTGTAAAACCTCTCAACTATAACATACCTTGTCCAGAAGAATAACTATATGGTCCAAAGTAGACTACGGAAAATACGACATAATTTTTCCACACAAACCTAAAAATAAGCGAAGCCGCATGTAGCAACTCCGTCTGTCGAAGCCTCCAGCTGAGGAACAACTTTACCTCCAATGAAAACTAAAAAATACCGAACGAATTAACGAACGAAAAAATGCTATAATACATCAGTGTTTGTCTAATACTGTATGCTGCTAATATTAAAAAAAAGTAATGTTTGTGAGTTTATATGTGGGTAATCGCCGACACTCCTAAATGGATTTTAAACTAGTTAAATATAAAAAAAGATTTTAGAAAAATTGTTTTTTACAAATCATATTTTGACGACCGCTTTAGCCTAGTTGGTAGTGACCCTGCCTACGAAGCAAGAGGTACTGGGTTCGAATCCCGGTAAGGGCATTTATTTGTGTGATGAGCACGAATATTTGTTCCTGAGTCATGGATGTTTTCTATGTATTTAAGTATTTATTTATCTATGTAAGTATGTTTATCTTCGTCTTAGTACAAGCTTTGCTTAGTTTGGGACTAGGTTAATGAGTGTAAGATTGTCCGCTGCAAATATTTATTTATTTATTTATATAACCTATGTCACTTCTACGATTAAGAGGAATCCAACGACACCTCATAATATATGTCGAAATCCGTCAAACGGTTTAGGCTGCAGGGTGTGCCAAAGAATAAGACATACACACACACATACATACATACGCTCGAAAAACATAACCCTCCTCTCCTTCGGCAGTCGGGTAAAAAACCACGTGAATAGTGAGCTTGATTGAATTAGGGTTACCAGATACAAATTTCAAAAGTCCTGAAAAAATTCCTGATTTTGGGCCAAAATTCCTGACACAAGCTTGCCGCGCTCGCGGCGTATTGTTATTATATTACGTCGAAGCAGGTCGAGATCTTGTTTGAGTATGCCATGTATCTTTTTACTTCAAAAAAGTTTATATACAAACTCGCCGATAGGCTCGCCTAATTTCCAGTACCTACCTATAAAGATGTAGAAAACTAAACCCGATTACAATATTTTCTTTTCGGATCCGGGGACTCCCATTGGCGACTTTGTTGCCCTAACTAATAATACCATCCTAATTATTTCAGGTTCAGATAATTATATTTTGATTACAGGTAGGTTATATAAATTGTAATTTGTCAAACCGATATGTCTTAAATACTGGAAAACGTAAATTAGTATTTAACTATTTAGCGGTATAAATAGTCAAATGCAACTATAACAGATAAAATATTATTTTAAACCATTAACGGTCCCCGATTCAACATTCTTTGATCTGTGCCTATACTAATAATAAACAGGTGTAATGTCTGTGAAATTTAAGTTTGTATGTTGGGGTTAATCTCAGAAACTATAACCATCCTATTCTAAAAAACCCTTTCTTCAGTAGGTTATATGTAGAACTAGCGACCCGCCCCGGCTTTGCACGGGTTTATATGTATAATACATAAACCTTCCTCTTGAATCTCTATCTATTAAAAAAAACCGCATCAATGTCCGTTGCGTAGTTTTAAAGATCTAAGCATACATAGGGACATGCAGACAGCGGGAAGCGACTTTATTATATACTATGTCGTGATGGCCCTACAGGATTAAGTATGTGCTATATTTTTATACCTTCGTTCCGCCTAGATTCTTTGTATACGCGGCGGAGCCGCGCGGGTAGCTAGTATTATACCTACATGCACAAACTCACCACTTGGCCAGACTAGTTTTTGTCTAAGTGGGAACTGAGAACATTATTATAAGAGCCGTAAGTAAGTAGTTTTTCTAGTCGGGAGACCAAAACTGAGCACTTACCTAAGTATAATACTATAATGTAGTAATAAAGTAGTGATATACTTATATTTATATAAGTACATCACTACTTAACCGTTACCAAATTGTACAATTTAGTATGAAGTGAACTAGGATTTTAAATGGCTGAATTTAATGGGACCACTTAAGCACTTATCACTTAGCCATATACGCGTGTTCGAGTTTTTATTGCCCACCATACATATTTACAGATACAAAACATATGTATAGTTTGTTTTAGTTTAGATGACGAAAAGTACTAAAACCAACCAATGCAT
The DNA here is from genome assembly GCA_963854355.1 of Epinotia brunnichana. Taxonomy (NCBI): domain Eukaryota; kingdom Metazoa; phylum Arthropoda; class Insecta; order Lepidoptera; family Tortricidae; genus Epinotia; species Epinotia brunnichana. The sequence continues at coordinate 14,925,821 of OY977947.1, forward strand.
CTATTGTTTAATCTGGGGGTACGGCAGTGCCCCAGCCAAGTCGAGCAAAACAAAGAGGCACGACCGTCGTGCCATCCTTTTCTCGAAGCCATTCAAGCCATTTTCAACATCCTGTAATTTTGTGCTGGCTTAAGCTAGAACCCTGAATTTTCAGTACCATATAGGGCATAATATGGCTTACATATGTTCTCAATAGCATTGAATTTGAACTATTAGTTTATGAACTATTACCCGTCAAAGTTCCTTAGTTTTGTCACTGACATACTCACTCACTTATTATGATCAACATAATTCTAAGGTACTTCTAGCAGACCCACAAGCTCCAAATTTTAAACATAATTATAGTTTTTGTCAATTAATTAATAAAAAAACCTAAAAATATTGCCATTTCAGTCATGTTTCAGAGATATACAAACTGCATAAGTAAGTTTGTAATCCTACACAAATAAATGCGATTACAAAGTTACTTTTAATTAGTTACAGTTATTGCAAATACTAATATCAAGGTAGGTACAGTGCACTATACTATGTACACTAATACACTAGAAAACTATACAAACGTTATTTGCGGTTGGTAATGCCTGACTTGGCTCTACGAAATATCTCACAACTTTTTACGGAGGAAAAGTTTCGAGACTTGGCTTATTTTTTACATGGAATGTTTTTTATGGGATTGTTATTTTCAAGTAGAGTTGCAAACAATTACGCATAAACAATAGAACAAACAGAGCTACTAGTAGGTACATGTGCCACACTGGTCAGTTTTATGACGTCTCTTTGTTATCTTTTCCTTTCATATTTAGCAACAAAAGAAGTTGTAAAATCCCGGGTTACTATTATGTTGCATAAAATTGATTGTCATAATTTTATTTTCCATAACAGCCCTTGGCAGAATCATCATTTCGCAGAATTACTTTTCGCATAAATTTCATTGCATACAGTCATTTCGCATAACTTCCTTAGGCAGAATAGTATATTGGCATAATGACGATTGTAATAATAGTCCTATGATCGAATAATCGTATCACCGAAATTTGTATCGCATAATATTTAGCTGGCATACTGTAATTTGGCACAACGTTCTTTGGCAGAATCGTACAATGGCAAAAAAGTCGGTTCTGGCGCTTCGCCGGCCGCTACCGCGGCACGCTCGCTTCGCTCGCTCGGCTCGCGCGCTTAGGGTCGCGGTACACCTAACACTCCTCCTCGCTTCGCTCGTCGTCGTAACCTACACCGACCTGCCTTAATTATGCAAAAATAAAGCGGTGATATTAGTTGTATGCTTCAAGAAATTCGGCGGAATATACGTTCTGCTACGTAAAATTCTGCGAAATTCAATTCGGCCATATTACTATTCTGTAATTCAAAATTTTGTCAAATAAGTGGTATGCGACATAATAGTTATGCTAAGTATATGATTATGCTAAAGTATCATTCGGCTAAAAATGTTTCTGCGATAACTGTTATGCGGAGTGTATTTCGGACAATCGATATTATGCCAGATAAAGGGAACCCGTAAAATCCCACGTTAAGTGCATTTTCGCAATCTTAACTTAAACAAACTATAGATAAGTGATTGAATTTCACCCGGCCCGTGGGAAAGGTTTTTCACTAACTATAGTTACGTGTGTGAAGAGAAATACAGTCAGCTAAGCTAACAATTAACATGAAGAACATTAGTCAGGAGACGGTAGGCACATGGAAGGCCGTGATCTCTGTTTACCTACACCTACGGAAAAAAGGCGTGATGATTATGATACGTATGTATATAAAATGAATCGAGTATTTCACCACATCAATGCAACCGGGACAACGCTGAAATGACAAGGATCATAGGTAGATATTAAATAATCTGACAACAAAAAAGAGATTGACGATTGTCTTGTTAACTAATTAACTACCTATACACGTCGATGTATAGGTACCTATAAAACGTAACTATTTTAAATGCGTTGTATTTATTTAATCGTATGGCATATATTATTTTTGGCCTTTTTTTTTTTGAGTTTGTCACTCTTTAGTACCACCCAGGGGACACGTGCAGGGTTGTGGTATAGGTAGCTCCTGCGGACGCGAGTGACAGTTGTCCCCCCTTTGTCAAGTGAGTGGGCAACTCGACTTTTAGAGGTTCTTAAGCCGTCCGAAGGCCTAATGCGTTGTGATGGAAATAGAAAGGCACAGGTGCAATAACGATAATTTCCATTTAAAAGGAAAGTTAGATAGTTATAGGCCATTATGTCATGTATGTAAAGTAAAGTATTGTATGCACCTGGGTGCAGGCATAAAGGAGAGGGCAAATGCACAAAAGAAAAGATCCCACTGGGTCGAAGTGCATCCGAAAGGGCCCTCACTTAGATAAGATAAGATAAGTATGCACCTTTTAGTCGTGACATCGCGTTCTCTAAATAGATGACGACGCATCTGAGCTCCGGCTTCGCGAATGAAATTCAAAACACAATAAGCAATCAACACTTTAGTGCGTCGGAGTACATTAAGTACCTATTCGGATTTCTTACGCCGACCTTCTAACTAATTGGGTGTTTGTTCGCTTGTATACCTTCATTTCAACTTTTTGGATACCACATCAAATTTCAAATTAAAATACCTAATACACTGGCTATAAAGCTACCGCATCCCAAACGCGAAGATGGCGAAGCTGAACTTTTTTATATTTAGGTCCTGTTTTTATAAGTAAGTTGTTTTTTTTTAAGTCATTTATTTACCTACTATAAAAAACCGGCCAAGTGCGAGTTGGACTCGCGCACGAAGGGTTCCGTACCATTATCTATAAAAACGGCAAAAAAAACCACGTTTGTTGAGTGGGAGCCCCCCTTAAGAATATATTTTATTTTGTTTTTAGTATTTGTTGTTATAGCGGCAACAGAAATACATAATCTGTGAAAATTTCAACTCTCTAGCTATCACGGTTCTTGAGATACAGCCTGGTGACAGACAGACGGACGGACGGACGGTCAGCGAAGTCTTAGTAATAGGGTCCCGTTTTACTCTTTGAGTACGGAACCCTAAAAATAACACAAAAGGAAACATTTGTACAGCGGACGAAGCCGTAAAGAGTTAAACCATTAAAACACTAGGTACGTCAGAAATATACTGAACTCTGTAACAGGAGCAAATATTCAAAAGGACGCTTCCTTAGAGCATTTGCAGTAACACCTTGGTATCATACACTTTCAAAATTTTTGGTTTCGGAGAAATTTTGATCTAAAGTTATGACCTCCAAGTAATGTGTCTTGGCAGCACGAGATCATATCATGGCAGTCAATGCAGATTTTGAGGTAACATCATGTAATGAGTCATAATAGTTTTTGCATTTTTGTGGTCAACAGATAGTTTTGTGATTTTTTAATTTTTTTTTCTGTGTTTATAAAATAAAAAGTTACTCATGCACTCCAGAAGAGTAAAAAAATACAAGTAAACTAATTTTAAAGATTTTTTTTTCGTGTAGAAATAATTGTTCACAAGCTTATTAATCTGTTGTTTAATTTTTTGCTCCAGTTACAGGGCCCAACCCGTAACTAAAATTCTGTACGAAGGTAAGGTATTTGGGCTACAAAAGATGCGCTTAATCTGAATAGCAACCATGGGACCTATCCCACATTTTTTTTTTCATTGGCTTATTGTACCTATACAATAAGCCAATGAAAAAAAAATGATGACTCAGTGTTCTGTTAATTGCACCGCTCCCGAATCACAGATGTTATACATTGAACATAATCGTTGCCATATGCCTTTATATCTTCAACCTGAGTTAAGGTGAAGAGGTCAGGTTGCAACTAACCTTGCAAAGTCACCATGGTGTCTGGAGGGCGTTCGGACTCAGACCTGTCTCGCACCATTACCATTAATCCTTGTCACCAAGACACCTCAAAAGCCAGATCAATTACCAGAGTCATTGCTGATCCCAAAATGAGAATTAATTGTTACCTACTAATTAATTTTAAAACGTGCACGTAAGAAACGTGCATGATGTTTTTGGCACAGTAGATATTGATATATCAAAATTAATGCAAGATCTTCGTAGGCAGCAGACGATTCGCGTTTGTGTTTATGAAATTGGGGAAAATGTATCCTCGTATTTTGCGGTCAGTCACGTAACCATTGTTTGCAAATACCTACGTGCTTGTTTCAAAAGAGGATTGTTTTCGCAATGTCAATTAAAAAGTTATTTCTGCGATTACAACATAAGTAGGTAGGTACGTAGTGGAAAATATAAGAATGTTTGAAACTCATTTAAAACGCAGTCTGCACTTGAACCTAGCCACACAATCTTGGCGAATTTTTCAACTTTTCATACCTATGTACATAATTTCCGGACTAACTAAAAACATCTAAGTATCCTGAAATGCGGTAATCAGGCTACATCGAATCGTCAGGTTCATTCAAACAGACAAAAGCACAATTCTGTTTCACGTTTAGATCATTATTGGGTAAGTACGTCGGACCGGTGCTAGAATTTGGAATTGTAGCTGGAACAAGGTGCAGGAACGGATGGTAGGGGGGCGACGGAGCGGGTGGGGGGCGGCGTGCCGGGGTCAGACGGCGGCGTTCAAGGTTAAGGGCAGGCGGAAGTCCCGGTGACGTACCCCCGTTGCTACCCTAATGTTCCTGGAACGCTTTACCAACCCTCTAATAACAAAACCCAATATTTGATCCTTTATTGAAATCGATTAAATATCAGCAATTTGAATAATGTTGTTACTTTTGACTTTGACGACCTCTGTTGTTGGTAGTGACCCTGCCTACGAAGCCGGAGGTCCCTGGTTCGAATCCCAGTGAGGGCATTTATTTGTGTGATGAACACGAATATTTGTTCCTGAGGCAGGGATGTTTTCTATGTATTTAAGTATTAATTTCTCTATATCGTCGTCTAGTAACCCATAGTACAAGCTTTGCTTAGTTTGGGACTAGGTCGATTTGTGTAAGATTGTCCCCAAATATTTATTATTTATTTACTTTTGGGATAAAGAGGCCTCCGTCCATTATGGTCATTATCTCGAATTATTATTATTATATCAATGAACGGATGTTGTCATATATTTATTAGAACAATTTTATATTTCAATACATATTAAGGTTTCATCAACCGTCTTAGGAAAGTACTAAACTTTAGAATATAATAGATTGTTTAAATGTAGAGGTAATATATTCTGCGAACATTATTATTAGTCATGATTTATTTAACGAGACGAGTTACAATTTACAATAGAGTGAATTTATAATGTAACGCTGCCGCCGGTCCTGACTTTATAATGCTGCGGTCGTAAATGTTACAAGCACCGTGAAGGGCGGGCGGCGAGAAACGAGCTCCTACGTAATTATGATTATGTAATCCGCCACGTTTTCCACCCATCTCGACTAGACGCATCTCCTTTCCTCCCGTACGGTGTAAAACATTGAGAAAAACGCTTTTCGAGCTGTGAACGCAAATCGCAGCTAATTTGGCCCCATATCACATGCTCTTTTGTCATTCCATTTTGCACCGTACTGAACATTAGCTCGAGTAGAATTTAGCGTGTATTTGTTGTGCAGAATTTGATCTTAACGCGCAGTCGACACTATAACAACGGGTAGATAAGTACGAAGCTCGGGCAGACTGTTCGACGTCGAGCTATTGCCATTAAATGACGTCACGGATGCCACGTGTACATGCTCACCAAGTTATCCGTCCTGTATGTGAGGCTATTATAAACTCTATGGCGGTGGGGAAAGAACTTTTGATGTGACAGATGTGTTGGTGGAGGTGTAGGGGACGTGTGAGCCAGACTGGCCGATGATAGCGTGCGCCCCGGTTTCTAATCAGACTGCACAAATTAGTTTTTTACGCGTAAGCACTTCCAATATAATCTAGCAACGGGATCACAAAATCGAATGAGTTTTACTTACATACATACATACATATAATCACGCCTCTTTCCCAGAGGGGTAGGCAGAGATCACGGATCTCCATTTGCTACGATCGCGATCCTGACAAACCAATTTCGCTTCACTCACTTTCATAACATTTCTCATACATGCTCGTCGGTTTAGGGTAATTTGACCTGGCCTTTCTGTAAGATTTTTCCAATTTGAGTTTTACTTGCCTCTTAATATTAATAGTTTGATTGAACTCCGACTCGTAAGCACCCATCATGGAGGTCATTAGAGTACCTAACTATCTAAAAGCTGAAATCGACCGTCTGTACCGTACATTATTACATAGTAGGTATAAGTATCTTTGAAAATAATACAATTTTCTCAATGGTTAAGTTCCTTTTATGCAAATATAATCCCATAAAAAACATTCAGTGTAAAACATGGGCCAAGTCTCGCAACTCTTCCACAGTAAAAAGTGGTGAGATATTTCGTAGAGCCAAGTCAGGCATTCTTATTAATCTTTATTTACTTGCTAAATAAAATTCTGCAACTTGGGAATCACACAACTTTACTGCATTTACTAATTTTTGCATACCTAAAACAGAGCGACATAATGTATCTGGGGGCACGGCAGTGCCCCCGCCAAGTCGAGAAAAACAAAGAGGCACGGCCGTACCATCTTTTCTCGAAGCCATTCAGGCCATTTTCAATTACTATGGCCAGAGAACTCGCAAACATATGGTACCTAATATTCTTAATCAGTTAAGTCCAACAATAGAACAATGTAGTAGTAAACAAGTATTTAAAAATAGATTTAAAAAGGCACTGCTGGATAGGTTGGATTAAAATCAATCGATACTGTTAAATGTAGGTTTGAAATGGGTACTTGGCGGTCTATTGTGTACGGATTAATACATAATAGACCACTATTTAATACAAATATAGGTATTTAGTTAGTTTGCATGACTTAGCTTAATATTAAATAAGTAGGTATAATTTGTAAATGTATTAAAATGAGAGAGCGCATCACTCGCCAACAAACTGTGAATACAGTTTGGCGAGGTAAAAATTAAAATATGTAACTATAAGCTATAAGTATTTTTTTCGAGTTCAATAAATAAAAAATAAAAAAAACATCCTGTAATTTTGAGCATCAATTAGTTATGAGTTTATTTAAATGTTTTATACAGACCTATAAGTTGACATTGCATTGTAATTAATATTCTATTTGACGATCATGATATAAATTCATATAGATTAAGCGTAATTTAAGTTATATTGTAATCTTATATTATGAAATAAAAAAAATCTAAAATCTAAATCATATTTAAACTATTCTAAACTGACTTTACTAATACTGTAACCTCTAAACATAAAACCTCAAAGTACGGTCAACCAATCTGTTTTCTAGGCCACCGTAGAACCCTGTAGTTTTAACTGCTACATATATAGCGACGCAATAATCCTAGTGACCCGTATTGACATGGCATTTACAACGGCAAGGTTCTATGATGGCCTAGGAATCAAATTGGTTGACTGTACCTATTAAAGATTTTAAAAATACACGTCACGTAGGATGTCTTATTTTCAGATATGGCAAGAGAAAAGTCTTAACTGAGACTTGGTTAAGTATACTAATTATTCTGCAAGCACTAGGTATTTAAACATATTAGAATCGCATCCCCATCGGCGCTGCAACGTGCCAGTGAGCCGGCACTCGGCATCTAGTGTCGCCGACGGATATGAGTCCTTCCTCCACACTATCGGCCGGCACTTTTGTTAAATTAGAATGGATGAGGTTTAAAGTGGAGCGGCCGTAACTAACGGTTGGCGCGTCGTCTGCACGATTACCACAATCTGCGCGCGGTTGTCGCGCACGAAACAGAGGGCCTACCGCGAGCGGCATTCGAAGTTTTCTCTCTCTGTCGCACTTACGTACGAACTCGTAAGTATGCCAGAGAGGGGAAACTTCGAAAGCCTTTCGCGGTAGGCCCTCAGGACGACGCGTGGGGTCGCGCTCCCCCGAGCCCTGGCTCCCGCTGATTAAGGATTACGACCGATCCTGTTACGCGGATATCCAGACGCATCATCTAAGGAATTACGCGCTGTCACATTTTGGCATATCAAATAAAATAATACGCAAATTACTCACATTCAACAGAGCTAAAATGGCTACGAGATGCTTTTCATGCCTATCTTTTCATCCGCTATAATAAGTATTTCCCTCAAATTTCCCTTACACGGAGATTCAAGTCGGAAATTTAATTGCTTTTCCTATGTACGTCTGCGTCGCATTCGAACTAATTATAGATCAGGTTTCATGGTGGTATATATCTCTAGGTTTCTTATTACATAGTTTAAGTGCATGGTTATAGATCCATGGATTTAGTTGATGTTATCCAAGGTATTAGAAGCTCTTATAAAACCTAAGTTTACGACTTTAGGGGTGCAGTAGGTACCTACCTGATCTGGCCCCGTAGCATGGATGGCCTTATCACGCGATAAGTGACAGGATAGAGCATCCGTCCCTGGCTGACACCGTTCGATAGAACGAGACGATGCGCTTATCCTGTCACTTGTCGCGTGATAAGGCCATCCATGCTACGGGGCCAGCAAAGACATTATACATAATCATGATTTTTTTTCCAGTAGGTTTATATTATTTAAAGAATACCTAACTTTGGTTTATGAAGAAAAATTGTTTTAAAGTCGTTAATTTGGTGTCACTGAAAATACTGAAATACGAGTAATATGACACTTCGAGATATGGAGATTGGGATGGGAATAACCCAGAAGTGCCCGCGCAGAATGAGACTACGAACGCCGGATAATAAAACATACAGACGTAATTTTTACGATACACGCGCCGGCACTAGACTACATTTAAATGCATAGTGGGCTCTTATGTAACAAAAAGCTGGTACGAGTACTAAAACAAACAACTTACAACTTTAATGCAACAGTACTGTATTGTATTGTCATGATTGTCAATTTTATGTTATTGCTGTCGCGTCTGGCACGCGATAGTCGAAAGGCTTCAATCATAATAAAACAAATTTACATGAATTGTGGATGTTAGTACCTAACCTACCTAGTATTTTATCACAATGAGTTACGAGTAGGTATAATATAATCAATAATAACCTAGATACTTTTATGTGGACTAAACTAATCTCAACCAGAATTATAAAGAAAATATATTTAAAGATTGACACTTTACAAGTTTATAACTAGGTACTATGTATGTTAACTACCTACTTAATCTTCGAAAAAAGATGCCTATTGAAAAAAAAAATGCTTCCGCAAGGATTTAGAATAGACTTTAAAGATAGGTAGGGTAGGCTATCGTTTGGCCTGCTGTGGTAGAGCTTTGTGTTCTAAGAATGTAGACCTAATAAATAGTAATAAGTTAACAGATGATGTCCATTAGATCAAATGAAAGATTCGGCACCTAAAGTTTAGCGGTCGAATTGTTCATCTACGTACAGAATTATATTATGATTCGATGAATTTGACTCAAAAAGGCATAGACCAAACGAGGACGTTTCATTTGATTTAAGCATGTTTCAGGCCGGAGGAGGGTGAGAATGCCAATCGAATGTCAGTATTAGGTACTCAAAACTGCAAATTAAGAATCATCTTTGGCAGGCAGTATATTCGATTTAATACGTCTCTGCTTGAAAAAGATCCAGGCCTTATCATAACTTTACGGCAGCACTTTAAATGTAGTTCATCTCTACTAAACTGTACCGAAACCCAAACACTTACGTAAAAAAAGGCGAGGCTTCTTTCTTAGCCTATCATTCCTACAAACGTTAATAAAAAAATCGGTAAACAACGTGATATCTTTTTCTCAAACGAAATAAATACAGACGAAAAGCGGTGATTTAGTAACAAAGGTGAAATAACAGATAACAGTACTCAGTTGCTATAAAAATCCTTCACAGTAAGCTTTCAGTTGATATAAATGACTGTCTAGATTTAGGTACGTATATAAATTTCCATAATGCAATTCGTCTAGACTAGACACAAGTGGCGAGTGCGCTCCCAGTCTGGAGGTGAACCGAGTCACAGCGCCTGCCTCAAGCCAAAGGCAACGCTGCACAAACACTTCGCGCTCAATTGCTAAAAAACCTATGTAGTAGGGGAAATAGTGGCAGCAATGTATGGAGCAGTCTGCACTTTTGTCTCAGGCGACGCCGCTTTGCACGAATGTTCCTTGGGTCAAACTAAGCTGATTTAGCGTCCTAGCCACGAGATCAACCCCTGGCTAGTATCTAAAAAAGAGGGGGGGAGCATGGGGGAGGGGGGGGGGGGGGGGGGGGCAGAAATATAGCGGTCTCAGCTATATTTCTGCCTCACCATAGTCAAGCTTGGTATAATTTTTGTATAATTCAGGGATGGCGCTCTCATTTGTGGATTTACTTTATTACCTTTTCATACAAAAAAACGCAATATTTGAAAGTTATCAAAATTTTTTTTTTTGTATTTTGTCTATGACGTTACAGTACATTTTCAACGTAATGCATGCATCACATGATAGCAGGATAGCAGCTACCTGAGATAGCTGCTCTCATGTGATGATGATCGTGAAAGATACAAGGTACTCTCAAGATAAGTATAACTCCGGTGTAGAGATAATAAAAATCGATATTACAGCAACTGTTTGTGTTCTAAAAAAAAAATAAAAAAAATAAAAAAATATTTGTGCGAAAATTGAAGACCATGCCCAGAAGATGTATACCCGAGACCTATTTATAAAATTAGAAAGCATTACGATAGATTTTGAAACTAACACCTGGGCAGCGGAGGATGCAAAGGGAGCCTTACTGTCCCTGAATTATACAAAAATGATACCAAGCTTGACCTAGTAGCTATATATGGTTAGGCAGAAATATAGCTGAGACTGGACCTCGGGAGACGGCCCTTCCTCCCCTCTTTATTGGGTACTAGGGGTAGTGCCAGGGGTTGATCTCGTGGCTAGGACGCTAAATCGGCTTAGTTTGACCCATGGAACAATCGTGCCAAGCGGCGGCGCCTGATACAAAAGTGCATACTCACTGCCACTATTTCCCCTACTAATGCGCCTATTGTATGCTTTAAGAGTTATATTACAACATTCGCAACTACTGGGCAACAGAACTTCGGGTAATTAAATAAAGCAATCCTTCTCCTCTTTGACGAGTGGTTTAGCCTAGTGTTTATATAGTGGTGACCCTGCTTTGTCGAGTGGTTTAGCCTAGTGGGTATATAGTTATCCTGCTTTGACCAGTGATTTAGCCTAGTGGGTATATAGAGACACTGCTTTGACGAGTGGTTTAGCCTAGTGGGCATATAGAGACCCTGCTGTGACGAGTGGTTAAGCCTAGTGGCTATATAGTGACCCTGCTTTGACGAGTGGTTTAGCCTAGTGGGTATATAGTGACCCTGCTGTGACGAGTAGTTTAGCCTAGTGGGTACTGGGTATATAGTGACCCTGCTTTGACGAGTGGTTTAGCCTAGTGGGTATATAGTGACCCTGCTGTGACGAGTGGTTTAGCCTAGTGGGTATATAGTGACCCTGCTATGACGAGTGTTTTAGCCTAGTGGGTATATAGTGACCCTGCTTTGATGAGTGGTTTAGCGTAGCGGGTACATAGTGACCCTGCTGTGACGAGTGGTTTAGCCTGGTGGGTATATAGTGACCCTGCTTTGACGAGTGGTTTAGCCTAGTGGGTATATAGTGACCCTGCTTTGAAGAGTGGTTTAGCCTAGTGGGTATATAGTGACCCTGCTTTGAGGAGTGGTTTAGCCTAGTGGGTATATAGTGACCCTGCTTTGACGAGTGGTTTAGCCTAGTGGGTATATAGCAGTGGCGGAGCGCCCATACAAGCCGATTTCCACCGGCTTGCCTAAAATTTCTTGTTATATATTAACAAACTCGTAAATCATCAAAAAACAGCCCTTTTTTATGCTCCGGGTTGTCCAGTGACAATTCTCACGCGCCGCCACTGGTATATAGTGACCCTGCTTTGACGAGTGGTTTAGCCTAGTGGGTATACACCGTGAAATTTTAGTGGTTGTTTTCCCGTGGCAGGGCGATTTGCTATCGGTAGTACTTTCGAATTATGATAGACAAACTGATAAATAAACTGATTTCCAAAAAACAATTACAAAAAAGTAACCTAAACTCGAATAAGCGAAAAACAATAGTAACGCACTAAAACTTCAAGGTAGGTACTACTGCAGTGCTACTACTGGTGTTAGGTCAATTTCGAGTTTCGTTCGACACATTTATAAATCGGGCATTTCTTAACATTATTAAAAAAAAAGATAACACATCGACTGTATATCGATAGCAAAATCATTTCGTTGCGGGAAAACAACCACTAAAATTTCACGGTGTATAGTGACCCCGCTTTGACGAGTGGTTCAGCCTAGTGGGTATATAGTGAGCCTGCTTTGACGAGTGGTTTAGCCTAGTGGGTATATAGTGACCCTGCTGTGACGAGTGGTTTAGCCTAGTGGGTATATAGTGAGCCTGCTGTGACGAGTGGTTTAGCCTAGTGGGTATATAGTGACCCTGCTGTGACGAGTGGTTTAGCCTAGTGGGTATATAGTGACCCTGATTTGACGAGTGGTTTAGCCTAGTGGGTATATAGTGACCCTGCTTTGATGAGTGGTTTAGCCTAGTGGGTAGTGAACCTGCCTACGAAGCTGACGGTCCAGGGTTCGAATCCTGGTAAGGACAAATGTATGTGATGGCCGTGACCATTTGTTTTCGAGTCTTGGATGTTTTCTATGTATATAGGTACGTATTTATATTTATTAAATATGTCGAGGTCTAATACCCATTACACAAGCCTTATTGAATGTACTATGAAGCTAGTTCGATTTGTGTTAGACTGCCCCTATTATTTATTTATTTCCTAGTTCATACCTGACGGGCTCTGGGGGCTCTATGAGATCAGTAGGTACTCTAACTACCTACTTATTAAAGATACCTACAGGTGTCTGTGCACTGTGCATTGTACCTGGGTAATGGGTATAGCCTACCTATATTTGGATACAGCGGATGCTTATTTAAAACTGTAAGCATAAATACATAAGAGTGGACACTAGAGTTGTTAACTATAGTGTCCACTCTTAAATGGGCTGTTTAACAGGACTTATTGCTTAGACCCGATTTAACCAAATTTGGTTTGAATTGAGGTAAAAGGCTCGATTAATTAAGGGCTCGGTGCGGCAATCGGCATTGTAATCAAAAAAGTTCAATGTTCGCTCCTTTTCGCTCGTTTCCATTAATTATGATTAACTATAAACACTAGTAGGTCTGGGAGCCGTAGAACTCACAAGCCAGTCTTTATTATTAACCGACTTAAAAAAAGGAGGTGGTTCTCAATTCGTCTGTATTTTATAGGGTTCCGTACTCAAAGAGTAAAACGGGACCCTATTACTAAGACTCCACTGTCTGTCTGTATGTCTGTCGGTATGTCTGTCTGTCTGTCTGTCTGTCTATCACCAGGCTGTATCTCAACATCAGTGATAGAGGTAGTTTGACAGCTGAAATTTTCACAGATGATGTATTTCTGTTGCCGCTATAACAACAAATACTAAAAAACAGAATTAATAAATATTTTTATGTATTTTTTCTCAAACTAAGCAAATCTTGTACTATGGGTACTAGACGACGATAAACATACTTGTATAGGTAAATAAATACTTAAATACATACATAGAAAACATCCATGACTCAGGAACAAATATTTGTGCTCAAACAATATTTGTGTACAAATAAATGCCCTTACCAGGATTCGAACCCGGGACCTCAGGCTTCATAGGCAAAACGCTAAAACTTTGTTTTTAAAGTAAATTATTTCTTCTTATTTAAGAGCTAGGCTCTTATCGGTGGAGTAATTTCCAACGTGTTCTACATTCTGCCTTTCTTTTTATTTCTCTATACGATGAAGCGTTTATTAACGTAAATTATTTATGTTTTTTAATTTTTAAAAACTGTATCGACAAAAAAATCTATAGGTACTTACAATTATTGAACCTGCTCACAAAATTTCACGAGATTCCGTTGAAAAATGCGACCTGTAAAGGAGAACAGATTACAGTTTTTTTTTATCCTGAACCATGTTTAAGCTGCAACGGATAACTTCGTTCGCTTCGCTCGCTCATTCAATACCTGAGGGCCTACCGCGAACGGCACTCGAAGTTTTCCCTCTCTGTCGCACTTACGTATGGACTCGTAAGTATGACAGAGAGGGGAAACTTCGAATGCCTTTCGCGGTAGGCCCTCTGTGTGGGAACCTGCAAGGAAAGCGTTCTGTGACGTTCGCATAGTAAATGCCGACGCTTCCTCTTACAGCAAACTCACCTGGCAACAAGCAGCACAGATACGAGTACATAGCCGAGAGAAACATTCGAAATACGACCGAGCAGCTGAACACTTGAGAGCGTCCTTTACTCCACTAGTCATGTCCTGCGATGGAGCCCTCGGAACTGAGTATAACAGTTTCTTAAAAAAGACCGCATCATTGAATAAAATAAAAAAACGGGGAAAAGCAAATTAAAACCTAAATTATTGGCTTAAAGTAAAAGTCCGAATTTCAGTTTTAAGAACTCTACAGCATAAGAATCAGAGGCACGAGAAACAAACCGACCATTTGAATGCGAAAATGGGGCTGGAATTTTATGAAGATAGTCTGTTATAGTCATAGTACTTTTAGTTTCCAACCATCATCACAACTTTATTACCAGTATCGTCCGTCCGTCCGTTATTACGACAGTCCATCTGCCGTCTATTCTTTTGTATTGTTTTATCTATATTGTACCTACTCAAATTACCATTGTAAACCACTCTGTGATTGAATATATGATTATTGATTATTATATGTGATTCATAGTCATAGACTACCTACATATGAAGAAACACATGTGATGCAGAGATCTGGTTGAATAGGTAGATTATCAATGTTAGAGATCGCATTAAAGTAGATAGGTACAATATAGATAAAACAATACAAAACGGGTACGTCGATCTAAGTTCTACCAAATTTATATTTATCGTGCCCATTCATATTACCTAGAGAGTAAATATGTTCCTAATTTTGATGTTGACTTTTTAAATACCTACATGGGCTACATGTACGTACCGAAGTTTTCCTCGCAATTCAATGACATTACTGCGACAGCGACAGGTTAGCCTAACGCAAAAACGACAAAATTTGGAAATAAAAGGCAGGTAAAGGTCACACAAAACAAAATAAAACGGCAACGTCTTCGGCACTGGCGTGCAGGTTGCATTGGTGCATGACGACCTTGCTGGTTACCTCATGCATCGGCCATGTGCCACTGGATTGAAACCTAATCGACATTGACCAGCGAGCTAGCACAATGAATGTCTGCGTGGCATCATGATTGTTTGTTGGAGTCTAGACAGGCGGTGAGAGGAGGAGGGCAACAAACGAGCCGTGTGTTCGTCTGAAGGTGAGATGCGCCGGCCTTTTAAATGCATCGTAATTGGTTTGCGACACCGTCTAGACTGCACGCGTCTCGCTCGCTCTATGACCAAAGAAAGAATAATTACTGCGACACGTCTAGCCTGCGCCGTTAGCTAAAGACCTGGGGCTCGTCTCAAGTTATATTATTTACCGCATTAAAAGGAATACCTATTGCATTTGTCGGGACTAACGCAGCTGATTCAAGGTCTACTTTTAAGGTGGTTCGATTGCCATACAAAACGTTATTTGACATTCGCAGGCTAACGGTGTGATATTTTAAGAAACTTATAAATAAATAAATAAATATTATGGGACAATCTTACACAAATCAACCTAGGCCCACGGTAAGCTCAGTAAGGCTTGTGTTGTGGGTACTAGGCGATGATATATATAATAGATAAATACATATAGATACTTATATACATATATAACATCCATAACTCAGGAACAAATATTCGTGATAAACACACAAATAAATGCCCTGACCGGGATTCGAACCCGGGACCTCCAGCTTCGTAGGCAGAGTTACTACCCACTGGGCTACGGAGGCCGTTACCCGTTACCAGGAGGACGTTAACAAACTTTCATCAATTGGCTTCCCATTTGCGCCAAATTCCCCCTTTCCTAGAATAAACTTGTATAAACTAGATTAATTTGAGAAATTGGTTTGGGACGTGATATTTTGGGAAAACTATTTTTCTCAATATAATCTTGTTTATACAAGTTTATTCTAGGAAAGGGGGAATTTGGCGCAAATGGGAAGCCATTTGATGAAAGTTTGTTACATAAGTTTCTTAAATATCACGCCGTTAGCCTGCGAATGTCAAATAACGCTTTGTATGGCAATCGAACCACCTTAAGCGTATCTATTTAATCATCAAATCCAAATTCAAACCCAGCTTAGGTACAGTCAACCAATTTGATTCCTAGGCCATCATAGAACCTTGCCGTTGTAAATGCTATGTCAATACGGGTTACTAGGATTATTGCGTTGCTATGTACCTAGCAGTTAAAATAACAGCGTTCTACGGTGGCCTAGGAATCAAATTGGTTGACCGTACCTTAAGCTGGGGACCAATTTTAGACTTTCGAGCGCTCGATTCTTTCACTCAAAAACTGTCAAAAATTAAGGATTGCTTTGCCAGACGGTGGTTGGTGGTTGAGGATAGTGTCCACTGCCTGGCAATAATTAGAATGTTGATGTGGGAGTAGTAAGGGTGAGTGTGGACTTCACCCCAGAGGGGTTTATGGCAGTCCACACTCAGAGAGAGACTCTGAAGTACTGTCAACACAATAGTAGTCATTTATTCATTAACTCACACGGTATATATACGAGTAGCTACATGTATTATCATTCGCACATCTCACACGTACTTAATCTACGGCACGTATTATACAATATCTAATCGCTAATTTAGAATGTGCCTTGTCGGCATATATCTCCCCCCTTACAACAAAAATGGGATGAAATCCTATTTCCTGCTAAATGACTGGTCACATATATATGAGAAAAGTAGGTAGTTACCTACACAATAAAAATCAAATCAACTATATCACAAAAAAAACAAAATATGTACTTAATATAATAGCACACGCATTTCTAAGCTCGTTTTCGGATGCTTGAGAAATGTTAACTTGCTGTGTGTATATATAAGACCACAACATTTATAAAACAGTGCGAAAGAAAGTACTTACAATAGTCGTGTACATACAATCCAGACTTGAATTACCTTTTCGGTCAATTACAAGTTGGGCTTAGCACAATAAAAATCAATAGAGGCATATAGGCTCAGAGCAGCAGCTTATCTCATCCTGGGCATTCGTCTTTCAGGGCAATGTTACATACAGCACAATAATAGAAAAAATAAATAAATATGATAGTTATCTAAATACAATTAAAAATAGCATCTTAAGTAAATTACCTTGAAAAATGGAAACCGTGATGCGCGTTTATAAAAATATGCTGACGACGCGACTCCGCGACCTTGATCTTGACAAAAAACTATCCAACGCTCAGCGCTGCGTCGACACTTTATTACGCGTGCTGCGAATTGCTTCTGCTCTGTATAATTATGACGAGTTGCATTTTCGCCAACTGTGTTGCGTTGCGACGCTATCCTTGCAAAGAATGACGTCTTCGACCTTACACTTCTTCTTCGCGAAATATTGGAGGCAGGCTTAAACGGCTGCAAATTCTTCATCCAGTATGTCCCCGGGCCGTGACGCAGCAGGCGTCGCACCATGGACGCTGATCGATGGACGGCGAAATGTCGGCCACGATTAGTGTGGCACGAAGGCGCGTGACAAAATGCACAATTTGCTTTTTTAGGCTTCTTGGCTTGTCGTGTGCGCTGTAATATGAATTAACATATTGACGCTGCTTCTCAGTTATGTCTTCCTTGTCGGAATATCATACTCGACGAGAAGGCGTTTGAATGGGGTCCTGGAGAGAAAAATGGTCTCTTCATCAACAAGGGCGTAGTTCCAGTCGGGAGTGCGTTGTTCTGGTCGGGAGCGTATCCTTATCGTCGGGAGCGGCGCGTTTCTTCATTGGACTTTTGTTTCAGGCAGTGTTCCATATATCTACCTAATGCAAGCGGGCGCGGCGTATTTCTTCAGGCGGGTGCAGCGTGTTTCTTTAATGTGGCGCGGCGTATTTTTCGAGTGGGTGCGGCGTATATCTTCGAGCGGGCGCGGCGTATATCTTCGAGAGGGTGCAGCGTGTTTCTTCAATGTGTCGCGGCGTATTTCTTCAGGTGGGTGCGGCGTATTTTTGTCCCCACTTAACCAGATGGTTGCGCGTTCAGTCGTCGGAAGTAGGCGTTTTGATTTTGTTCAACTTCTTTGCCAGATCGTTGCGTGTTTAGTCTTCGGGGCGCGCGTGTTTCTTCAGTCGGGCTTCAGCGATGCGTGTTCTTCTTGTTTCAGTCGGGCTTCAGCGATGCGTGTTCTTCTTGTTTCAGACGGGCTTCAGCGATGCGTGTTCTTCTTGTTTCAGTCGGGGTCACCACTTTGCCAGACGGTGGTTGGTGGTTGAGGATAGTGTCCACTGCCTGGCAATAATTAGAATGTTGATGTGGGAGTAGTAAGGGTGAGTGTGGACTTCACCCCAGAGGGGTTTATGGCAGTCCACACTCAGAGAGAGACTCTGAAGTACTGTCAACACAATAGTAGTCATTTATTCATTAACTCACACGGTATATATACGAGTAGCTACATGTATTATCATTCGCACATCTCACACGTACTTAATAATTGCTATTTCGAATTAGCGATAGATAATTTAAAAACGAGTGGTATTGACACCCTTAGAGTACAATACAATGATGCATTACGTATTATCACCAAACAGCCTCGATTCTGTAGTGCATCGGCAATGTTTGCTGACGCCAGGGTACCCGATTTCTATGCCATTATTAGAAATCGAATAGCGTCGTTCTGGCAAAGAATACGCATTTCTAATAATGTGCTAATTGAGACGGTCAGTATAGTTGTTATTTTCTAAGCCGTCCGTTCTGCAGTGCGGCGTTCTTTAGTGCGGAACGGACGGCTTAGAAAATAACAACTATAACAACTTGTACCGAAATGCAATCTTCCTGCATTGGTTATCTGCGCATCGGCACCCGAATCGCAAATAATTGTATGTATTTGTATTAGTTAAGGATTTTATTTTTATTTTATTTTATTTCTTTGTATCATATATATTGTAATGTAGTAATGGGTTTATTGCCTGAAATAAAGAAACATTCATTCATTCATTCATTCATTCATTCATTGACCAGTCGTATTCAATTCTATCGGTCGAAAGTAAGTGCCTGTAATTTTGACACTACAATCGTATTTACTTTTATTTAATTTTCGAGCGCTCGAAAGTCAAAAATCGGTCCCCTGGTCGTAATCAAAGTGGATATTGTGGGATCCAAATCGTTGCACATAGATAGCATACATGTGCGTAAGTAATCCATCTACATTAAACATGCACGCAGTACCTACCTATTTAAGCAGGTTAAAATTAAATAGTGTGTTCTGTGCGCCGTATTCAAATGGTTAGGAGTGTTAGGATAGGACCTAAGTTTCTAAAAATGTACAGGGAAACTGCTTAGTCAGCATCAGAGTCCGGAGCTGTCGTAGTGACTTCTCATTCATCGACTTCGTAACCACACCTTATACGAATATTTTCTCATGTGTTAGTGATTTTTCAGATTGCCAGGTGCCAAAGCGTACCCCAGGCTCTTTTAGGATGCACCCGTGAACAACGTTGGGAGGTAAATGAATGATTCCTCAATTATTTGTAATGGAAGGTAATTAATACAATGTATTTATTGCCTGCAATTACATAGCACAATAAGTTAGTTTTAAATTTTAAAATTACGAACTCATATCGCAATCGATGCCTATGCATTAAAAGTCGAAAATGCCACGAAAGTTCCGGTTTCTGGTCAGAATTTCCTAAAATCATTCTCCTTGTACCTATATTTGAACGTATAGGTTTATCAAGGTACTGTTGCATGGCGGACAATTTTAAGTATAATCAAGGTGCATAAGGTGGTTTCTCGTACGAGAAGTTAGTTTCAATTTCTTATTGACCCTCTAGACATTATTATAGCGTTACACGAGAATAGGCATCCTTGCATTAATGACGTCAGTTACTCGCAGAGCTAAGCTCAAGTGTTGAACCGCCAAGTCAGGATAGAATTCTTAGAACGAACTAGGTACACAATACTCGTACCCTATACTGCTGGCGAGTGGTGACGGGGTGAGTTCACAACCCTAGCCCTGACGCTTGTTGACAATTGCTCTCTTTACTATTATTTTATCTTACTCAGGGACGCCATTAAAGCTTCCTTTCTGGCCTTTACATAACGCAGCGGAATAACCTGCTGGTTAGCATTTTACGGCCTATTGTTAAACTGATTTACGAGCCACTATTAACGGTGTCTATGAAACGCAATAATTTCACACAGAAAGTAGGTAATAAGCACATTAATGGCCACTTACTTCAGGATAAAGTAATATAATATAACTGCCTTTATATATCAGTAGGTAGGTGTACCTATGTAAATAATCAATTCTTACTCAGAAACTTTCATTAGTCTTACAAAATAGTTTCCTTATTTTTGCTACGCGGTCATTCCGAGGCCAAAATATAAAATAATAATTTTCCTTATTTTTGATAGCAGTAGCAGTTCGTTAATTTTGAAAGCTAAGAAATTAAGATCGTCAGAGCGATGATTGCATTACTAAAACTAATTTTCCTTATTTTCATTTATTTTAGCTAGAAGCTTCCTAATTAACATTAACGATGAAATTGAACGTTGAATGTAATGCGATTATTGTTAAGAATATAGCCAATATGGGGGTGTTCATTTATTAGGCAAGCATTTGTCAGGATGAATAAAACATTAGGCAACGCCTGTTGTGCCGATAGAAATTTTCTTCTTAGGCAATAATATGTGGGTCTGTCTGAGCTAGACTTGACTGGCAAATAAAATATTCTTATTTTGTAAGTGAATTTATTATTTTGTGACACCTGACAGAGCCTAAATTTTATAACTAAGTAGTCTAGACTCCATTTATTACAGGCATCTAAAGCGCATATTACATATAGGTACCATAAATACTAACATAAATTCGTAATGATATATCTAATGGCACTAACGGGGCGGCGTCAGTGACCCATTTGGGTATTTTCATTTATATACTCGTACCTATAGATTTTCATCTTTAGGGTCATGCGGTCCCCTGGAGTGTTGCAAGCGTCCATAGGCTACGGTCACCGCTTATCATCAGGTGGGCGGTACGCTTGTTTGCCACCGACGTGGTATAACATTTATGTCCCTTTAACCGTCACAAAACCAAACGATAATGTCAAACTTATACGTTTCGTAACAAAACGGACAGGTTAGACGAGACAAATATCACTCTATAAGTTATAGTTAATGATTATAGTTAACCTTAACTATGCCTAAATAAATGTTATGCCTGCATAGACTTACCGACTGCATGCTAGGTGTGAGTAGATGCATATGTTACATTGTTACATGAAAGATTGTTTTCACCGTAGGTAAGCATTTTTTTTTAAAGTGTACCATTTTATTTGAGTAAGGCTTCCATTCCGTTACTTTTGAAGGTTAATGACCACCAATATCGTAACGAAATGAAAGTAACGGAACGAATACTTCGCAGATTAAAACACGTGTTTAATATACTGTTTTACTGAAATCATGTTCAATGATAATGACAGATTAAGATAAGTGAGTCGCATTAGTAGAAAAATTATTCCTTATACCTTCGTAGTCTGTACTACTATACTAGGTACTTACATAGGTATGATATAATGCCCAATGCCGACGCGACGGGTGAGGGGAGGAAATGTCGAGCGGGGCGTCTCAGACAGGAAACTGGGTCAAGTGCGTCTTAAACCTAAACCACGAAATGGATATTTAAAAATATTTACTAGGTATTGTTTACATAGGATATAAAAGTCACTGCTTATCTCATCTCCACTTATAATAAATCTGTAAATTAAAAAAAGAATCAGCCAGTTTGAAACTAAGCTTTCTGTGGTACGAATGTTCTCAGCATCCCATGGACGGAAAAATATGAAACATTTTATATAGGTACATAATTATTCCAGCTGCAACTTAGGATAGTTTTTATCCGACTGCGACAATTAATTTATTTTCCGTAATACAGGGTGGAATTTCATAAACTGTACATAATAAAAGGAGAAAAATTTCAGCCAATTTCATCGGTGAAACGGTGTTTTTTTTTTTTTTCTAGTCATTAGTTTTTTTTTTACAGAATTTTGAAAATTTTTGTAAAAACTCGGGTAATACACCTAATTCAGACGGTATAACTTTTGATCCAATGGTCCTAAAATGAAAATAAAAAATGCAGAGTATTACCAAGGGACACGTTAATAATTCTTAATAACAATAAAAAACCAACTAGAAGAGAAAATCCGCAAAAAAATTTATTGTTTTTGAAAAATGGCTACAAAAAATACGAATTTTAAAAGAAAAACACAATTTTCTGAAAAAAACGCAGATTTAGTTACCATTTTTTTTGCTTAGTATTAAACCTCACTTAATGCCGATTCTAAAACCGTTTTTAAACTGTCTCAGACTTTGAAAAATACCACGCAAATGGGTACGTAAATCAAACCATAATTTTATTAATTTTAATCCTCTTAAAATCCTTAATGACCGCTTGTTCCCAGGTAGTTGAAGGGTGTTTTTGGGTTGAAGGTGGAGATAACATGAGGGGTATAAAGGCATTGGGCATAGGTCAACTATTCAGTCGCTCGCAAATCGCAATTGCTTGTCTTTGCTCGCCACTTCTTTGATTACTCCAGTACTTGTTCAGTTTGAATCATCATGCCCCGCTTACGAGAGTTTTCGCCGTTACAAATAGCCAACATGCACTATTATTATGGATTGTGCCATGGATCTGCAAGAGCTGCGTGTATCGCCTATTTGGAGCAGTATCCTAATGACGTTCCAAGACCTGCTGCTCGCCACTTTCAAGAAGTTCATCGCTGGTTGTGCAATATTGGCCTGGGATACGGTGGCCGAGATCGCCGAGAGCCAGGAAACATAATTGATGTTGCCATAGAAGAAGCAGTTCTCAGAGACTTGTACGCGGACCCAACCTCGTACGCTTGGCATTGAGGCACGGAATCTCAAAATTCTCTGTCTGGAAAATTTTGAAGAAGGAAGGACTGCATCCATTTCATTATCAACGGGTACAAAATTTGCAAATTGGCGATGCCCGCGTTAGGTGTGTTATGTCGACTTGGATACTCGGCAATATCAGAAGGGATCCGGAATTTGCTAGAAGAATTTTATGGATGGACGAAGCAAGATTTACTCATACGGGAATAACTAACTTCAGAAATTTACACACATGGGCTCACAATAATCCAAACCTAGTAAGACCATCTAATTTTCAAGACCAATTCTCCATAAACGTTTGGGCAGCGGTACTCGACGATCAATTGATTGGACCAGTCTTCTTACCGAATACTTTGAATGCCGACAGATTTTTACTGTTACTGAGAGACGAGCTCCCAGAGCTTTTGGAAGATGTGATGTTAGATGTGAGACAACGCCTGTTTCTCCAAATGGATGGATGCCCAGCTCATTGGGCATTAAGAGTTCGACATTTTTTAAATGAGCAATATCCCAATAGGTGGATCGGCCGAGACGGCCCCGTTGGATGGCCTGCAAGATCGCCTGATATGACGCCGTTGGATTATTTTCTTTGGGGTGATATGAAGCAACGGGTATATCACAGAATCGTCAATACCGAAGCAGAATTGCACGACAGAATTTTAAATGCAGCACAAGAAATAAAAAATAATCCGGGAATGATTCGACGGGCTACGCAACAAATTCAAGCTCGGGCCACATTGTGCCTTCAAGAAAGAGGAGGTCATTTTGAACAATTAATACCATACAGGGAACGCCCTTTGCAACACTAGAATAAGTTTTTTCTTTAATAAAGGTTTATCAATCGAATTTATGACTTTTAATTAAAATACATGATTTTATTTACGCAATTTTTAGGACTACTTTTCTTCCTATTGTTTTCTCTACCTAAAACCCGATAACACCCTTCAACTACCTGGGAACAAGCGGTCATTAAGGATTTTAAGAGGATTAAAATTAATAAAATTATGGTTTGATTTACGTACCCATTTGCGTGGTATTTTTCAAAGTCTGAGACAGTTTAAAAACGGTTTTCGAATCGGCATTAAGTGAGGTTTAAAACTAAACAAAAAAAATGGTAACTAAATCTGCGTTTTTTTCAGAAAATTGTGTTTTTCTTTTAAAATTCGTAATTTTTGTAGCCATTTTTCAAAAACAATAATTTTTTTTGCGGATTTTCTCTTCTAGTTGGTTTTTTATTGTTATTTAGAATTATTAACCTGTCCCTTGGTAATACTCTGCATTTTTTATTTTTATTTTAGGACCATTGGATCAAAAGTTATACCGTCTGAATTAGGTGTATTACCCGAGTTTTTACAAAAATTTTCAAAATTCTGTAAAAAAAAAACTAATGACTAGAAAAAAAAAAAACACCGTTTCACCGATGAAATTGGCTGAAATTTTTCTCCTTTTATTATGTACAGTTTATGAAATTCCACCCTGTATACGAGTTTATTTAATTTTTCATTTATTATTCTTAAAGTATATCGCCGCCACATCTGTCAGCTAAAAGAAACGTCAAAATCACAGTAATAAGAAATACTACGGACAAAATGGCGGAATTGCTTTGCCTTTCTTTCGCCTATTAATAATTTTAATCCCGTCTACGATATACATTGACGAGACACATAGGTACCAAAAGCAAATATAAAATTAATCGATTTTGATATGCGAACTTATATGCGCAAATGTCGAATTAAGGCGTAATTTGTACAAATGTAACAACAAATTCGAACAATATAAACTTGGTTTTTTTGAATGGCACGCGCGCGCGCTCTTTGCGTATTCAGCCAAACCAC
This sequence comes from Epinotia brunnichana, assembly GCA_963854355.1. Classification (NCBI taxonomy): domain Eukaryota; kingdom Metazoa; phylum Arthropoda; class Insecta; order Lepidoptera; family Tortricidae; genus Epinotia; species Epinotia brunnichana. Next base: position 14,950,694 of record OY977947.1, read on the forward strand.
CGAAAACCGAAACTCGAAGTTCATATATCTGAGGGCCTACCGCGAACGGCATTCGAAGTTTTCCCTCTCTGTCGCACTTATGTACGAACTTGTAAGTATGACAGAGAGGGGAAACTTCGAATGCCTTTCGCGGTAGGCCCTCTGCATTCCTGTCATTTGTTAGTGCCATAGAGATAGAGATACCCGAATATTTTAGAAATTCCGAAGTCCGTGGTTTAAAAGAAAATACGGATGTCGAATAGATCTAAATTAATATTTTATGTGTGAATATGGTTAAAATTATTTGGAAATACTATTGTTGTTATTGTTTTAGTATATTTGACTAGCTTTAAGTTTAATATTGTACGTCCGAAATGGGCAAGCTGTTGGACTTTATTTTACCCAAAACAACTAAATGTACACAGTTCTGACAATAAAGAAAACTTATTTTATCTTATCTTATCGAAAATAGGGATGTAGACACTAAACAAAATAATCATAATGTTGTATTATCTCGAAAAAAAAACAACGCAAGAGGCTATATAGGTAATCACTAAGTTATAAGTGTATAAAGTTTTAAGAGGGGGTTTGTTGCGTCTCTTTTCCGCAAAACGCACCTTTATAATGAAACGATTGTTTTTTACTATGACGCTCGAGGATCGTGACGTCACGTTCCCTGATCGTTTTCTTACTCCAACAAGCGACATTAAAACGGTTGTAGCTTCGTAATTTTTTGAGATATTTGAATGAGTTTTTCGTTTCTTCTTTCTTTTGAAGTGAGTCTACAGCTACACCTCTATTTGGAAGACAAGCGGAAATAATCCATACTATCCATACTAATAATCCATACTTCCATACTAATATTATAAATGCAAAAGTGTGTCTGTCTGTTACCTCTTCACGCCTAAACCGCTGAACCGATTTAGATGAAATGAGCCCCGGGGAAGGACAAAGGGTAGTTTTTATATCTGAGGGGCTGAAATTGGGGGTGGAAATTTGTATGCCTACTTAAACCGCTGCACCGATTTAGATGAAATTTGGTATATAAATATTTTGAGTCCCGGGGAAGGACATATAATAGGTTTTATCCCGGAAATCATCTCCTAAGGGGGTGAAAAGGGGGAGGGGGGGTGAAATTTGGATGTAATCTATTTTGATGAAATTTGGTGTAGATATAGGTTAAGTCCTGGGAAAGGACATGGGATAGTTTTTACCCCAGAAATCATCCCCTAAGGGGGTGAAATTAGGGGTGAAAATTCGGATGGAACCCATTTTAATACAATTTGGTATAGAGATAGCTTGAGTCCTGGGAAAGGACATAGGATAGTTGTAATTCCGGAAATCACTCCCTAAGGGGGTGAAATGGGGGGTGAAAATTTGGATGAATCCCGTTTAGATGAAATTTGGTATAAAGGTCGTTTGAGTCCCGAAGAATGACATTAGATAGTTTTTATCCCGAAAATCATTCCCTAAGGGTATGAAATAGGGAGTGAAAGTTTGGATAAAATCCATGTACCTAGATGAAATTTGGTATAGAGATAATTTGAGACCCTTCAAAGGATAAAGAATAGTTTTTGCCTCAGAAATCATCCCTTAAGATGGTAGAAGTTTGTTTGCATTATATTTTCTAAGTATAAGTTCTACGCGGACGAAGTCGCGGGTAACAGCTAGTCTATATATATAAAAGAAGACTTTTAACTAACTGATCATCAACGCACAGCCGAAACTACTGGAACTAGAAACTTGAAATTTACACCCATACTACCTTTTATAACGTAGGCGACGGATAAGAAGGGATTTTTGGAAATTCCACCCCTAAAGGGGTTAAATGGGGGTGCAAAGTTTGTATGGAGGAAACTTTATTTTTTGAGCTAGAGTCTTCAAACTTTGCGGAAAGATTACTTATTAGAATACAAATAAAGTACTTTCAGCGTTTTGGAAAATTCCACCCCTAAGGTGGCTAAAAAGGATTGCTAAGTTTGTATGAGGGAAACTCTTTTTTGAGATAGAAGCTTAAAAGTTTGTAGAAAGATTACTTATTGAAATAAAAAAAAAACAACTTTCAGCGTTTTAGAAAATTCCACCCCTAATGGGGTTAAAAGGGGGTGCAACATTTGTGTGGAGGAAACATGTTAGGGGGTTAAAAAACATTGCAAAGTTTGTATGAGGTAAATTCTTTTTTGAGATACAAGGTTAAACATTTGTAGAAAGATTACTTATTGAAATACAAAAAAGAACTTTCAGTGTTTTAGAAAATTCCACTCCTAAGGGGATTAAAAGGGAGTGCAACATTTGTATGGAGGCAACGTTTTTTTTAGCAAGAGACTTAAAACTTTGTAAATAGCTTACTTATTAGAATATTATTAAAGTACTTTCAGCGTTTTGAAAAATTCAATATTAGAAAACTCCACCCCTAAGGGGGTTAAAAGGGGGTGCAACATTTGTATGGAGGTAACATGTTTTTTTAGCTAGAGACTTAAACCTTTGTGGAAAGCTTACTTACTCGAATGAAAATAAAGTACTTTCAGAGTTTTGGCAAAGTTTGTATGGGGGAAATTTTTTTTTGAGATAGATGCTTAAAAGTTGTAAAAAGATTACTTATTGAAATAAAAAAAAAGTACTTTCAGCGTTTTGAAAAAAATCCACCCCTAAGGGGTTAAAAAAAAATTCTAAGTTTGAACCCGGGAAACTTTTTTTTGAGATAGAAGCTTAAAAGTTTGTAGAAAGATGACTTATTGAAATAAAAAAAAATCTTTCAGCGGTTTAGAAAATTCCGCCCCTAAGGGGGTTAAAAGGGGATGCAACATTTGTATGGAGGTAACATGTTTTTTTAGCTAGAGACTTTAAACTTTGTAGAAAGCTTACTTATTAGAATAAAAATAAAGCGCTTTCAGCGTTTTGGAAAATTCCACCCCTAAGGGTTGTTAAAATCGTTGCAAAGTTTGTATGATTGAAATTATTTTTTTAAATACAAGGTTAAACGTTTGTAGAAAGATTACCTACTTATTGAAATACAAAAAAGAACTTTCAGCGTTTAAGAAAATTCCACCCCTAAGGGGGTTAAAAGGGAGTGCAACATTTGTATGGAGGCAACGTTCTTTTTTTAGCAAGAGACTTTAAACTTTGTAGATAGCTTACTTATTAGAATATAAATAAAGTACTTTCAGGGTAATATAGATAAATTCCACCCCTGAGGGGGTTACTAAGGGTTGCAAAGTTTGTATGAGGGAAAATATTTTTTGAGATAGAAGCTTAAAACTTTCTAGAAAGCTTACAAATAAAGTACTTTCAGCGTTTTGGAAAATTCCACCCCTTAAGGGGTTGAAAAGGGTGCAAGATTCGTATGGGAAACTCTTTAATTGAGCTTAGATACTTGATAGTTTGTAGAAAAAATGCTTATTACAACAAAAAAAAAACTCTTCCTCTTAATTTTTCCTTGAAAAGCGTTAATAGCCCTGTTCAAAGTTGGTATGGAGAGTCAGAAAATTTTAAAGTATGAAATTTGTAACTTCGATCATAGCCTGTTTGTTAAAAGACTACAAAACTTATTTCAGCGTTTTTTGAAATTCAACCTCTAAAGGGGATTATAAGGGTGTTCCAAGTTTGTATGGAGAGCAAGTAATTTTTAATGTAAGGGATTTGTAACTTCGGTTGTAGACTGTTTGCTGAAAGACTACAAAACTTATTTCAGCGTTTTTTTTAATTTATCGCCTAAGAAGGTTAAAAGGGGGTTCGAAGTTTATGTAGAGAGCAAGACATTTTTAAAGTAAGAAATTTGTAACTACGGTTTCATACTTATACTATGAGGGTTCAAAGAGGGTTCTAAGTTTGTATAGAGAGCAAGACATTTTGAAGGTAAGAGATTTGTAACTTCCGTTTTAGACTGTTTACTAAAAGACTACAAAACTAATTTCAATGTTTTTTTTTAATTCATTCCTTAAACAAACATTTAGACGATAACATGTTCTACGCGGACGAAGTCGCAGGCAACAGCTAGTAATGTTATAAGCAAGGTTTAGATTATACAAACAATAATAGACATCATTTTAATTGAAGAAATTATCTGTTGTCGGAAAATTTACCACCATTTCACAAATGTAATATAACAACGCGTTTTATTTATAAAGTTGTATCTTTAGTTTATTTTACATTTAAATAATTATAATACAGGGTGGGCCAAAAATTCTTGCACTTTTGAAACTTTGATTAAAATAAAACCATGAAAGTTAATTTCCTGATCATTTAATTTTTGTGACTAACATCCAATGCAATTGATTTTTTGAAAATAATTTCTTTGAGATGATCCCCATCTCGTCACTAGCTGGCACTCCTGCAAACGACTACGCAGATTTTGGGAAACTCGCTGACACATGCTGCGTGGAATCTCGGCTATCTCATCGCAGATGTTTTGCTTGAGTTTGGATATTGTCTTCGGTTTTTTAACTTAAAACTCGACTTTATAAATATCCCCGCACGAATAAATCGGCGGGAGTGAGATCCGGGCTTCCTCCTAAATAGGCGGCGAACGGTTACATACAAATTGTTGTTGTGTAAAACTGTTTTACACAAAAAGCTCGTTGTTGATCAGTAAAACGCTTTATTGCAAATAAAACTGCATAAAGTAATGTCAAATTTCTCTCCACTCAAAAACTATATAATTTAATATTATACAAGTGTTGCCATTTGCAAAAAATTATGGTCCACCCTGTATTACTCCAGGAAAAATACGGTTTTGAATAACCTTTATTTATAATAGCGTTTTTTTGTTTATTTAATTTTAAAACGTTATTCTAAAATGCTTCATGTTCAATCAAACAAACTTTTGTACCTAATGATATAGATTTAAATGAAGCATGCATTGTCTTTTTTTGTATGATTTATCTTCAATATTAATTATTATAGAGCAAATGTAAATGAACCAAAATAAAGAAAAACATTTTTTTTGTTTTCATAAGCTAGTTAAGAGGATTGTGAAGTGCCGACACGCGACGTGAGTGTTTAAAAAAATGCTATCTGTTTCACACCGCTATAGCGACAGTGAATCGAGTAGAACATGCAAATGGGACAAAAACCCTTATGTAATATCCAAAAACTAATTATGTCAGGTCATAACTAATGACTATACAATAAGAATCCCACGTGTTTTTTTTTCTTGCAACCCCCCCTTAACGAGTAAATAACGTGACTATATAGGATGAGTGAGAAATTACTATGCATTCATTTGCGTAGGTAATTGCTCTTGGCTTAAAAACAATCGTGTGCATTTCCAAGTTATTTGTGTTTGTTTAATTATTATGGAGTCGAATCTGAAGGGTAAGTAGTACTTTTAGATATTAATTGTTCATAAAAATCTGAACTCTTATTTTGTAAAATGTCAACATGTTTCCGAATAATCATTGAATTTTTACTCTAACTTAGACTTTAACGGTCATGAAATTACTTGTCACCATCTGTCTATTCTGTGAAATTTATATATATCATACCTATAACTATAAACTATAATATTTAATAAACTCCCTATCCAAAAATTGAGTACAACTATTTTTTTTATTTTTTTTTCAGAATTTGATTTTTGCATATCGAAAGTTAATTTCTTCGATGTATGGGAGCAACATAGGAAGGAAGCCAGAAATAATGAAATGTATAGATTTATATCATCTATGCATGATTTAAGTGGAATAACCGAGGACTCCCAGAGGCAAATTGAGGTAAAAATCTCCCAATTTTCATCCAAGATCGCTCAGAAGTGGGATGCTGCTGGCAAATGCAGACAGCGATTTCGCGAAAAATACTCAGCCTGGCTTCATGGTGAACGCATCATGTTTGAAGCGCATGTACGTACGACGATGCCGTCCTCATCAGCTGAAACTGTAGCAGGTCCTGGAAGGCCACAGAAGGAATTTTCGGACTCTAGCCTCAAGACTAAACGACGACGAGTGGAGAACTTAGTTCAAACAAGGAGTTCCGAGGAGTTATTGTTTGCAGCCGAAATTTCATCACGTCAATCGGGATCCAAGGAAGTGGCTCGCGGAATCAAAAACATCATTGAAGACGACAAGAGCGGCAACACGCCATGTACCAAAAAAAACACCAAGTCCTGCAAAGAAAATGCTAGATGTTTGACGAATGAAGAAGCTTTGGCGTGCTATATAGATAGCAAATTAACTACAAACACTTACAATACCGGGAGGCAGTGGACTAACAAGGTAAACATACTGTATTTCCATCATTGTATTGTTTAAAAAAGGCTAAAGTTGCATGTCATCCTCCTGAATATAGTTTTTTAATTAATGAACCGCGTGCTGAAATCGACGTTCAGGCAGTTTTAGATAAAACCGCTGAACGTTTGATTTTATCACTGCAAGAAGTTCTAAGTAGTTTAATCTCCAGTGGTTCATCATTCAAACTAATTAGTAAATGGGGTCGTGATGGAAGTTCCGGTCACAGTACATACAAACAAAAATTTACGAATAGTAATGATACTGACGAATATTTGTTTGTATATTCGTTCGTTCCTCTTCAATTGCGGGATGACGCTGGCAATGTCGTTTGGCAGAATCCGCGTCCATCATCTATTACTGCTTACTGCCGTCCAATAAAGTTTATATTTTCCAAGGAAACTAAAGAATTAACTATACCCGAAACGAATCGAGTCTTGGAAGAAATAAAAGCTTTATTGCCGACATTATGCAAGGTGATGGCTAAGGAAATTTCTATTGAACACATTATGCTTTTTACTATGGTTGACGGAAAAGTTTGTAATACTATGACTGGAACTTCTTCTGCACAAAAGTGTTTTATTTGTGGAGCTACGCCCAAAGTTATGAATTATGAATCTAGAGAATATATTGCAAATATGGATAATCTTGGTTTTGGTTTATCATCTCTCCATGCTTGGATTAGATGTTTTGAGTGTTTACTTCACATTAGCTATCGACTTGAAGTAAAAAAGTGGCAACTTAGAGGAGAAGCCGATAAAGCTAATGGGAAGAAACGCTCATTAGAAATTCAAAACCGATTTAAAACAGAGATGGATATCTGATCGTTGATAAACCAAAACCAGGCTGTGGTAATACTAATGATGGAAATACAGCCAGAAGATTTTTCGAAAACCCGGAGCTTAGTGCTGCAATTACGGGGTTAGATGTATCACTCATTAAAAAAAATGATATTATACTTCGAGTCATATGTCTATGAAATAAATTAAGTAGCGTTTGAAAATTTGACACGGGATATATAAAACAATATTTAAATCTCTATTCGTGGTATTACATGCCTGTCACAGTACACAAATTATTGATTCACAGTAGCGACATTATACGATAGTGCTGTATTGCCGATTGGACAGTTATCTGAGGAAGCACAAGAAGCTCGAAACAAAGATTGCAGACGATTTAGGGAACATCACACACAAAAACGATCTCGTCAAACCACGAATAGAGATTTAATGAATATGTTGTTGATTACATCTGACCCTTGAGTTAATAGTTTTAGAAATGTACCTAGGCAAAAAGTAAACTCGTTGTCTTCTGATGTTTTAGCATTGTTAAAACCCCGAGTTAATGAAACAAATGTAGATGTAGTGTCTAATATGTTTAGTGTAGATAGATGATCACGACGAGTCATTCGATGATTCGCAGAACGAAGATGACGACATTGAAAACAATGAATAAAATACTGTTATAACTAAATTTAGAATAAGTATTATTTTTTTTAAGAATGCAATGTATATAGATTCTAATTAGTTTTCCTTTTGTTCGTAATCATACAAGATTTGTTACTAATGACGATGAATTAAATGATTGTGAATGATTACTGTAACAATAGATTAAGTATTTTTATGTGTACAGTCGCCATCACATACATCGGAGCAAACAAGCACGTCACAAACATCGGAACACACCTCTATTTTCAAGGCATTAGGGTGCATGTGGCGATATTTTTGAACACCTATAGTGTACCTATGTATGTGATGGCGACTGTACATGTAACAGAATATATCATTTAGTACTGAAGATGCACTTTTATTACATCGTTTTTTCCGATCCCCTCCCTACCCCCTCTAAGTCTCAAACAAAACTACATAAACCATACGTATATGTATATCCATGCATAATGAGCCCATATAAAATCAAAAACCTAAAAAAATAATTTTGTCCTATTTGCATGTTCTACTCGATTCACTGTGGCTAGTTGCCTCACCCGTATCGTGCGATAGAGAGAGTTGCAAGTCCGAGGCAATTGCCTACATTTCCTTATTGAAACATTGTTTCGGGTGATAACGTTTTTACCCCCTAAACCTTTATGAAATGAAACAATTATGGTATTATTGGATTTAGTACACTTTAATATATGTCTGCGTTTTCCTTTTTTTAGTAAATCAGTTTAGATTAATTAAAAAAAACGATAGACAAAGTTTTTAAGTCAAAAATATAGATTTTTAGATGCTAATAACTTTTAACGTAAGCAATATTTCTTGAAGATCAAAACGTACATACCTAGTTGTTCATTATATCTACAACATGTCCAAAAATTATAAAAATCGAACAATGTTTACGGGGTGAAAAACGTTATCGCTTTTTGTATGAAAATTTACAGGTCCTCTTAAGTTACAGTTTTTTTGATGTATGGATTTTTGTTGGATTTAGTCACTAGGTCACTATTTCATCTCCACTTGTAATAAATCTCCGAATTAAAAAAAGAATCAGCCAGTATGATTCCAGACGTTAATTTTTCACGATGATGAAAATATTTTGAATTTGTCGCTTTTTTTCAAATTTAATTTCCAAAATATCGGTCCTAGAAGAAAAATTGTGAGGACTTAACTTGTAGAAAATCTAATTTCCTACAATTGTTTTCCTCGCGGTTTTACTGTAAAATCAAATATTGCCGAGTGATTCAAGAACAACCGTTTTTCGAATATACGCAGGAGCCTGATTCAGTCTACTTTTTGAATTTACACTCCCAGTGACCCCCCGAGGGACAAACGAAAAAAAAATCCAAGAACTAATTATTCACGGGTCAATATCTATAATGACTGAACTATTCGCGCTCTTGGCGCATTCAGCCAAAGCCAAAGTACAAGGAACGGAATTAAAAGAATATACTGATAGATCCAAAATTTGGAAGACAAGCGAAAGAAATTAATTAAAGTTTGATATTATTTCAAGACAAAAAAAATATATAAGGATGAGTCATTTAACATACTTACTGGAGTGAAGGAATAGATACAGGAATTTTCAATCGATGGCTCGAGTACTATAAGATGTAACGTAATGGCGTAGTTTTATTTTTGTTACAAGTTTTCCATACAAGTTGTCAGTTTATTGACTGGACTATAAACCTATTTTACTGATTTAGGTACGTTAAGAAAACCTTTTTTGTCCAATTTTCATTTGCTTTTTAACCCCCGTCGCAAAAAGAGGGGTGTCATAAGTTTGACGTGTCTGTGTGTCTGTGTCTGTGGCATCGTAGCTCCTAAACGAATCGACCGATTTGAATGAGGTTTTTTTATCCGAAAACTGACGTGATCGAGATGGTTCTCAGAGCTACGTGTTAACAAAATCGGTTCAGCCGTTTTTGAGATACTGAACTTTGAAATGAAAATATCGGGGGGTTATCAACTTTTCTAAGTTGTTAATTATCTCTGGTATGTGTAGATAGATACACCGTGGAATCACCTGACTGTCCCATTCCCTGACTTCCATTCAAGATCGAACTGCTTCATGGCACTGATATAGGTAGGTACTTACTGATTTTTAGGGTTCCGTAGTCAACAAGGAACCCTTATAGTTTCACCATGTCCGTCTGTCCGTCCGTCCGTCTGCGGCTTAGCTCAGTGACCCTTACTACTAGAAAGCTGTAACTCGTTATGAGTATATAAATCAATCACGCTGACAAAACAGCAGAATAAAGTTCCATAAAAAAAAAAAATTAGGGTAATAGCTTCCTTACACCTCAAGTGAGAATGTATTTTTTTTCTCGGTAAACCTATATTTTTGGGTATCGTTGGATAGCTTGTTTAAAAACAACACGGGTATATAATAGTACATTACTTACCTAGGGCGGTTACGCCCGAGCCGAAGGCAAGGGCGATAAATATGCGCTCTGAGGCTTTCTTTATTACCGCCCGTGGTAAGTACAAAATTTTACGTCTCTATCTGGCCAGGAAGTGGGGTTTTCCGCACGCGTAGCGTGCGGTAATTCCTACTTTATGGCCAGGTACGACGTAAAAACATTTTTCACCTAACTTGCTCGGAAAGGCCTTTTTGTATGTTTGATATCTATTGAGAAAAAACTTTTTTTTTTAACTTTTTTTACTTTTTTTTACTATTTTAACTTTTTTTTACTTTTTTATACTTTTTTTAAAACTATTTTAACTTTTTTTACTTTTTTTTTAACTTGTTTTACCCTATTTCTTACTTTTTTTTACCCTATTTCTTATTTTCCTCGCTGTAGTGAGGTAAAAAGATTTGTGTTATACACGGGTGAAAAGTTATTTTACGTCTCGTGTGTTGAAACACTCGCTACGCTTAGGATTCTATTTTTGAACCACTCGCTTCGCTCGTGGTCAATCATAGGATCCTTTCGCTAGCTCGTGTTTCAAATGAACACTCGCAGGTAAAATACAACTTTCCCCCTTGTATAACAAATAACTATTTCAATTCAAGGATGCGTTTGCGTGATATTGGGTTTTTAGGTACCTAATTTTTATAAGAGTCACGCCGCGTCCAGCACTCTGCCGGCTAAATGGTTACTATATTTAAATACTGTTTTTTCCGGGTCTGGTTACTACTTTAAAAAAATCACAGCAGTAGTAAATATAATTTTTCTACTCCTGTACCGTTATCTGTCATTTATATAGGCTGTAGCTCAAATACAATGACACCACTAATAACTAATCGCAAAACTCTATGCTCTATGGCCCAAAAACGCACTGTTTAGCGTACTTTTTTGGTTCATACAATTTTCATAAAAGCACTGTTTAACTTTTTTTTAAATCGGCCGCTAATGCCGCTATATTGCAGTGGTCCCAACTTCATAAACAAATATTTCGAAATAAAAGTATTTATTTACGATTTAACATTTGTATATTATAAATTATTTACTACAATAATAATAAATAATCATCTATTGTGTGTTAAATTACATGTTTTATAAATTCTTGGTATTATTTATAAAAATAAACAGTTCGTGTCCGGATTCGGTTTGGTTCGGATGGCAAGTGCAAACAAATTAAAAAAAAAACAAACCATAAGCAAGAGCTGTCACATTTCCGATTTCCCACCAAAATACAGTTCAAAATGAAAAGACGAAAGATGATAAACTATTAATCCTAAACTATTAAGATTTTATTCGTGTTTGTGAAGACAAAAGTGTGCGTTCCTTTCAACATGGTCGAAGAAATTAATAACTGCACTCCTGAAGAAATTGCGTGAGTAGCAAAAGTACGAATAGAAAACTTGCTGCCTGAAAAAATTAACTATTCTGTAGTCTGCTATTTATTTAAAATTTGTCGTAGAAAAAGTATTGTATGCAACGGTGTATAACTGGTCTAAAAACGCTCGTGGCGTCTTTAATTGCGATGCTCGCCAAGGCTCGCATCGCAACCCACGCCACTCGCCTTTTAAGACCCTTCTTATATAACAGTTGCATAAAATACTATTATTTACTTTGAAAACTATCACGGATAAGTAGGCATAACTAGTTAACGAGTAATAGTCGACCAACTTAAAAATGAACTTGAAAAGGCCAACTAGCTTTCTTACAAATTCGTGCGACGCAACCGCAACGTTTAGTTGGCGCGCGCGTGTCGATGTAACAAAGGGCAGACAGGCAACTATACGGAAGCCTACACTGCGCGTGGTCCGACACGCACTTGGCCGGTTTTATTTGCTGATTTCTATCCATGTTTTATAGTATTGTCTCTATTCAATGACAATTTTTAGTCAGCAGGTAGGTTATTAGGTAAGGTTATATAGGTTATAGGTTGTACGCGGGCTGGGTTTCCGCAACTCGACGTCATAAATGCGCCTATTTTGCGTAGGGGTTTTGGCACTACTGTTATTCGTGCCAACCCAGTTCCACCAGGAAGCCTAGCAGACCCTTTATGTTGCCGACGGCCTCCGGTAGTGACCTCGGTGTTCCGAGGTACTTTGCCCTGTATTCCGCCACTCCAGGACATGTCAGGATGACGTGGGCGGCTGTCTCGTCCTCTTCCATGCAGGCTCTGCAGAGAGGACTGTCTGTAACACCTAAAGTAAAAAGGTGTTTGTTTAGTAGTGCATGACCAGTTATAGCTCATGTCAGAAGACGGAGTGCCGGCCTCTTTAGCTTCCTTGACAATCCGGGGTTGATTGTCGGGAGGGCCTCCCTGGTTTGCCTGCAGGTTCCTAGGGTGTTCCAATGTTTTTGGTGTTCTACCTTGGTGTTTAGTCGCAGTGTGCTCCGCAGCCATGCAGAGGGTAGAGGAATTATGGGTTCCGGTCCTACAGTTCTTAACTCTGAACCCTCTCTAGCCAGTGCATCCGCTGCATCGTTACCGCGTTTACATACCTCTGATAGGATCTTGTGGCACTCGTGTATCAGCCAAGAAGTTGTTGCGTGACCTTGCAGGGCTTGCAGTACGGATCGACTGTCGGAAAGTATGCGGATGGGACATCCCCTTACCTCCCTGGAGGCGATTGCGTGAGCAGCCATTATTATGCCCATTCACTCCGCCTGCATGGAAGACGTGGGTCCCTAATGGTGTCGAAATGCGTATGTTTAGGTAGGTGTTGCGGAAGTGCGCCCAGGGCGTTCCCGTGGCCTCGCTTTCTAGCGCAGAGGCGGCAGATAGAGGGGTTTTTATTGGGTAAACCATAGGCCTCATAAGCCGACATGGGAGTCCCACATAACCACCAGGGTCGGTCCCCGCGCCCTGGTAATATGCGTAAAACGTTTTCCCATCTTAAAAAAAAATGTTAGCAGTTACTTAGGTACTAATGTAATGTCCTGTCTCTAACGATTCGCCACCAAACCTTTTGTGTCGCAAAACTTATTATTGTTAGGTAACACGCGACCCGGCAAATACTCCCATAAATATTAAATCGGAAGGCTTATCGTATGAATGGCTGTCAGTCGCGCTCGCACCGGGGTCGTTATATTAATTAGTTGTAGGCCCACCCGGCCGTCGTCTAGACCAGCGTGCCTATTCACAAACTACTGCCTCGACCGCTAGGTACAACTTGAACCTTATAGCCATAACAAGTATGTGTATGTAGAGATCCGATTAATGCTGGACTGCTTGGTGTCGGTAAGCGTTGTGAATAACACTTAAGCCCCTCACGCACACCGGGATAGGGCACACAATGGATTTTATAGGTAAGTACACATTTGCTGATTACCCGTAGCACAGACATGAAATTATATCATTTGGTTTTTCGTAGTCTTTTTTCCTTTTAGAATTGGTACAAATCAGTTTTTCAATTTCACTTGGTACACCATACATTTAGTATGGTGTACCGAACTATTTGGCCACTTTGACTGCTACAGAGTATTTGACGCTGAGTGTACATTCAATAAATTTCACGAGCAATATTGTAAACAACCTATCTATAGATCTATATAAAGAGAATTGATCGTCACATCTCCACTTATAATAAATCTCTAAATTAAAAAAAGAATCAGCCAGTTTGAAACTAAGCTTTGTGTTGTTACGAATGTTCTCAGCATCCCATGAACGAAAAAATATAAAACATTTTTTATAGGTACATTATTATTCTAGCTGTAACTTAGGATAGGTTTATCCGACTGCAACAATTAATTAATTTTCCTTAATATACGACTTCATTTAATTTTTAATTTATTATTCTTAAAGTATATCGCCGCCACATCTGTCAGCTAAAAGAAACGTCAAAATCACAGACTAATAAGAGATACTACGGATAAAATGGCGGAATTGCTTTGCCTTTCTTTCACCTATTAATAACTAGCTTTTGCCCGCGACTTCGTCCGCGTAGAACACGTTTATATCGTAGCTCGATACAAACTTTCACCCTCCATTTCCCTTTTAGGGGTTGATTTCCGATATAAAAACTATCCTATGTCCTTCCCCGAGACTCAAACTATTTTCATCATCATTATCATCATCATCATATCAGCCAAAAGACGTCCACTGCTGAACATAGGCCTCCCCCAAAGAGTTCCAAAGTGACTTATCCTGCGCCACCCGCATCCAGCGGACTCCCGCGACCTTTACCAGGTCATCAGTCCACCTTGTGGGGGGCCTACCAACGTCGCGCCTACTATAACTACCTCTATACAAAATTTTATCTAAATGGGTTGTATAGTAGCTCCATACATATATTCACCCCCCATTTCCCCCCCTTAAGAGATGATATCCGGGATAAAAACTATCATATGTCCTTTTCCGGAACTCAAACTATCTGTAAACCAAATTTCATCTAAATGGGTCACTCAAATCCAAATTTTCACCCCTTAGGTGAGGATTTTTGGGATAAAACTATCCTATGTCCTTCCCCAGGACTTCCAACTATCGCTATACCGTAAATGGGTCCCATCCAAATTTTCATCCCCATTTCACCCCCTTAGGGGATGATCTGCGGAATAAAAACTATCATAAAATATGTCCTTTCCCAGGACCCAAATTATCTCTTAACCAGATTTCATCTAAATGAGTTCTATCCAAAACTTCACCCGCATTTCATCCTCTCAGGCGATGATTTTCGTTTTTTTTCGTTTCCCGGAACTCCAACTATCTCTATACCGAATTTCATCTAAATGGGTTCTATCTTAATTTTCACCCGTCGTTTCACACCCTCAGGAGATGATTTTTCAGGATAAAAACTATGAATTGTCCTTCCCTGGGACTCCCCACTATCTCTATATATATACCAAGCTTCACTTAAATGGATTTTATCCAAATTTTCATCCTCTATTTCGTCCCTTTAGGGGATGATTATCGGGATTGAAAATATCCGTGGTCATTCTCCGGGACTCAAGTTAACTCTAAACCAAATTTCATCTAAATGGGTTCCATCCAAATTTTCACCCCTCATTTCACCCTCTTAGATGATTTTCGGGATAAAACTATACATTGTCCTTCCCCGGAACCCCAACTATCTCTATACCAAATTTCATCCAAATAGGGTACATCCAAATTTTCACCCCCTATTTCATCCCTGAGGGTATGATTTTCGGGATTAAAACTATCCGTTGTCATACTCCGGGACTCAAACTATCTTTATACCAAATTTCATCTAAATGGGTTACATCTAAATTTTCACCCCAATTTCACGCCTTTAGGGGATGATTTCTGGAATTTAAAACTATCATATGTCCTTTCCCAGGACTCAAATTATCTTTCAACCAAATTTCATCAAAATGGGTCACAAACAAATTTTCACCCCCAATTACACCCCCTTAGGGCATCCCCTAAGAGGGTGTAATTGGGGTTGTAATTTTCGGGATAAAACTATCCTATGTCCTTCCCCAAGACTCCAACTCGCTATACCGTAAATGGGTTCCATCCAATTTTTCACCCCTCATTTCACCCCCTCAAGAGATGATTTTTCAGGATAAAAACTATGCATTGTCCTTCCCTGGGACTCCTTAGTTAAAATTTGGTATAGAGATATCTATACCAAATCTTAACTAAATGGGATTTATCCACATTTTCATCCCTATTTCATCCCCTTGGGGGATGATTTTCGGGATTCAAACTATCCATTGTCATTCTCCGGGACTCAAACTATATCTATACCAACTTTGATCTAAACGGAGTCCATCCAAAATTTCACCCCCCATTTCACCCCCTTAGGGGAAGATTTCCGGAATAAAAACTATCCAATGTCCTTTCCCAGAACTTAAACTACCTCTAAACCAAATTTTATCAAAATGGGTTACTTCCAAATGTTCACCCCCCCATTTTACCCCCTCAAAGGGAGATTTCTGGAATTAAACCTATCCTTTGACCTTTCCCGGGACTCCAACTATTTATATACCAAATTTCCGCCTAATCGGTGCAGCGGTTTAAGTAGCTCCATACAAATTTCCACCCCCCATTTCATCCCTTTAGGGGTTAATAATCGGGATAAAAACTACCCTATGTCCTTCCTCAAAACTCAAACTATCTCTATACCAAATTTCATCTTAATCGGTTCAGCCGTTTTCACGTGATGCGCGCTCACATAAACAGACAAACAGATAAACAGACAAACAGACAAAAATTCTAAAAACTGTTGGAACGTGTTCTGTTATCGATTCTAAGTATCCCTAGCCAATTTTTTTTCGAATATCTTCCATGTACAGACTTTTGACCCTCTTCAGCTTTATTATATGTATAGATTTTAATCCCGTCTACGATATACCTTGACGAGACACATAGGTACCAAAAGCAAATATAAAATTAATCGATTTTGATATGCGAACTGCAAATGTCGTATTAACGCGTAATTTCAACAGATGTATCAACAAATTCGAACAATATAAACTTGGTTTTTTTTAATGGCACGCGCGCGCGCTCTTTGCGTAACTATTCAGCCAAACCACGAAAACCGAAACTCGAAGTTCGTATATCTGCATTCCTGTCACTTGTTAGTGCGATAGAGATAGAGATACCCGAATATTTTCGAATTCCAAAGTTTGTGGTTTAAAAGAAAATACGGATGTCGGATAGATCTAAATTAATATTTTATGTGTAAATATGGTTAAAATTATTTGGAAATACTATTGTTGTTATTGTTTTAGTATATTTTACTAGCTTTAAGTTCAACATTGTACGTCCGAAATGGGCAAGCTGTTGGACTTTATTTTACCCAAAACAATTAAATGTACACAGTTCTGACAATAAGGAAATCTTATTTTATCTTATCTTATCGAAAATAGACATGTAGACACTAAATAAAATAATCATAATGTTGTATTATCTCGAAAAAAAAAACAACGCAAGAGGCTAATAATGTTGTATTTTTTTTTAAAGGAAACAACGCAAATAGCAAGGCAACGCAATATAGGTAAGATTATACTAAGTTATAAGTGTCCAAAGTTTTAAGAGGGGGTTTGTTGTGTCTCTTTTCCGCAAAACGCACCTTTATAATGAAACGATTGTTTTTTACTATGACGCTCGAGGATCGTGACGTCACGGTCCCTGATCGTTTTCTCACTCTAACAAGCGACATTAAAACGGTTGTAGCTTCGTAATTTTTTGAGATATTTGAATGAGTTTTTCGTTTCTTCTTTCTTTTGAAGTGAGTCTACAGCTACACCTTTATTTGGAAGACAAGCGGAAAGAATCCATACTATCCATACTTCCATATATAATATTATAAATGCGAAAGTGTGTCTGTCTGTCTGTCTGTTACCTCTTCACGCCTAAACCGCTGAACCGATTTAGATGAAACTTGGTACACAGATAGTTTGAGCCCCGAGGAAGGACATAGGGTAGTTTTTATAACTGAGGCGCTGAAATTGGGGGTGGAAATTTGTATGGAGCTGCTTAAACCGCTGCACCGATTTAGATGAAATTTGGTATATAAATATAGTTTGAGTCCCGGGGAAGGACATATAATAGGTTTGATCCCGGAAATCATCCCCTGAGGGGGTGAAAGGGGGGGGGGGGGGGGGGGGGGGGGTGAAAATTTGGATGGATCCCGTTTAGATGAAATTTGGTATAAAGGTAGTTTGAGTCCCGACGAATGACATTAGATAGCTTTTATTCCGAAAATCATTCCCTAAAGGAAGAAATAGGGGGTGAAAGTTTGGATAAAACCCATGTAGGTACCTAGATGAAATTTGGTATAGAGATAATTTGAGACCCTTCGAAGGATATAGAATAGTTTTTGCCTCGGAAATCATCCCTTAAGATGGTAGACGTTGGTTTGCAATATTTTTTCTAAGGCGGTAACAAGTTCTACGCGGACGAAGTCGCGGGCAACAGCTAGTTGTAAATAAGTGCCTGGGCGAACGAGGGTTGAATTTCGCGCGCCTTCGACACCGCCGACCACGCACTCGTCGCAGACAAACTTGCCCACTACGGGATACGCGGCCCGGCCACACAGCTAATATTGTCATTTATGACCGATAGGGCCCAAGTAGTCGTTGGAGAGGGGGGGAGCGTAGTCTCGTCGGAACTACGAAACCTGATGGGTGTACCACAGGGATCGTGTCTCTCCAACACTCTGTTCGGTATACTGCTGAACGACCTGCCAGAGGCCATCGATGGTGCGGAGATATGTATGTATGCCGATGACGTCACGGCGGTTGTCAGCACGCCAGTTGAGTGGGAGTTGGAAGGAGCGCTCATAGTGTGATGGGGCAACTACACATTTGGTTCCGGTCGAACGGTCTAGCTTTGGACAAAGAAAAAACTAGTTTTATGAGGTTCAAACTAAACGGCCATCCGAGTTCATCCCTGAGAGTGTGTGCAGGTACCACTCTCTCAGCCTATACAGCATGTAACCTGCACACGTCTCATTGGATTCAACCTGGACAGTGCACTGACGTGGGAAACACACATCGATGAGGTATGCGGGAAGCTCGGACGTGCGTGCTTTGCACTTCGGCGACTGGCGCGCACAGCCGGGAGACCCGCAGTGAGAGAGTGCTATTTCGCGACAGTGCACTCAATCTTGACATATGGCACGGAGTTGTGGGCCCGTGCTTCTGACTGGACTCGTGCATTCTCAATGCAGAAGCGAGCCGTTCGCGCGATGGTCGGAAAGCCGGTAGACGCCCCCGCGCGGGATATTTTCAGAGAGCTGAAGATACTGCCCCTACCGTGCTTATTTATCTACAACGCAGCAGTGTTCACGCATGACCATATAGATACGTTCAAATGTAGAGGCGTGAACACCAGCTATCCACTGCGCAGCAATAAACATAAAAATAGACTGGTCGCGGAGCCGCACAGACTCGCTTAGTCAGATCGTTCATTGTATTATCTAATAGGCCCATCGGTTTACAATCGCCTACCCGATGCAGTTAGAGACGCAGCCACTCCCGCCGGATTTAGAGGTAGATTGAAGAAATATCAGATGACAGAACTGTTCTACAGCTATGAAGAGTTCTTCGACCTACCGCTCACATTGTGAGATTTACATACACATTTGTAACTTAGAATATGTTACCTTATTAATTATTTTACTTACCTTATTTAAGAAAAATGAGATTTATACCTACAGAAAAAATTGTAATCATAATAGCCTACATAACAACATACTTGTTAGTTAGATAGGTATCCAATTTCTGTAGGACATATAACAATTGTTACGAATAATTGTATTTGTATTCGAGTTCTGCTCGATTGAAAATATAGAAAATACGGAGAAAACGCATGGGCTTCGTAAGAAT
Organism: Epinotia brunnichana; assembly: GCA_963854355.1. NCBI lineage: Eukaryota > Metazoa > Arthropoda > Insecta > Lepidoptera > Tortricidae > Epinotia > Epinotia brunnichana. The sequence goes on from OY977947.1 coordinate 14,970,023, forward strand.
GCTCAAAGGGGTGACTTTGAGCTTTCTTATGAAGCCCATGCCTTTGGGTGCAAAGGTCAATGGAGAAGGCTATGTTGGGAGTTTATCTGCGTGATCGCATTTGGATATTTACGTTTCATTAATTGTAGTTGCTCTCATATAAACATTTGTTCCTCTCATTTGTCCAAAAACTGGTTCGAATGGCGTCATAAATAAATCTTAGGTCACAAGCCTATTTAGAACCTTAAAACGTAAAATTGTACCTACTGAGATGACTTTTCTGTCACAGGTATCAAGATTCGCCGCGACACGTATAAATATAACGATAATAATGGATAACGGTCGTTTTAATAGCATCCAAAATAATTATCCTTATAAAAATTGCAGAACAGGAAAATAATAATTACCACCAAGGTATAATTTTCCTTTTATTTACGGATTGAAGACCAAACCCTGCCTATTTTTATTAGATTGCCGCAGAAGGAGGGTTATGTTTTTTGAGCGTATGTATGTAGGTATAGCATGTATGTATGTATGTGGACAAGTAAATTATATATGCTTGATGGATTTGGACATAATATGAGGTGTCAATGGATGCCTCTTAATCGTGGGAGTGACATAGGCCATAATATTTGTAAATATTGTTGTCGCGGTGATCGCGAAGTCTGTTATTGTGGTATGTATTATATCTGTCACTCTTAGTGTATTTTCACTGGTAACACTGGCGATCGAGGTCGACGAGTGTTATATGTCAGAGCGGAGAGAAAATGGCGGGAACGAGGTGAGAGAAGTCGGTAGAGGGAGTCCGATGGCTGGGACGGGATACGCGGTGTGGCGCGTGTAATCACATACAGGAGACTCTTGGTAAGCGAAAGATATGTATAATCTTGATATATATAGATATTGCGGCGACCTTGAATTAACGTCTACCTTGAGATAGAGCTGAGTTGAAGAATATATTGATATTCTTTGTGTGTAGCTCGAGTATGAATGTAACAAGTGAGGTGGCTGATGGTTATCGGTTTGAGTTACTGGAGGTTCTTTATGGAGGCTGATGGATGAGCTGTAGGGGTTGTTGTGGAGGCTCGTCGGGGACCACATGGTCCCCACCTCAGTACTCATCGCATAGCTATATGAGCTGAGTTGAGAGATATGAGAGTAATGAGTTGCGGGATGCACGATGAGTTCTCCCGTGGAGATTCAGTTGTGCCGTGCATCCACCGATAAGAGCCACGGGACTTGGGGCCCTTCTAATTTTCCCCGAGAGAGTTGAGGTTACATTCATTACAAGAGATACGAGTTTTGAGAGTGGATGGAATTGAGCGCCCATCGAGTGTTGATTCATGGTCGCTGCAGTAGCTGTCATATACTGTGCTTTATATATGTATAGATCCATGTAGCGAGATTATTATTACATCCCCCTAAGAGTAAATCTCCGCTACAATTGTCACTGGTTTTGCGAAAAATCTTTTGATTTCACTTGTTCAAATCGTTAAATACTATCAACTGGCGACATAACAAGTCGTTACTTTAGTCGTAATAAGCTTGTTGTTACTCCCGTCCCGACAATATGGAAATAAAGGTATGTCTACAGCTACAAGTGACAGTTTAAAATTGTTTCCCTATACCAGTCGCCTCATTTGATCCCTGTCTGTATCTACCTACATTTATATAATATGAATTAATAGTAACTACTCAAGTTCGTGAGACCGTCTAGTCTAGACACGGAGGCGTAGGCGGAAAGGTTACGGCGCCGGGAAACTGCAAATCTCTCCGGCCCGCGGGCCGCGCGGGACGCGACGTCAGACTTCTCCAAATGTAATATGCACGAACTTGTCACGAGTCAAAGTTAAAGCAAGATATCTTTTTTTTATAAGTACTTACAGTATTTAACACATAACGGCAAATAGTTTACCGTTAAAGCTGATTAAAATCCTGTTTGAAGGAGGCATGTCTAATTGACATGGTGTCAATTCATATATCCAATTGTACCTACTGCATGTGGATAGGGAAAACGGGTAGGTGCTTCTAAAGGATAAAGCTGATAGGTACAGTCGCCATCACATACACTATAGGTGTTCAAAAGTATCGGTACATGCACCCTAATGCCTTGAAAATATTAGAGATGTGTCCCAATGTTTGTGAGCTGCTTGTTTGCTCCGATGTATGTGATGGCGACTGGACCTAGTACCTACATATCCTAATCAAAGCGGCTAACGGCTCTTGTTAACGGATGGTCTAATTCAATTGCATTTTTGAAGCCGGTAGTTACTTGGTAATTACTGAATGAATAGCGGGAAGCAATGTTTGGAGCAATTTGCGGCTGACAGCTCTGTCGGGCGTCCGAACCGTGATTGGCTTTCATTTAGTTAGCCAACCCTTCCCCCTACAGTCGTGTATTAACATCCATTAGAATACAAAGTTGATTGCGGCCTTTAATTCATTTGACAATTTGATCAAATTTTACTAAACAATGAGGGCGTGATTATAGTTAAATACGATCCTGACACACAATCTCTATTCTGTTAGCTCATGAATTAAATAGCAAATGCTTACAAACAAAACAATGGATTTTGCACCTTGCCAGTGTTTATGTCGAAGCAACTGAAGCAAGGTCGTGAAGGTCGACTGATTTGAAGTTGTAGAGTCGCTTTTCAGTAAGTAACTGTAAACACTGTTACGTGCGAAATAGTAATGATGCCTATTAGGTAGTTGCTAGGTGTAATTTAGCTATTTATGTATGTGAAAGGACGAAATGGATTTAAATTCTAAATAAACTAAGGTCTGTAGTAGGTACAGTCAAGGAATTTAATTTCCAACCCACCTAAGATTCAATATCGTATAGCAAACTGTCACGATAAGAGCTAGCTAGAGCACGACGTTACTTTGACATATCGAATGCATTGTATTATGTCAGTAAATTAACTACGTTAACATGGTGAACTTAACTTTTGAACATGTTATCTCATGAATCCCTATTCCTTCCTGGTGTAACTCACTATTTTTGAGCTCTTAATAGTTAACGAGTAGCGGCAAGCATTTTATTTTTCAAATTAATAACGTGAAAATTATTTTACAATTTTCTCGATTGACACTGACACATGACACATGTAGAAAAGCAAATGATAACTTTTCGCAATGAGTATATCTGTAATGTGAAGTGACAAGTGACAAATAATACGTATTGACACTATTGACATCTCAATACTATTACTGAAATATAATTTTCGACCTTAATGCATTGCGAATGTCTAACGACATTTCAATGAAATGGGTAGGGAATTAAGTTCCTTGACTGTACCAAAATACTTAAGTAATGTTTTAAGTATTAGGGTCAAATGGCTACTTGAGAGAGGTATTAGATTTGACACTTACCTACGTATCATGGGTATCAGTAGTTAACAACAGTTGTGGCTCTACGAACCAGGACTCTGAAAGGGCTATGCTCCATATATCAGCACTTTTAGGCATGTGATGCAGCCTGTGTAAAAACAAGCTGATAAAACAGTTGCGGCAGATCGCTTTGGCCACAAAGCAGGCCAAACCATAATAAAATATAATAAAAAACCAAACCCCCATTATAGTGTGCATATAAACAGGATTGAGAGACTACAAAAAAAGTTCTTAAGAGCCCTAGATTTTAAAATTGGTAATGAATACACATGTTATACTGAATCTTTAAATCGTCATAACATGCAATCCCTTGAATGTCGTAGGGACTGTGTTGACTCTGTTTTATTATACAAAATAATTCACAATCATCTCGATGCCCCTAGCTTGCTTCAAGAAATCATAATTAGAGTTCCTCGTCAAAGAGAACGCCAGTGTCGTGCTAAACATTTATTTGCCATCCCTTTCAGTAGAACAAATTAATCTAAAAACATTTTTGTTAAGCGTGCATGTGCTCTTTACAACCATAATAATAGATTAATAGATATAGACATATTGAACTGTACCATATACTCGTTAAAAAGTGCCTTTAGGACCAACAATTTGTAAAAGTAATACATATTCTGTTTTTGGACTGTTATAGTGTTATTTGCCACTAATATTAAGCTCCTAGTCTATAGTAAATACTGATGTACATTATGTTTTATCAATAAATTATTATTATTATAATTAAAGCATCTATATTTATAAGTTTTTGTATTATATTGGAAACTATAGGTCTGTTTATTAATAAGATAGCTTGTAAGAATATCTTTGTATGACTGTTTGTTTCATAATTAATAAAAAAAAAAAAAAAAAAAAACAAAAAAAAAAAAAAAAGCTGTGGCAGATCAAGGCACGGCGCGTGTGGATGAGAGGCAGCCAGCAGCCGACAGACTGGTTGCGCAGTGCAGGCCGTCTGCCCTTCCGTTGCCCTCCACTGCGTCTAGTCTAGACGTACGCCCTATTGCCCCTTTGTGAGGGCCGGATCATACTGTATAAAATTATTCGAGTTTGCTTAACACTGAACGGACTTATTATAAAGATCTTGGGAACTTAAGTAGGTCTCAAACGCGGTGGCATTACAATGCATGAAAAGGACAACTTAAATTAGAAAGCCGCTAGGTCTACCTAAGATAACGGTTCAAGTCTCGCTCTATTATTTAGACTCGTCATTCAAATTAAACTATTTAATTAAGTGATCCTTTTCATTTAATTAGAAGGAACCTTTTATGTGCGTTTCGTTTCGCTTAAATCGAATTAAATAGGTAAATAGTCAATCGCATATATACTAGTCAATTATCTTCCAGGAATTTATATAGAGATAGTAGATAAGCTTAGGAATCTGCCACACTGGATGCGTTCTGCGGTCACGCGGTGACCCATTGTTTTTATTCAAAGGTGAGCTGGCCGCAGACCGCATAAAGCATCCAGTGCCAGTGTGGCAAATCGCTAAAAGTCCTATATTACTAAAATAGCTATAGCTTTTACACAATTACACTACTTGTTCACAGAGTCGGCATATATTACTCTACAAACTTGACGAAGCGTATTGCGCTATCTTCTAATGTGAACTAGGTATTATGACTAGGTATGGCTCCGTTAAAATATGTAACTTAAAGAAAGAAAAGAAAGAAGACATTTATTTATTACACAAAAGACACACAGAGACAAAGGGAGTAGACATAAGTACATTACAATTTAACACATATTGTGTGTGTCTTCGCGGCAGTGAATCGGTCGCTGTCTCACGCCATTGATAATAAAGTTCTACCTAAGTAGATAGATATATCTACCTACCTATAGTTATTAATGTGCTGTAGCTTGAAATCCACCCTAGCCGTTGCTTGATCGATTGCCAGCGCTAAGCAACCGACGATTCTCTCAGCAAACTGTACGTCGCGTCTCTCGGAGATAAATGTTAGTGTAAAAGTTTAGCGGGAAATAAATGGAGAACTCCGCACCTGCGCCCGGCCGTCGCGAGCCTTCTATAGATCCAGTAAAGGCGCAGGGAATCCTGTACGTCTGTTTTACCTACCTATTAAGAGTATTAAGTAGTTATATTTCAACTACAGTTGGGCAATGAAAATTTTGAGCTTACAGTCAGCAGCAGAAAAGTAGCTAAGTGTCTCCAAAATGACCTGCACACGACTTTATTCTGAAGAACCCGGCCCGCTTAGCTACTTCTGCTGCTGACTGTAAGCTCAAAATTTTCATTATTCTTAAGAACTTTGTTTTATATTAAGAACTTCTCTTCAGCGACTGTCGTTGATTGTTTTTAGGTAGGTACAGTCAGGGGTAATAATATAGGTACGTACATAAATAAGGACATAAAAAATCTGTACACGCCTTTATAACAATGACAATAGAGTCCTGTACAGATATTTATGTCCTTATTTATGTACGTATATCAATACCCTTGAATGTACTATGACAACGTTCCTACTCAAGATAAAAGTTTCAACATTTTCGTTTCCCAGCCGTACCTATACCTACCTACATTATTGAAACTAAGGTTGCCTAAGGGTAAACTTAAATTTAGATTAATCTGCTTCTAAACGGACTTCTTGCTTAAAAACTGACATGACTCATATGAGAGACAGGCACAATTCAAGTCCAAGGACGTAATCCAGGCTATTGTAGCTCTGTGTTGTTTCCCTGCACGTCATGAAACCCTTTGCGAGCAAGTGTGATGAAATAGTATATTACTCACCTAGGACGGTAGACAAAGAATGTCTCAGATCGCAGGTATTTCATGCCTGAGCCGAAGGCAAGGGAGATAAATATGCGATCTGAGGATTTCCTAATTACCGACCCTGTTTAACTTTTTAAATTTGCACAAGTAACTTCATGTACAATTTTTACAGCAATAAGGCTTACATTTCTGAGCATATTGGAGACATATTTTTAATCTGCTTATTCATAGGTCGTCTTTGACCCGCAAGGAGAGACACGCAGCACGACTGTGGAAGCAGAAATGGTCCTTCTATACCCAACAACGAGATATCCAGGAGGAAGAAGCTTTAAAATTGGGTAACTAGAGGAATTTCAAATATTATTGTTTAAAATCGCGAAAATTGCTCAGCTAGAACGCTATCGTTTACTTGTATGTACCAATGTAGGTAGCGTCAACAAGAAAGAGACGTGGAGACAGTATACACCACAAAGTCTCAAAAATATGTACACAGACCTTGCTTCTGCAGCAATAAGGTTGTAGTAGGTATTATACATATTTATGAGACTTTGAGTGAATACATATTGGTGCCCTTGACTGTACAGTAAGCATCAAAAGTAGCTACGCAAACGAAGACGTCAAAAGTCTTTATTACAAGGGAATAAGAACTTTTGACGTCTTCGATTGCGTTACTTTTGATGCCGACTGTACCTAGTCTACCTACCTGTACCTATAATAAATACGAGTAGGTACATCAGGGACCAAAACTATGGCTATTTATGTTAGGACTTCTACCTACATGTTCAACTTTTATAAATATTATCAGATCAATATAGTATTTTTCACAATGCTGAGTGGCCTAAGTAAGGTAGGTACGAGATTAAAAAGCTTGATTATAACACTATTGTGAACAATACTTTTTGTACGAGTTCATTAAAATTAATTTTCTACGAGTCAACTGAACTAATTAAACAAACTCAATACTGTTGAAACGAAGTGGTTGTTTGGTCCAATTCATTAAAGTTCGGTAAAGCAGCCACGTGATTGGTCGAATTTATTTTAGTTCTATTTTCAATTTTTTTTAATCGTCGAGTACAAAAAGTACTTTTTTGTACTCGACGATTAAAATATGTGTATTAAGATTTCATAGAGAATACTGCAACGTCACTCTTTTCATAGTTGTAGTCCATGTTACTGTCGAAACAATCGAAATAACTACTTTCCGATACGCTCCAGACAACTAAAATAATTTCGACCAATCACGTGGCTGCTTTACTGAACTGTAATGAATTGGACCAATAGAATCGCTTTGATGTCGTACGCTCGTTGATGTCTTTTAAGATATCAACAAGCGTACGAGCGATGAGCTGCACTTCGTTTCAACAGTATCGAGTTTGTTTAATTAGTTCAGTTGACTCGTAGAAAATTAATTTTAATGAACTCGTACAAAAAGTATTGTTCACAATAGTGTTATAATCAAGCTTTTTAATCTCGTACCTTACTTAGGCCACTCAGCAAGCTTCGTGGCCTAAACACGGTACTCGACTAAAAAGCTCTCTATTATAACACGATTGTGAAAAATACTATATAGGTAAGAAATATGTCCCAGGCGCTAATTTTTAACCGACTTCAAAAAAGGAGGAGGTTCTCAATTCGTCTGTTTTTTTTTTTTTTTATGTGTGTATGTTACGCGATAACTCCGTAATTTATGAACCGATTTGAAAAATTCTTTCTTTGTTTGAAAGCATATACTTCCAGATTGGTCCCGTTGTCACCAAAATCCAGTTCTGATGATGGGATCCTGGAGAAATCGTTGGAACTCTTCAAATTTTATAGGCAAACTTGAAGCTAATTGGGCACTGATTTGAAGTCGGTTAAATTCAAATTCAAAGTTTTTATTTCAGAAAATAGTAATCCATGTAAAATGTTAGTAACAATGAGATTTATAAGGCTATGTTAGTACCAAAGAAATAAAATAAAATTAAATTAAAATCGGCGTGGTGCGGCGACTACAGGCGCGTGCAGCTGGACCCAGCGCGCGAGCAGCGGCGAGTCCCAGCGCTAAGCCAGCACGTTTAGAATACTTTATTTTGAAAGTCTATTATTCTAAAGTATAATAGGACTTTTCTCTAAAAATACTCTTGATACAATTTGATTTTATACACCTTTTTAGTTAGAATAATATACGTAGGCACTCAAGCAGTTTATGAAATATTATCATGTCGAAAAATTTTACACTGGTAATTCTTTAGAAATGCGGATTAATTCGAAGCTTATATTATTACCAGTTCGTATTTAAAAAACTCAATATCTTAGAAACAAATAATATCTTAAAAACATGTATTGATTTCATTCGATGTTATCAACTTATTGTATTACCTAGGTACCCACGCATGCATTAACAATCGCTTAGGGATTGCAAGTAGGTACTATACAGACGAGATGGAGTTACCCACAGGGACCTTGTCTAGACGTTTAACATTCAAGTAGGTACCTAGGTATTATATGCGACGCTTTCTACTATGGTCACTATGGTCCCGGTTTATGTATGGCAAGCCTGCTATAGTACGTATACAGGGTGACTGGTAATTCGACCTATTCCTTGAAAGGGGTTATACTAGAGCTAATTTGCAACAATTTATGTCCAGTCAACCAGGGGTCGAAACTCGCTGGTTTCCGAGATATTCGAGTTTTTAGTTTGTATGAAAAAAAATCTCCTTGCAGCCTTAAGCTGGTGATTGTGACAAAAGCACTACATCTTTGAGAGCAGGCGGGGCAGCTGCAGCGGCGGAGGCAGCAAAGTGCCGCAAATACATCGGCCTGACAGACCGGCATGTTTTTGCGGCTTTTGCTGTCGAAACCCTCGGACCCTGGAGCCCAGGCGCTCACCAATTATTTGGCCAATTGTCAAAAAAATTGGTCAAAGTATCCGGAAACCATAGGGCTGGCTCGTTCCTTGCCCAACGGATCGGCATATCCATACAAAGAGGGAACACAGCCAGTCTTATGGGAATCCTTCCGCAGGGATCCGACCTTGGGGACCTCTTTTGATAAAATTTGTTTTTCCTAATTTTAGGTTTATTTAGTTTATTTAAGTTTTTTCTATAGTTATGTATTGTAAGTAGGTTTTTAACTTCCATTTGGATGGTAAAAAAACATTTTTGTCACAATCAGCACTTTAAGGCTGCAAGGCGATTTTTTAAAAACTCGAAAAATTAAAAAAAACATCGTGTTTTGACCCCTGGTTGACTGGACATAAATCGTTGCAAATTAGCTCTAGTATGATAATCCCTTTCAAAGAATAGGTCGAATTACCAGTCACCCTGTATAGACAAGAGCAAACGATAAAATTGCGATTAAAAATTCGTTGGAATGTTCGATGTTGTTCTATGTAATTGTACCTACAGTCAACAGAAGTTTCGCACATTTGTTTCGCATATTGCTGACTGCATCATCCAGTAATACGTTTAGGAACGGGATTCTTACAGCTTTCTTCGATTTACTTCGAATACCTAGTAAGGGTTTTTCTTTCTAGTGATACGTAATACCTATGTGCGCTTAAACAGTTGCCTACTTTCCTAAAAAAAAATATTGGACACGTATTTTTCATTTTGTCAATCAAACGAAAAATTATAACTAATACACTTTTAAGCCTCTCACCGATGATCTGATTGAGGGAAGGCTTTCTACGGCTACGACTGAAGATAACATCAGTGTTGTGCGGCGTACACAGGGAGGTTATCTGTGGCGGCGTATGATAGAGACTGGCAAACGAGTGACCTATCAGCAGATTCGGGCAAGTTTAGGCATCGGTATGAGCCAAGTGCACAAAATCCTCCATGAACATTTAGCGGTCAGGAAGCTTTGTGCCCGGTGGATATCTCATGATTTGACCGAGGCCCAAAAACTCCGTCGTGTTGATAGGTGCCTTGAAATGCTGTGTTTCAACATACGTACGGGTGAAGAGAAAGCTGGATTTACTGTTATGATCCTGAAAACAAAAGACAGTCTGCTCAGTGGGTCTTTCCTTCCGAGGAGTTGCCAACTAAAGTGAAGATAGGTCGCAGCGTGGGAAAAAAGATGGTGGCTTCGATCTTCGGAAGGACCGGTCATTACGCGACAATTGTTTTAGAGGATCGAGAAACAGTTACTGCAGAGTGGTACACTAAATTGATTGCCACTTGTCTTGGAAAAAGTTCGGGAGAAACGACCTCGCAGCAGGATCCTCCTTCAGCACGCAACGCCTCGTCGCACACCGCCAAGCGAACGATATCGACTATTAGGTGACTAAGTCACCCGCCATATAGCCCCGACCTCGCACCTTGCGATTTTTATTTATTCCCGAAAATAAAAGAAAAACTTCGAGGATAACGTTTTATGGACGCCGAGGAAGCAGTGGCTGATGCGTTTCAAAAGGCCGTCGAAGAGATCCCTAAGGACGAGTGGGCAAAGTGCTTTTCTCAGTGGTTACATCGGATCACAGACCACTAGGTTAAGTGGTCTGTGCATCGGATGTATTGAATGGACACTATTTTGAGGAGATATAAAAAAACGAATAACTTGCTAGTGTGCTCAGTTTTTGATTTTCTTAGAACTTTCAGTTTGACCCATGTATCTTCGTACTAACCGTTGTATGGCAAATCACGTAAATTGCTGTTTTGGTCGTGAAATATTACGTTTAAGTTCATAGTTGTCATAAAAAATTAACTCTTCACTTTAATTGAAAATTATTTTAAGTATATAGTAGTATTGTTTTAAGTTTTATATTCTATTGGAATCTTTAAATTTGCTCTTAACCGATAAAAAATATACTTATCAGTTTTCTGAAACTTTCAAGTCTCATATCTTTTTATGCTTTTTTCTACTCCTGTACCGTTATCTGTCATTTATATAGGCTGTAGCTCAAATACAATGACACCACTAATAAGTCATCGAAAAACTATATGCTCTATGGCCCAAAAACGCACTGTTCATCGTACTTTATTAGTTCATACATTTTTCATAAAAGCACTGTTTAACTTTTTTTTAAATCGGCCGCTATATTGCAGTGGTGCCAACTTCATAAACAAATATTTCGAAATAAAAGTATTTATTTACGATTTAACATTTGTATATTATAAATTATTTACTACAATAATAATAAATAATCATCTATTGTGTGTTAAATTACATGTTTTATAAATTCTTGGTATTATTTATAAAAATAAACAGTTCGAATTCGGTCCGGGTCCGGATTCGGTTTGGTTCGGATGGCAAGTGCAAACAAATTAAAAACAAAACAAACCATAAGCAAGAGCTGTCACATTTCTGATTTCCCACTAAAATACAGTTCAAAATGAAAAGACGAAAGAAGATAAACTATAAGTCCTAAACTATTAAGATTTTATTCGTGTTTGTAAAGACAACTGTGTACGATCCTTTTAAAATGGCCGAAGAAATTAATAACTGCAACCCTGAAGAAATTGCGTGAGTAGCAAAAGTACGAGTAGAAAACTTGCTGCCTGAACAGTTTAACTATTCTGTAGTCTGCTATTTATTTAAGATTTGTCGTAGAAAAAGTATTGTATGCAACGGTGTATAACTGGTCTAAAAACGCTCGTGGCGTCTTTAATTGCGATGCTCGCCAAGGCTCGCATCGCAACCCACGCCACTCGCCTTTTAAGACCCTTCTTATACAACAGTTGCATAAAATACTATTAATTATACCAACTTATATTGTAATTTATTCTTTACTGTTATAATTAGATGGTTTACTATCCATATACTCGTAGCAACACTACGTTATAAATTTTTACATGAGGAAAGTACACAATTGACTTGCATTTATTTGTTCACGTCTCTGTGAGCAGGTATGTCGATGGAGGAATACCGGGCCGGGGTCCGTTCTATGAACTGCCAGTCGGAGCCGCGGCAGTACCCGGTCCAAGTGGACCCCTCGCCGGCCCCGCTGCCGCCAACCTCCTCGGGTAAGGCCACATAACACTATACACTATAGAAGGGGTATCAAGTGCGATTTCCATCGGGACCGGTGTCGCCGCCTCGTCCCCTCCACGTCGCCTACAACAACACGGCGATCGGGTGACGTTGATAGGAAAGCTCGAGCGCATGCACAAACTCTAGTGGCGCGCGTGCCACGCCCACATCGCCATTCTATAGTATTAAGTGTTCTGTGGGTAAGGCCGAAGCAAATCCATGGATACCCACCAGAGGCTAGGGCCTAGGGATAGGTTTTATAGTCACGTTTTACGTCACGATTCAGTACATTTGTGCCTGTCTGTCTGTTTGTCTGTCTGTCTGTTTGTCTATCTGTCTGTCTGTTACCTCTTCACGCTTAAACCGCTAAACCGGTAGATGACATTTTGTATAGAGATAGTTTGTATTTTGTTCCCTTTAGGAAAGTCAGAATAAATGGTCGTATTCTTCTATGTATATCTTTTTCACCAACTTGATAATTGTCACTTGAATGACAATTCGCAATACATGTACTTCTTAGGTACCTATCATAATTATAATTAGTATAATTACTTATCGACCCAGAAATATTCAGCGAATTGGATTGACACCAGGAACGACGACACGCTCGACGCATGGATTTTTACATGCGATAATATGAGCCACGAGCGTAGCGCTTCGAAATCATAGGCACTGATTGTGTTTTAGATAGTGCCACCATCGGTTTAAAAGTGCCACTGATAATAAAGAAGTACCTACTTAGTGCCTAAATGTTTATTTAAGTGCCTTTTCTCAGCCATAATGTTAAGCTACCTCAGAGTTCTTTAAACTGGGTATAGGTACACAGACAAGTGTAAAAATGTGTATGTATGCACACATATTTTTACACTTGACTGTACAGTAGGTACTTAAGGTAAAATATAACTGAAGGCTATTTAATAAAGTTTATGCAGCGTATGTGGGGCGTAAGGATAGAGCGTATGTAGGGCGATTGGCTGAGTGGAAATCGTCCGGTGGGTCGCCCTACATAAAGTGAAGAAGCCTTGAAAGATTTTATCGCCCTAGAGGTATACTTAACAATTCGTGAAGTGGCGCAGAATACTTAGAGAAGAATAGCGTTGTCTAGTGTCGGAGTCAAAATATTCTTGGGGTAACTAATCCAATGTCTTACTGACCCCAAAAATATTTTGACCTTTATGTAGTGTTATGTTAGCGTAAGTTTTGTTTTAGTGTAAAATTACGTTTAAGTCTACATTAAAATATTTGGACAGCGTATTGAAGCTAATTGCCGAAAAAACCTTCTACGGATTAGAGCCACTTTACATTTACATGTCACGAGGCGTTATTTTTAGGTATGCAAGTAGGTGCACTCGCATCGGAGCGGCCAAAGTGCTCACAAATATAAGATATCTTAACACGTCTCTATTGTCGAGGCAATAGAGACAGACGTGTTCAGATTTTGTGAGCACTTTGGCCGGTCAGATATATTTGATGGCGACTGTACTATCAGTTTCAGGTCACCGTTCAAAGCAGGTAATGGTTTGCACTAATACACAATACGCCGAAAAAACTTGCACACCTTCATACATTTTTGTGTACGAACCTACGAACTATGCCCACTTGGGCTTGTACTTTGACAGCTAGAGGGGAAATGGTGCGAATGCCTACTCCCTTCCGTGTTGCTCGAAGCTGCGTTCCATAGCATACGCGGACGGAGTCGCATGAGTAGCTATACTATAGTAAGCCCATAGAGCAACAATCAAGAATTAGGGAACTTGCATATTTTTATTTTATTACGAATTTCAAAAGTATAATCCAAAGGAATATCAACTGTAGCATTAAAACTTTCTTATGACTGATTTTTCTGATGGTATATGCATTTGAAATCTGCACGCGCCGGCACCCACCGAAAACGCTCTATATTAAACGGGCTTATGCTATGACGTCACAACTTATACTCTCGGCGCGTTTACTATGGAGTCAGTCATTAATTTGCAATTATCTCCACAAAATTTGCGTTTAAGTTTATACTTGTCATAAAAAAATATCATTTCTAATTCAATATTCTGTCTAACTGTTATGTTATTTTATCGAAAAAAAAAAATTATTTGCCATTTTAATGTGAGATAAAACTAATACAATCGTTATTTTTTTGTATGATATTTCTACGTATATCCGCATAGATTGAGTGCAATTCATTTGAAATTAAGTCCCATGCAAGTTTTCCATTTAAAAATCTGTCACTCACCCCATTTCAGGTATGGTGGGGCGGCGCGCGCAGTGCCCGCTGGAGCGCTACGGGCGACTCGTGCGCACCGCGCGCGACTACCCCGCGCGGCCGCCACTGCCGCCCCGACAGATCTACGACCCGTACAAGCAGACCATCATATTCTTGGGGTAAGTAAACAATTGCTATTTGATATACGTGTGACTACTTGTGTACCTACGATAGTTTGGACGTTTAGGTATTTAAAAAATATTAAACAAAATAACCCACGTGACTTGGTCATTCAACCAATCATAGCCACTTTTTGTATCTATGGTATTATCTTATTGGCTGAAAGACCAAGTCACGTGGTGTTTTTTTGTTCACATTTTTTAAAATACCTAAACGTCCAGACTATAGTATCCGTCTATCCCAAACATTAAGAGCAAATTCTGTCAAACGAACGTAAGCGAAAAACTACTTTGAATGAAGTCGTTTTTTGCTTGCGTTTTTTTGACAAGATTTACTCACTTTTGGATATCGCGAGGTGGGAAAACTGAACTTGAACTAAGTTGATCCATCAGATGGCGCGATAATCAACGCATACAAGAATAATAGTAAAAACCAGCAGTTCTTTTGTTTCTTGTTGCTGACCAATGTAACTTCGTTGAAGAGCTCAAGCATACCTGGATACGGGCAGGCGGGGCCAAGTAGCCTTTCCTAAAAATAAATATTTAGTCCGTCCGTTAGATTATCTAAAAATATTGGACACGTATTTTTTATTTTGTCAATCAAAAAATGATGAAGATAAAGTTCCGTGTGACGTCACATTATGGTACACTTTTTAGCATAATGTGACGTCACGCGGAACTTTATATCTTCACCATATTTTGTTTGATTGACAAAATAAAAAATACGGTTCCAATATTTTTTGATAATCTAATTTACGGACTAAATATAATATTTTTAGGGTTCCGTAGCCAAATGGCAACAAACGGAACCCTTATAAATTCGTCATGTCTGTCTGTCTGTCCGTCCGTATGTCACAACCACTTTTTTCCGAAACTATAAGAGCTATACTGTTGAAACTTGGTAAGTAGATGTATTCTGTAAACCGCATTAAGATTTTTACACAAAAATTGAAAAAAAAACATGAAGTTTTAGGGGTCCCCCATACACAGAACTGAAACTCAAAAATTTGTTTTTCATCAAACCCATACGTGGATAAGTAGGTCTTCAAAAATGATATTAAGGTTTCTAATATAATTTTTTTCTGAACTGAATAGTTTGCGCGAGAGACACTTCCAAAGTGGTAAAATGTGTGTCCCCCCCCCTGTAACTTCTAAAATAAGAATATGATAAAACTAAAAAAATATATGATATACATTACTATGCAAACTTCCACCGAAAATTGGTTTGAACGAGATCTAGTAAGTAAATCGTAAACCGCAATTTATTTTACGGAACCCTTCATGTGCGAGTCCGACTCGCACTTGGCCGCTTTTTTGTTTGATTGACAAAATAAAAAATACGGTTCCAATATTTATTGATAATCTAATTTACGGACTAAATATATTTTTTTTTTACCCGGAAAAGTACCCAATTGCCCCTCTCTGCCAAAAGAAATATTGGCTAGAACGCGGTTGGAGTCAAGGAGCGGAAAACCCCTTATCAGGCGTAAGCCTATCGATTTGGTAACCCTATCAATTTGATAGGTAACCTTACTGATTTGCTGATAGGGTAACCCTATTGTTAATGGTAAGCATAAGGTAACCATACGTTAACCCTACTGAGATAGGGTTTTGAAAACAACTTCTGAAATAACCCTATGGAAAACCCTAATAAGGGAAACCGGTTCCAGTCCCTGGTTGGAGTCTTCTTGGACAAAACTTACACCTTTTACACCTTAGAGTTTTCTCCTTACCTGCTCCCTCTGAACAAAATCCTACAGCCCATGGAAGTCGAGTTGCTACTCATTTGAGCGGTCAAATGAGTAGGAACTCTTCCATGTGCTATAGGGGGACTAGCTGCTCAACGCTAATCACGCCATATATGCGTCAAAGCGCTACGGGAGATTTTTGCAACATATTGGCATTAACCAGCTACGGGCTACGGCGTAGCGCTACAAGCGTAGCTTGGCAGTGAATGAGTTGACCCGCTAGGCGGACGCTCTGCTCGTCGGCGCTTTCCTCTATAACACTTTTTCGCATGTTATCGGCCTAGCGTAGCGCTACGAAACCTGAGGCTCTAGTATAATTTTTGTCGATGCAATACGTTTTCGAACGCGTTTGCGTTTAGTTTCAATTAGTATGGCAACGCGAACAGCGCCCCTGGTGGTAACTTTTAGGAACTACGCGTTGCCATACTAATTGAGACTAAACGCAAACGCGTTCGAAAACGTATATGTATCGATAAAACTTATACTAGAGCTACTGAATGTGTTAAAATGATCGTCAAGTTTGTTCCAGGATCGACGTCGGGGACCCCATATCGTACAAGCTGCCGGAGGCGCGGTGCGAGGTCACGGACGAGATGTGGGCGCGCCCGCGGGTCGTCGGTGTGGATCCACTCGCGGATACATTGGCCACACTTTAGAGACACATTGATAAGCAGCGTTCTAACATTAATTGACTCAATAAAGTTAATTTTAAACCCCGTCGCAAAAGAGGGGTGTTATAAGTTTGACGTGTCTGTGTGCGTGTCTGTCTGTGGCATCGTAGCTCCTAAACGAGTGGACCGATGTTGATGCGGTTGTTTTATGTCCGAAAGCTGACGTGATCGAGATGGTTCTTAGGTGCGTTTCAACAAAATCGGTTCAGCCGTTTTTAAGATATTGAACTTTGAAAGTCGGGGGTTTTTTAACTTTTCTAAGTTGTTAATTATTATTTTACTAGCGACCCGCCCCGGCTTCGCACGGGTTTATATAAGTTTATATGTTAAATACATGCATGTATTATACATATAAACCTTCCTCTTGAATCACTCTATCTAATAAAAAGACCCGCATCAAAATCCGTTGCGCAGTTTTAAAGATCTCAGCATACATAGGGACAGACAGACAGACAGACAGCGGGAAGCGACTTTGTTTTATAGGTACTATATTTTATTATTCATACAACATGTGTCAGCAAATTGAAGCTGTAATCATTGAGTTTATAGATGGCGCTATTGTGTTAAGCTGAGCTAAGTGCAATTCGAAATTAATGGTACATACTACAATAGACTATTTAAAGCGAGACTAGCTAGTGGCTACAACAGGCTTTAATAATAATAAAATTCTTTATTTCGGACAGTACACATCCATAGCTTGCTTGTCTTTGGCCTTGGATTTGTTATTTCATGAACATAGTAATTCACACACACAAGGGACATCATTTGATATTTAGTAGCTTATATAAATAGTCCTCCTCATCGATTTCGATGACGGCGACCCTGACAAATTATGGATTACTAATCCATAATTTAGCTTATAAAAGTTATATACCTATGCATAATATTCATGAAGTTATAGGAAAAGATTAAATAAAATGATAATTTTTACCATTTGGCCGCAGTTTTCTTAGCTCAGGGTTAGTTAGATAAACTACACATCTAAAGAATAGCGACGCGCTCAAGATAGTTATTATGATAACATACCTATTTTTGAAAAGGTGAAATGGTTTGTAACAATCATTTTTCGTAACAGTTTACTACCTAGTGTTTTAATAACAGACATTAACCCTTTCAAGGCCAATAACTCACCTAATGAAGCTACAAATGGGAAATGCTGCTACGCGCTACGTAGCGCTCTTTAGCCCCGAATGGGTTAGTCAAATCTGTTTTGTTTGAAACCCCAAATGCAACGTACGAGTAAGAGAGAATGAGACTATACTACTGGTAATTGAATAGGTTATTCATAAAAATACACTAAATACATTCTGATATTTATTTCAAGTGATCTCTTATAATAAAGTGTTTAGGTACTAACTAGTAACCTAATCAGCCGACATTGAAGTTTCTGGTTTTGACGGCGGTGGCCGGCAGCTGCGCCACGATGCTCTCGGGCAGAACCTCCACCGACACTGCTTCGGACGAGTTCAGCCAGTGGAAACCGGCCAGGTACTGCCAAAGAGAAACATTATTTTAAAAGACTATATATAATAGCAATAGTAGATTGTACAACAAGCGCATTAAACAAACCATTTAAGGGGACGTAGGTTCGTGGTCTTCTCTCCCTCTCACTGAGCATAAGAGCGTGAGCGAGATGGAAGTGCGTGTTTGGAAGCGCGGATATCATGTTTTTAGGGTTCCGTACTCAAAGAGTAAAACGGGACCCTATTACTAAGACTTCGCTGTCCGTCCGTCCGTCCGTCCGTATGTCTGTCACCAGGCTGTATCTCAAGAACCGTGATAGCTAGAGAGTTGAAATTTTCACAGAGTATGTATTTCTGCTGCCGCTATAACAACAAATACTAAAAACAAAATAAAATATTTTTTTAAGGGGGGCTCCCATACAACAAACTTGATTTTTTTGCCGTTTTTATAGATAATGGTACGGAACCCTTCGTGCGCGAGTCCAACTCGCACTTGTTTTGTTTAATTTTAATTCTTTGTGCGTTTTAATAAATAAAAAAGTAATAGCTGATTTCCCTCAAATATGACATTGCCGATTTTTAAAACCAATTGTAATATGTTTAGCTGTTGTGCATAATTTGTTACGATTTTTTTAAGACCTATGTTCGTGATTTTTTTCTATCGAGCGAAAGTCAAAAACTCAGGATTCGAATAGCTGATTTCCTTTGAGAAATGCCTCAAGATTGCTAATTAAATTTAGGGTAGCCGTATTATAATCCAAGCAAGAGCTACTATTTTAAATCCGTTTTCGGAGCTCACGTCGCCTTAACCTGCGGCGCTACCACGAACTTCGAATCTCGAACTTCGTATATCTCCGTTTCGGTCGCTCGAGTACCATAAACCATAAGTGCGATAGAGACGGAGATATACGAAGTTCAAGATTCGAAGTTCGTGGTAGCGCCGCTGAGACGTTTATATCCACTCGAGCCACCGGCGAGGGTGGATAGTTAAGTCGAGAGGCTAAATGACTAATTTATGCCCGAGTTATACACACTGCTTTTCACTTCGATTGCAAGAAAATAACAAATAATTGCAAAATGTAATTAAATAATTGCTCATTCCCGTCACTTAACTTTTTAAAGTTTTTATGTTTAATTTTCGACACGTGATATTAGAGTTAGGTACTTCATACTGCCTAAGTCATTTAATGATTCAATAAGTTTTAAAATAATAATTGACTCTTATTTTATCTGGTTTGAATTATTTAGTAATGGAAAACACCGATGTGAAATTTATTAAAGCAAATCAAATCAAATGACAAGTGTATTCTACGAAGTTTTATTGTGTGTGTGGCTGTTAGGCCTGATTATCTTAGTCTTTAAAACAATTTTACTTTGTGCACTAGAGCATAAAAGTGGCATTTTGTGCAGCATACATCCAGCACAAAGGCGAACTTTGAAGCATGAGAAGTGAAAATTACTCTCGTCTTGAGACACTGCGGAATATTGGACGAAAAGATGTGCCGTAGCTTCCCGAACGCTGCCCAGCCGAGTCGGACTCGACGATTGACCTCTTTCTCGAAGTTGGACCTACCTAACTGGACAGTCTGTCCTAGGTATACATAATGGTCAACAACTTCGAGCGTAAAGTGTCCAATTGAAATGGGGGTTGGTACTACATGGACGTTTGACTTGATCTTCGTCTTATCCATGTTGATGAACATGAAATCTTCATATGAAAAGATAAAATTAAAAAATTGTGACTAATGTACTTAATGGCAAAATTATGTTAAAAACTAAAATTTGCGCTTTTTTTATCAAAACTTGCACAGAGCATAGCGCAAACACGCGGTCGAATTTACTTTATTTTATATAAGTATGTTACTTTCGGCCAGATATCCGGCGGCCAAATAGCGGATATCCGGCCGGCTGCACCGCCGGATATTCGGTATCCGGTATCCGGCCAAACCACTATCCATTGCATCTCTAATTCATACACACCTTAATTGGAATAACTTTAATGTCCGCTTCTCGAACCCTCTGTTCTTTGCGGTCTCTTTTCGCCCCGGGCCCATTGAGGTCCTGCACCTGTAAAACAAGATTTGCAATTCTATAAATCATCTCGGCACGTGTTACTTTATCATGCAAAAATCAATAGTGAGACCAATTTATAAAACTAATTTTATATAGGTAGGTAGGTTTTATATAGGCCACAGAATGAAATAATAGTACAGAAGGTACTGTGTCTAACAAAACCGATGTTAGACAGCTAGAAAATACGAATCATGGCCTCCCGCTGCAAGGGACGTGCTCTTTCGTTCCTAGCGCAAACGGATATATCGACAGGCTCGCTCTCGTACAAACAACAATACGTTACACTGACAATAGTCAGTCTACTAGTAAGTAGACTTCATTGCAATAAGGTGTACGACTGGTCAGATAACATTAACGACGATGGTATCACGTCATCTGTATATGTAGTCCGACGGGACGCCACTCCCCGAACATTTGTATGTTATACTCCTGCACTAGCATGGTTACCTCAGCGTCCGACGGTCTCTCCACGACCCACAGCGAGGTCTCGTCCTGGAACACGAGCGCGTTCCTCGCGGGGTGCGCCATTATGGCCTGGACGGCCGACTCGCGCTCGTACCACGTCGCCGGTAGACCATAGCGAGGCCACTCTTCGAACCTTTTCTCGGCGAGCTTGTATTCCATTAACTGTAACAGACAAATAATTGATGTTTCTTATCAGCCTAAAAATTGGTTTATGTAGGAGTTTCGGGCATATGCTCGGACGAGACTGATTCGGTAGTCACTTGCTCACACGTTGTTTCGACAAAATCTATTCATAGACCTCGTTTAAAACGAGATAAAGCTAGAATAATTCGGGAATAAATAAATAATTTAAGGATAAAATTCTTATATTATTACGTTAGGATCCTCACTACGCTCGAAATGCTGTACAATGTACTTCGCTTCCCTCTGCATTTTATTTAGTGCTCGAATACCGTTCGTCATATTACTGCCACGAAATCTCCAAGCACGTATATGAAAGAAAAATAACTTTTTCTCAAACGTGCAATGAAATGTCGTCATTCCGTGCGTCATAACAGGCTTCAAAGTATCACGTTTCGGGCGGAACAATTTGAGAGAACTGTAAAGGAATTTCATACGAAATTGAAGGCCTAGGCCGGGAAGTAATTTTTTTTATTTTCATTCCACCATTTGTGGCACATCATCACGGCATTCAGCCATGAAAATTAGTTTAAATTTGAAATGAAATTTTATTATGTGCGTGGGAAATGGGTACAATTTGCAGTTATAGTTGCAGTAGATCTGGTGGGCTCACCACACCCTACCTTTTCAGGTGTACATACATCTAATTACACATATCAAAATAAATTAAATGTCAAGAAATAGTTGATAATACAATTAAAAGGAATCATTTAAAAAGTCATTGATATTATAATAACATTTATACATACTCGTAAGCATTTTCTTAACAAGATTTTAAATAAGTTTAGCTTGTTACACTTAAAACTATCAGGTATCTTATTATAAATTGTGATGCACATCATATAGCAATTCTTGGAGGTAAGTGCTAATCTAGCTGCAGGTTTATGTAGCTTATGTTTATATTGTGCTCGAACGTTACGGGTACACATCTGCTGTGCTTCTATAAACTGGGGTTTGTACTTATGAACAAAAACAGCTACCTCCAAGATATAGAGACACGGGAAGGTAAGTATGCCATTATCGATAAAGAACGGCCGGCATGATTCCCTTCGACCAATTCCAAAAATTGCTCTTATGCAACGTTTCTGTGCTAATACGTAGCACTTGGTCTTTATCAGAACAATTACTTCATAAAACTAGTCCATATCGAAAAATTGAATTGACGTAACCATGATATGCTACTAGAGCGGCTTGTATTGAAACGGTTCTCGCAATTCTTCTTAGTGCATATCGTCGGGTGACAAGCAAAACTCACTAAGTAACAAATACCTACTTAAATCAAAGGTCGTATCTCGATAACGACTACGTACCGAGATACGAGGTTTTGAAGAGCAGTGACAGTTTTGGTAGTGACTTTTGCTTGTCACTCGACGATATATAAAACTATTCACTCTGCTGGAGACACTTTCCACATGGTCTTTCCACTTGCAGTGAGAATCAATGATTATACCTAGGAACTTTGTGTGATGGATGTACCTCTTGAATGGGAACATTGTCAAAATAGATTTGATTTGAGGAGTTTTTATTTAATTATTTCATTGCATGTTTAAGAAAAGCACTATACATGCCTGGCCGTGAAAAGGGCTTGCCGGCTTCGTATCACTATCATCATCATAACACACTTCGTATCTATACCTACTCACCCGGCAAGCCCTTCTTTCCCGGCGTCAGCAGTAATGTACTATTTCTCAAACATACAATGAAATATTCTCTTTACGTTCCTTATAATACTCTCGGCTCGGAAGTATCCTTTTTCGGGCGCAGCATCTCGAGGCGGCCTGAAATGGGATTTCATACAACTTTTCAGGCCTAGGCCTGCAAAGTAACTTTTTAATTTTCATTCCACTATTTGTGGCACAGCATCACGGCATTCAGCCATGAAAATTAGTTTGATTTGAGGATTTTTATTTATTTAATTCATAGCATGTTTGAGAAAAGCACTATACATGCCTCGGCGTGAAAACGGATTCCCGGCCTCGTGTCTCTATACCTACTTGGTCGGAAATCCGTGTTTTCCCGGCCTCTGATGTAATGTACTATAGAATCGGAGGTCGGTAAACTGTACCTTTTGATCCACATAAGTGATGACCAAGCTCTCCTTATTATTGTCGACGGCTATAGCCGACGGCACGCTCTTGTACGTCGGCAGCGTCGCGTAATGCTCGAACTTGTGCCCCGTGTGGCTCCACACGGCGATCGCGCCCTCTGTGTCCGCTGCCACCAGGTATACCCGCTTCGATGGAGTCGCTTTAGATACGAGCAGGTGTAGGATGGAACTCGTTTTGAGATCTGCAATGATAATGGAGACAAAGTGATAAAATATTGTATATACGATGACGTTTTATTTTATTTTATTTTTATTTATTGGTATTGAGGATAACAACAGCCGTAGATATAACTAATACTTGGTAATTACATAATACAAGGCCAATAACAGTCATCCATTAATTACTTAAGAAACTATTAACAAGGTAAGTCAACGTTCGAGTAGGTTGTCCTCTTTCTACACGATAAAGTCAATAAAGTCCGCCCCTTTGTTACGCTAAGATTTGTGTCTGTGCAAATGTGCATGTACATATATTTATTTCATTTATTCACAATAATACAATGCAAGCTTACAGTTTACACCAAATCGCTTACACGCTAAAATAAACAAAAAAGATAAACATGCACAAGTAAAAATGTCAAGAATCATAATTATAATGTCATTCCATTAATTAAGTGCCAATTCAAAAATATCCTAGCAATGTGGCACAAGTATGTCAAACGATCAGCGAACATGTCAGCGTCTTCGTGCTGAGTGAGCATTAGATGCAGCCATATCAAAGCACGTGCGGTAGGCGCGTGTGGCTCGCGTAGCGCGAGCGAGCGGACGGCCGCTACAGCAGGCGCGGCCGGCGGCGCGGCGCCACCGCCCCGTCCGCGTCACTGGGTATCCGCGTCGGAACTATCAACCCGATCTGAGCCAACACCTCTGCACTATCCACTTGGTGATGGACAACTGATAGATAGTGGACTAGCAGCAATAACCTTCTTCTCAGTGCCAGCGTATCTAGTCCGACCATGCCCGAGACAAAGATGGAGGGATAGAGGTACGGGTAGTAACCGTAAGCTTTTTTATACAGCCAGCGAGCAAATTTGCGCTGTAACTTCTCAATCATGAGAGAATATTTGCTCTCGTACGGATCCCAAACAATAGCACCATATTCCAACTTGCTCCTTACAAATGCGCCAAAGAGAATCTTAGCCACTCCGAAATGAAATTGTTTTGCAATTCTCATCACAAATCCCAAGGTCCTGCTAGCCTGCTTACAAATACTAGTTACGTGCTAATGGAAGTCAAACTTATCATCTAATAGCAAACCTAGGTCACGAATTTCACTAACTCTTTCCAGAGTATCGCCAGCTAAATGGTACTCAGTTTGGAGTGGGGAGCGCTTGCGTGAAAAAGTGATCACCTTACATTTATTGACGTTAAAAGGCAGCCCATTTAAAATACTCCACTCAGCTGCCGCGTCAATGTCAGCCTGTAACGCTGCACTGACGGCCGTACTACCGATGCCTCTGAACAGTTTCAGATCATCCGCAAAAAGCAAACTCTCGGCGGTGCGAGTCACATCAATATTGATGAATGGAGGATGTTAATATAGTACATAATAGTATAATCCGTACCAAAGTTCAAAAAGAACTATACTAACATCACAAACCGGAAAGACATCAATAAACTAGCTACAGAATTCTACCAGAACCTGTACTCAAATCAAGATACCACCTCAAAACAAAAAATATACGAAAAGTCAGCAACCAATTCAAAGTCTGAATCTGAGCCAAAACCCGAACCAGAAATATTACCAAGCGAAACTAGAAAAGCAATAATAAGCCAAAAATCTGATAAAGCCCCAGGCCCAGACAAGATTTCAAATGAGACACTGAAAGGAACCCTCGAAGAAATAGTCACAGTACTTACAAAATTTTTCAATGAAGTTCTAATAACAGGCATTATCCCAGAACAATGGGAAACGTCACACATAACCCTCATACATAAAAAAGGTCCAAAGGAAGAGATAGAAAATTATAGACCGATAAGCCTGATGTCCAACATATATAAAGTCTTCGCGAAGATCATACTCAACCGTGTCAGCATTACATTAGACGAAAACCAACCAATGGAACAAGCCGGCTTTAGAAAAAACTTTGCTACGGTAGACCATATACATACAGTTAAACAAATCATTGAGAAATATAACGAATACAACAAGCCTTTGTATATGGCCTTTATTGATTATACTAAGGCATTTGATACTATTAGTCATGAAGTCATATGGGAAAGCTTAACCAAACAAGGAATATCCAGAATTTACATAAATATTATTAAGAGCATATACGCCAGAAGCAAAGCTAAAATCCAACTAGAAACTCTAGGTGAACCCTTCAATATTGGAAGAGGAGTCCGACAGGGAGACCCACTGTACCCAAGTTATTCTCAGCCGTGCTCGAAAACATCTTTCAGACCTTAAACTGGGATCAATATGGACTAAATTTCAACGGAAGAAGGTTAAACCAGCTCAGATTTGCGGATGACATTGTCCTATTCGAGGAAAATCCAAAGAACCTAGAGAAAATGATACATGAATTAAATAAAGAAAGTGAGAAAACCGGCCTATCCATGAATGTAAGCAAAACCAAATTACTAACAAATTCTGACATCCACGAAATTAAAATACACAACCAACCACTTGAATATGTCGACGAATACATATATTTAGGACAGATCATCGCCCATAAAGATATGACGACCAAGGAGATCAAAAGACGGATAGCTAACAGTTGGAAGCAATACTGGTCACTGAAAGAGGTGATGTAATGTCCCAATCTCAGTAACGGTACCAAAAGGAAAGTATTTAACACCTGCATTTTGCCTTGCATCACATATGGCTGCGAAACTTGGTCACTCTCCAAACACCATAGAGAGATGCTAGAACACTGTCAAAGAGCAATGGAGAGAAGCATGCTGGGAATTAAACGGCAAGACAGACACAGGAATACAGCTATAAGAGCGAAAACAGGCGTAACAGATGTGCTCTCTAAGATAGATCAACTGAAATGGCGATGAACAGGGCACATGCTAAGATACAGTCAAGAAAAATGGTGCAATATTGTAACACACTGGTACCCTAGAGATGGTAAGAGGAGTAGGGGAAGGCCATACAAGAGATGGGAGGACGAGCTCAAACTGACAGCCGGTCCAAACTGGAGAAGAGTCGCAAATGATAGACAGCAATGGAAGGGGTTAGAGGAGGCCTTTGCCAAGAGGCACACTGTCAGTACACTCACGTTTGTCAGTCCTGATGGTCTGCACGACAGTGGCGCCCGCGCCCGAGTCAACTTGGAGCACCTGCAGCGCGCCCACGGTGTGCGCGACCATCGTCCGCGAGTCCTCCGTGAACACCACCCGGTTACACGGCAGCGGTACGCCAGTGATCACCAATTTCGTTAGTGCCGTATTTGACTCGTCATCGTCCTGTTGACAAGTTACATTTTACCGTACCACATTACAATACAAATATTATGTATTGCTCACCAGTACATAATAGAAAAGCAGAAGTAAATTAAACATAAACAATGGTAGACAACAGGCGAGCGGTCTTATCGCTAAAAGCGAAGTCTTTCAGACAACCTTCGGGTGGTGAAGACGATGCAAAATAATCATATGATATGAGTAGGTGAAACAGAAAAACAGAATATAAACAACTTAACTATAAGAAAGACAAACAAACATATAATACATACAGTATCAGTATCATCTACAGTCGAAAACAAACAGCACACACAAAGTAGAAATGAAAAGTAACAGAAGAGAAAAATAGTATTCCCTTAGTCTAGTTTTAAAAATGGCAAGGGACTTAAGTAGCTCGTTTAATTTCAAGACGCAAATCCACAATCGAATCGAAGAGCTCAGAAAGTAAAGGAATTGTTGTAAAATTTAGAGTTTGATGGGGGAACACTGAGAAGCAACTTTTGAGCAGACCTTGCAGAAGAAAGAAAAACGTTCCTTGTTGCAAGGTTCCATAAAGGAGGGCGAGAATGTTAGGATCGCTGGATCGGATAGGAAGCCACTTGAGTTGAGAATACATGGATACTGGATTTACTACCACTGTATTTAGCGTGTATAAATATACAAATATACGAGGTGTTTAATCGCAATTTTGTGCTTGAACCACTGCACTGCGTGCGTTTAATTAAACTACACCCACGATATTGTGAGCATTAGGATTCAAAGATTCAAAGAATGTATTTGCTCAGAACGCAAGTTACATAAATGGTAAAAATAAAATAAAACATGTTCGGTGCATTTAGCCTGCATGCAGGCGTGCAAAATATTACACAGGAGCATTTAGTAAAATCTTTTTTTTAAATAAGCATTGTCATTGAAAGTCAGAATTACAAGAATAAGGACCTTAGATACTTCACCAGTATTCTAATGCTCAGGGTGCTTGGCGCTCACATAATCCATGTCTCTTCCCTTTAAATGTTTGCCCCCCCCCCCCTCTTTATCCATCCTTTTTTATAGAAATTAAAAACATATCTTAAAATTTTTAATTTTCCATACACGTGGATTAGCTTTACATACATACATATAATCACGCCTCTTTCCCAGAGGGGTAGGCAGAGATCACAGATCTCCATTTGCTACGATCCTGACAAACCACTTTCGCTTCACTCACTTTCATAACATTTCTCATACATGCTCGTCGGTTTAGGGTACTTTTGACCTGGCCTTTTTGTAAGATTTCTCCAATTTGCCTTTTTGTAAGATCTCTCCAGTAAATAATGTCCCCAAATACATAAACTCTTTTACTTGTTCTAGTCTTTCTTCACCAATCATTATTTCGCAGTCTGTCATAATTTCATCTTTTTCAAATACCATCACTTTCGTCTTACTTACATTCATCTTCATTCAAAAGATTCATTCATCTTCGTTACCATTATTTGTAACTCCTCAGCGGACGACGCAAGTAGTACAAGGTCGTCAGCATATAGGAGACATTTGACGATTAGCTTTGTTTACAACTATTTCAAATTTCAAATAGATAGCATTAGTAATTCCTGGGATATTTAACTTTGTGACAGACAGACGGACGGAGCCGCACCATAAGGGTTCCGTTTGTACCTTTTTGGTCCAGAACCCTAAAAATGGTTAAAAGGTACTCACAGTCTCCAGCTTTAGCATTCGTAAGTCGCTGTCTGTGCCATACACTATAAATTCGCCTGTCGGAGATATTTCACAGCATCTTATAGGTTTCTTCTTCTTGGTGTGAAGGGCTACCAGTTTGACTGGATTTTTACCGACTTTTAAAATTTTCCTGTTGTTGTTTGCGAACAGCATTGCTTTGTTTATTGCCTCAGAGGAATCTAACTCCAGCTGGTTTTCACAATTTTTAAATTTTTTTTGTGCTTCACTATTATGTGAAAATAACAATTGGCCTTGCTCGTTGGCTACAGGAGAACCTAGCCTCCAAACTTCCAAGTGTTTGCTGTACCTGTGGAATGGTAAAGCTAATTAAAATCGTTCAGAATAAAAGATATGCAAGTACATATACTTACTTGAGATTGAGTTTGCCAAATTGCATCAAAGTAGTCCATTCAATAAAAAAATTACTTTTCAAAACAAAGTTTTAACCAACTTCAAATCAGTAGCCAAATTGCTTCAAGTTTGCCTATAAAATTTGAAGAGTTCCCACGATTTCTCCAGGAATCCATCATCAGAACTGGATTTTGGTGGTTGGAATGGGACCAATCTGGAAGTATACGCTTCCAAACAAAGAAAAAATTCAAATCGGTTCATAAATTACCGAGTTATCGCGTAACAAACACATAAAAAAAACATACAGACGACTTGAGAACCTCCTCCTTTTTTGAAGTCGGTTATAAAGCAACTCTACCATCCAAGGTAGAAGATTCCAATTCCAATGGCAGTTTTATAAAAAGTCAGCCACATTAAATAATCTCAACCACATGACACCAGAGTGATGTCTGTTTTACCTATATCCACAGTGATAAGCGACCGCGCTCATCATAGATATTCTGTCCCTTTTCCGCAAAACGCACTTTCATATGAAACAATTGTCATTTACTATGACGCTAGAAAACGTGAAGTCACGATCCCGGAGCGTTCTCTCTCTAACAAGCAACATTAAAACGGTTGTAGCTTCGTAATTTTTTGAGATATTCAAACGGGATTTTCGTCATTAGGCATATTTTTTTGCCTTCTTTCTTTCGAAGTAATAATACATTTTGAGTCTACACCCCTATTCTGCATAAAAATCATCTTATTGGGTAGTTTGATACCACTACATCACACGATATAATTATACCTATACGACATACCTTAATAATCTACATACATATATATACCGATGCATACATACATATTAGTTTAGGATTATCTTATTTTACCTTAAGAGTAACAATTTCTTCGGAACAGAGAGTGATGTCCTCGGGCCTGGTATCATGGGAGGCACTCTCTTGACCCATTTTGGAGGATAACTTGACAGTGACAGGTACCCATCATTTCCAACAGAAATCAATTTCTGATCATTCATTACTAAACCTCTGAAATAAAATAGTTATTTGTGTCACAAGGGAGCAAAATAGTATATTTACGGCGAGGCAGGTGTATTGAATCCTGAATGTAGCAAGGGATCCTACAATAGAATCCTGAGCGTAGTGAGGGATTCAAGTATTAACGCCCAAGCCGAAGATAATTTTGCTCCTGAGTGACACATGCAACTTTTCACACCGACTATGAGGAAAAAAAATTGCAAAAAAAAAAGTTTTTTTAATTTAAAAAATAATGTTACGATGACATTACAATCGATTATTTTATTAAGATCTGTGTTCTATTGGCATATTGCGTAAATGCTACAAGCCAATGAATAAATAAATAAATATTTGCGGACAATCTTACACAATATCAACCTAGTCCCAAACTAAGCAAAGCTTGTACTATGGGTACTAGACGACGACATACATACTTAAATAGAGAAATAAATACATAGAAAACATCCATGACTCAGGAGCACATATTCGTGCTCATCCATCACACAAATAAATGCCCTTACCGGGATTCGAACCCAGGACCTCTAGCTTCGTAGGCAGGGTCAATACCAACTAGGCTAAAGCGGTCGTCAAAAAAATAAAAAAGTAGCATTTTGCTCCCTCTAGTCATGGACCAAAACTTACTTTTCTGAATGAGAGGTGTGAAAAAGTTATTTTCTCCTATTATTAAAATATTTTACAGAGTGAGTTATAACAGATCTTAGAGACAAATCTCCATATGACCTTCTTCAAGTCTACAGGCATTTAAGGTTATACAATACACAGTGATGATTATGATATTGATAATCTTGCACTTCAAGAAGCGTTGGACGAACGCTGGTATGCATAAAGCATAAGACACGCAGCATTATCCAATCTCTACGCACATCAACTAATGGAAAAAAAACAGAAAATAATCCTTGATTATTTCATGCCTTCTTGTCACAATTTGTATGTCATAAATGAACATTTTACATACGTAAATGCCAGATTGCCAAGACCATACTGTAATATTTTATAAATTGGTGGTGGTTTTATAAATATGTTCATGAGTTTCTAACTTTACAAGTTTGTATGTAAGGGTAACCTCTGGAAATAATCATCCAATTTCAAAAACGATTTCACTACTATATATTCGTCGGGTGACAAGCAAAACTCACTAAGTAACAAATACCTACTTAAATCAAAAGTTATCTCCATATCAACTAAGTACCGAGATACGAGGTTTTGAAGAGCAGTGACAGTTTTGGTAATGACTTTTGCTTGTCACCTGACAAATGATGGATGGGAGTCTGCTGGATGTGGGTGGTGCAGGACCAATCACTTTGGCACACTTTGGGGGATGCCTATGTCCAGCAGTGGATGTCTTTCGGATGATATGATGATGATGATATGATTGATATATTTTATCTTGCCCCGTCTTCTTTCTTTGTAAATTGTAGAACTTTATCCCTTACCTCACATCATGTACATGTATGTGCCGATGCACATTTTTCATCCATTGCAGAGCGGGCCCACCTGAGCTCTTCGCAACCTTTTGATAAGACATGATCACAGGATCTACTCCACTGCAGTAAATTTGCTCCTCATCATCAGACACAGTGATTGCCAGTATATCAGCTTTGTGTGTTTTATAAGATTCAATCTGAAATCGGAAATGTGGTAAATTTGTTAAAACTTGCTCTATGAGCATCAATAAATTCACACCTTAGAAAATATGTGTGTTGTACACTACAAAAGGCTGAGGATTGACAACCAGTAGATAGGTATTATTCACACAGATTAACATAATCAATTGCATACAATTATTATTTTGGCATATTTCTGTTTTCATAAAGAAAACACATTTTTTAACACCAATGAAAAGGCACAAAAATGACAATGTTTTTAATTTACAACCCGTTTACTAAAAGATTGGTCCTTGCTGGAAACGGGTTGTACATTCTATATTAAAATAGAAGATTTCAAGTAGACAAAGAATTTGAATGACAAAATGCCATATTTTACAGAATGTATGTTTTTGAGAGACGAACACATACCTGATCACCAAGAGCACTGTCCCAGAAGGTAAGTCTGCCATCGCTATCACCTGATACTACAATGTTGTCAGACAAAACTGCCAGGCACCAAACAATAATATCCTGTTTTTTATTTGTTCCCGACAAAGACATTCGGGTAATCGCGTGACCAGTCTGTGCATTCCATACCCTAATGGAATTTAAGGAACCTGCAAATAAACACATCAGTCTTACACATTGTTTACAGAAATTAAATATTGGAGAATGTAATAATGTAATAAATAGACTAAGCAAAAAGAAGAAAGGTAGGCCACAAAAAAATAGACAATGATTTGTATCATAGGTGGATTAACATGGAACAGAGCAGATTGAATGTGGATGGGTATTAGATGCGGATGTCATTAAGTCAAAAGTACCGAGATATCGTCAAGAGTACAGAGAGCTGTAGGCGAGTGGCAAGACTCAGGACGAGTGAAGAATGACATTTCCGCACGTGTATTTAACGACGTTTTTAATACAGTTGCCAAAAAATAAGAAAAACAACAAGTAAGGAAGAACTGTATTAAAAAAAAATATTTATGATCAACTTCATTATTTTTCAACTGTATTACAATAATGTTACGGAATTAATAATACAAAAAATTCGAATTCCTTACTTGTTTTTCTTATTTTTTCACAACTGCATTATAAAACGTCGTTCGATATACTTACGTGGAGAAGTAAAAAGCACTAGTTCGCGAAAACCAACTTTCCGCACGCTAAACACCTATGTAAAGTAGCACTTTTTAGCAACTGTATTAAAAATATTATTATAACATTACCTGTGATAAGAACATTTCCAGTTTTATCAAATTTACAGCACATTATCCTTCCCTCTTGCTTGTCGAAGAGCTTGGCATAAACTATATCACCATGCTCTACATTGAACAAATTGATATACCCTTGCTCTGTCCCCACAGCTATCATGGTGTTGTCAGGCTTTACATCGAGGCACCAGGCTGCATAACCAGTCAGAAGAACTGTGTTCTTTACAGTCAGTTTGTCCAGGTCCCACTCGACTAGCGAACCGACCAAGCCTGTTGATAACAGCCGGTTTTCAACCCAACACAATGATTCAATTGATCCATTTTCAGCTCCAGGAATGAACTTTACAATATATGGCGCAAACTGCAAGTCCCACACCTCAATAGATGCGTCAACCCTGCACAAAATATCAAGTGTATTAGTGGAATAATTTACTATTATCTTCGGATTGATTCATTGTATCGAAAAACTTACCTTGCAAGAGCAAGTAGTTTCTTGGTTTTGTTAAAAGAAACACAACTTATTGGTTCTGGTTTTGGGTTATAATACCGAACCCTATGTACTTGGCTAGCCATTATAATATCAAACTAAATTAAATTTGATTATGTTTATAACCACAACAAAAATCGTTCACATGCTTTCTTGGTGCATGGATTTGACATTTCGTTGACTTGACAGATGACAGATCATATGCACATGTACAGCCAAAGAGTACTATGAATAATATAGAGATGAGCAGCATTTACTGCATGTACCAAAGAGTACTATGAACATGGCATGTACTCATTCTATCTACGCATGTACTACATGATCAAAGAGATACATGATTTACAAAGTCTGTCTCTGTCACGCACATCACATATT
Source organism: Epinotia brunnichana (assembly GCA_963854355.1). Taxonomy (NCBI): domain Eukaryota; kingdom Metazoa; phylum Arthropoda; class Insecta; order Lepidoptera; family Tortricidae; genus Epinotia; species Epinotia brunnichana. The sequence continues at coordinate 15,003,338 of OY977947.1, forward strand.
CGCAACCTTATTTATACATACTTATGGTCGCACCACACTCGGGGATTCGTGTTCGCGTTGCGTCGTTGCCTCTCTTTCATTTGCCGTAGGAAGGAAAAAGATGTAACACGAATATTTGGGCAAACACCGCCAAGTGTGGTGCAAGCATTATATGTATATTATTTAGTTATTGTGAAACTTAAAATCATTTTTGGTTTAATAAAAGAAAAAACTGATTTCATGTTTCGTGTGTTATTAGTACATTACTTACCTAGGGTGGTTAAACAAAGAATGTCTCAGATCGCAGGTATTTGACGCCCGAGCCGAAGGCAAGGGCGATAAATACGCGCTCTGAGGCTTTCTTTATTACCGCCCGTGGTAAGTACAAAATTGTACGTCTCTATCTGATAGCTGCGTCGCCCTTTTCCGGCATTGGTCAGTGTTGGTCAGTGTGTACGCACCATCTCTATCAATAAATGCTGCCATTAGAAATAAAACCGGTTTAGAACTTTACAATAACAAGTTTTGCAATGCACAATTTTTTATATGGCAGCCCTAGTCACCAATAAAAAAATTGATTTCTCCATTGTTAAATGTCTTAGGTGTTTCATCAAAATATTAGAAATATCCGTGTTATTTAAGTCCAATTAGATTTGTTAAATTTGCAGTTTATAAAATGGGTGACGGACAAAGTGAAAATCAACCTCTCTTAGGGGATGGTAAGCAGATAAACGATTTTGTTGTTTTGACAGCTGATGATTCAACTAAAACCTATTTGTATTTTTTGTTATGCTAAACAATGCAATCGGCATATTTTGGGTCGATAACATCGCGTACATGAATAACTGATGTGTGAAGATTGTGTAACGATGATTCCTGTTATTGGTGGAGCCGGTAGTATGTGGTTACGTATTTATTATTCTTGACGTAAGTTTGGTATTGCTTCGCAGAGGAGGAGGTAAATGTCGTGAGTACGATATCGCCGATCGGTCCCGACGAGCTGCCTCCGCCGTACCAGCAAGCGGGAATGCCGCTGGTGACGTGCCGCGTGTGCCAGGCGTTGATCGATATATCCGGGAAGAGGGAACAACACGTCGTGAAATGCGTCACGTGCAACGAAGCCACGGTACTGAACTATTATCTTTACTATTTCACCTCAATATTAACACCAAACAATACAACCATATGAACCATACCTCTTCAAACTCTACTATGGCAAATCATGTTCAATTAACTTTTCGCTACTCAAACATAATTTTCAATATTAAATAACATTTTGAGTTACTTATTCCTCTCATCTATTATTATACAAGTAGCCAAATAATTTAACTTGAACATAAAGAGCCTGCAACCCAAAATAACAATGTGATTTAGCTTTATAATCCTTAATTTAGTGTAGGTCTTCATTATCTTAATCTTGTTAGACAGTGAGTAAACAACACTGTCTGTGTCCCACATTCTCCCTTCTACTGAACCAGTGCTCTGTTCATATTATATCATCATGGATTATGTGTATGACTGGAATTTGTGTTGTATCACTTACGAGGTGAAACATTTATTGCATAAAATTTCTATGATTAATTGATTCACACAATTTTTTTAAATTCTTTATTTAATTTGTGGTATTGCTACTGAAAACTTGCTATTGAAGCTGAAAAGAGGCCAATACCAGTAGTGCAGCAGTTCTGTAGTAGGTACATGGAAAAGGAAACCTATTATGTTTTTACCCCTTTATTAATAAAACTTAAAATGCCTCTGAGAAATAAAATGTGTTTGTCCCTTTCTTACAAACAGAAATATCAACTGACGGACAAAGACAAACAAATTTTAACAGCATTTTAGCTAAAATGGAGTGTTTTAGTGTTTATGAATATGGCCATTAATATCCAGAACACCAAGATTTTGTTATCTAAATGTGTAAGGTGGAACCAATTATTTCACAGAAGAAAGATTGTAATTCTGTCATGCCAGATACTACAACATTCCAATTTTAATGCTAATTAAAGAGACAAATTTTGCATGTAAAAAACTGTCCTCTAAATTAAATGCATTCTTACATGAGGTCATTAACCACAAATTACAATGAGTATTCCAGTTATTAGTTATATCATAATTATATAGGCATAGGTACCAACTTTGTTGCTTACAATGTAATTTATTGTATTTGCACTGATAATGAAATTAGTGATGATATCAACTAATTTTGTAAAACATTCATGAATAGCATTCAAATGAAATCACTTTAATTTCTAGTAGAGTATTTATACTAGCCTAGTTATTGGCCTCGCTAGTTATGATAACAAGTTGTTATTATAAATATATCTGACTTCACGACTGTGTCTAGTATCTAGACACGCGGCAGCGTGTCAAGCCAAGTTCAAGTAAAGGAACTGGCTAGCCAGCGCCAAGTGTAATATTACACGAACCACTTGGTGCCACTTTTGACCCTTCTAAAGACTGTACACGATAAAATCCGGGCGCACCTGATCTAGTATATTTTTCTACCAACTGCTTATTAAGAAATATCACTTTTTTTAAATAATCCATATATATAATACTTTAAAATAAAGATACAATCATATCAAAATGTACGACCAAGTATGAGTTTTTGTGTTATGCATTCCAACACACTTATAATATTTTGTGCAACATTATTTGACGATGGTTATGCACTTTTTACTACAATACCAATTTCGTATTTACATTATAACAAGCTGTTTTACACTTTTAAGAATATCATTTGACCAAAAAGTTACATTAGTTGACTGGTTTCTACTTGGGGTAGCCAGCAAGACTGTCCACTTCAAGCACTGAAAGTAGTTTTTGTATGGAAGGCAATTATTTGACAAATATCAGCCAAAAAGAAAATGGACTAAAGTGGTAAATATCTCCTAACTGCCCCAAACAGAAGTTAATGAAAAAATGTTAGTTATTGTGAAAAGACAATTTAATAAAGCATAGAATAGCTCTTCAAACACTTACAAAAACTTAATATATCAATAATTTAGAGGCAGAAACCTACCAAAGACTGTCAGAATTTGCTGGTAAAAAAACAATAAGTATGTTGGAATAACGGAAAACCTCACACATGCTCAAATATTTTAATATGATTGTACTTTTATTTTATAGTGTTACATCTATGGATTATTAAAAAAAGTGATATTTCTTAATAAGCAGTTGGTAGAAAAATATACTAGATCAAGTGCGCCCGGATTTTATCGTGTACAGTCTTTATAACTCAAAACCTCTTTAACGTAAACACATAAAACTACGTGTGTTTAATTATATCCATAAGGACATCTAGAAGCCCAAATTTCATGAAGCTAGCTCAAACGGTTATAAAGATATGAAGGTCAAAAAGTCGTAAATAACACTCACTGACTGACATATAGTACCTAAACCTAACCTACTTCCAAGATTACCTAGAAGGATGAAATTTGGAATCCAGCAAAAATCTAAAAATAAAAAAAGTAAAAAAATAGGGGGGGTTCCCATACATTTTTTTTTTAAATTGTAGCGTTGGAACCGTTTCAAGCAGATATTTGAAACTATCCCAATATATGTATAATTATTATATTTGCTATATAACAGAAATATAAAAATAAAGTTTAGTCAATAAATAAATGGTGTCACCATACAAAAAACTTGTAATACGCGCTAAACAACCGGCCAACGGTGTGTCGTCGGCGGCGCGCGGCAACCACATAATTATACACAGAACAGAAGTAAATCTCAATACCTGCCAAGTTTTCTTTACAAAAAGTAATGATATCCCACCAAAAACATAAATGTAAAAAAGGAGAGCCAAGTTCAATACATAAATTATGCTTGGCTGTGGGCTTCGCCGCAAAAAGAATGGAGATCTAAATGAGTGCCAAGTTCTATGCAAAATCGAAATATGTATTTATAGGAACAAAATAACATTATGAACAAGTATTACTCTATGTCTATTTATAGGAACAAAATAACATTATGAACAAGTATTACTCTATGTCTTTGCTTTATTGGATACCTATAACAATTGATGTTATTTAAAAATGTGAAATCCTAAAGTAGGTTAGATTTGACTTGGCCAGTTTTTATCAGAATTAAAAAATATATAGTATATATGTTGAATAACTTTATAAAATGACTGATGTAATGAAAACTTGCCAAGATCTCACATTTTTAAATAACAGCAAATTGTTATAGGTAGGTATCCATTGGCAATAGACAATCAATCATATAGTGGGGTAGGGTTGTCAACATACCACATAACTGAACATCCAAAATTATTACTGTTTCTATGTTTGTTATCGAAATAATCATCCATTTTGGGAATAATCATATGATATGATAATAAAAATATACGATAGCCAGAAAGGCAGGATTAAGTAAAAAAATACATTAATAAAGATTAACCCTTTCGGATCTGGCTAATGCAATTGTGCAGGTTGATTACATTTAATTGTTAAATCAAAAACATATGTCAATATACTTCAGTTTACGTTGGCAGGGTCTTGTTTTTCGAATCTGAAAGGGCTAAGAGTATGTTTGCTGAGCGCCTGGACTGCCCGATGACAAAACACTGGGTAAAGATCAATCACTGGCCAAATAAAGTGATGATCTTTGCCCAGTGTCGCAAATAAGTATATAATATTAATTATTTATGTAGCTTTATTATTATTATTATTTCCTAATCATAAATTTGTCAATTATTATTCTTAATGTTAAAATATGGGTTTTTGCCTGAATTAAATCAATTTTATTTTTTATTTTATTTATTTACAAAACAGTTCATATTTGACAATGGGATCACTTCTTTCGTCATGTTAGCAAAATGTTGTAAAATTGAAATTCGTTTAATGATGTGCGATCAATGAAATTATGTTATTGTTGTTACTACATACAACGGAACGTACATATATATGAAACGTCATTGTGTGCGACACGCTGTACCTTCAGCCCGAGCTAGACCTACACAGGTTACCATAGATACGCGTCGTTTCGCGCCGAATGACAGTGGGATAGGCCTGGTATCAACTACACTTGCCCTTTGTGGCAATATTTGTGGACACTTTATTTATTTAATCGTATGGCAATTATTATTGTGGACACTAACGAAATATAATCCACGAGGTCAGTGTCTGTGTAACCAAATCATCTTATCATTGGCTTTAGCGTCGAAATCAGTTTAAGCAGTACTTTAAAGTACTTGTGTTTTTACTTCAACGAATATTTTGACAAACACGGCGAATACGCTACGCGAACACGCATTCCCAAGTGTGGTGCGACCATAAGAGTTTTTTTTCTTAGTTTTCAGCGATACAAACTTACGTTCCACGAACGCGCGACTGTCCCGCGACACTAGTCTCAGATAACCAGTCAAAATAATCTATATTGATACTGTATCGGGTTTGTGGCCCTGCAAAAAGTCGCCGTGTGTTGCTTCCTAATTTTTATTGATATATTTGCTCATTGCAGCCCATAAGGAACGCGCCACCAGGCAAGAAGTACGTGCGATGCCCGTGCAACTGCTTGCTGATATGCAAGTCGTCCTCGCAGCGCATCGCGTGCCCGCGCGCCGACTGCAAGCGCATCATCAACCTGGCGCCGTCGCCCGTCACGCCGCCCGTGCCCACGCTGCCCGGCATGTGCAGGGTGGTGTGCGCGCACTGCCAGGACACTTTCTTGGTAAGTGAACAGGGAAATTGCAGCCTGAAACAACGCGCCACCTGGCAACAAGTACGTGCGATGCTGTTACATCATCGTCCCTCGCCTCTGTGCTTGCCTGAGTGGCAAGAGCGGAACCTATGCTCCAGGTTGGAAGTGTAAAATGTCATAACGCTGGCGGCCCTTGAACGGATTACCGGGATCTGGCGCACCACTGACTCGCTTCTCGACAACCTCACAGCCGTTCAAAGGTGTTGTCCCATTGTCGCACTGTTTTGTGGGGCCCACCCGGCGAGCTGGCGAGTCACCGCCTGTCTTTATACAACTTTATTCAATTTTGAGACTGATTGTCACGGCGGCTCCCCCTGTTTTGGCATACCTAATATCTTTAGCAAGAATTCTATTTGGCATAATCTATGTAGCCATAATTGACTTTGCGCATAAACTGTTTTGGCAGAATCGAGATTCGCATAGTTCGATTACGTCAAATTTCAATAGTCCGAATATTATTAGTGCATAATTTTGATGACTGACTTATTATAAGTATGTAAGGGTCTGACTGAAAATCAGCGTTGCAGTGTAGGTACTCAGTAGGTACTCACTGCAACAGTATGCTGAGTCTAGCCCCTTTTTGGCATCACAAAATGTTAATGCCTCGTACGATATTGTTTGAGTGTGTTTGTCTATTCCTAAGTCTAATTTGTACGCTGTTCCTTTTGTATAAAATGTGATGTTGAATAAAGTTTTTCTATGTCTATGTCTATGATGCTCCGAATCATGTCCACGCATAAAATATATGACCAATTTATTTTTTGTCGAACACTTTATTAATATACATTTGTTGTTTGAAAAATGGTATTGCGACATGGATTTGTCATTTTATATTATGACTCGGAGCACTAAAATGTAATCTCACATCAGTCACACTTCGATGGTCATTAATAGTACATTATGATACAAGTGTGCTAAGTTGGTCATTACACTCGAGTCGGTTTTTAAGCCTGAGCCGAAGGCGAAGGCTTAATGGAGACGAGAAGTGTAATGACCAATGCTCACGTGTTTCATACGACGTTTTTCAACACATTTGCGAAGAAAAAAAAAATAAATAAAAAATGAAAATGTTAAAAGATATGTAATGAAAAGGCACTAGTGCGATAATGTAATGTAAAAGTCACGGCATGGGTAATATTCTGCATTATTTTGCTAATATTTAAAAAGATATGTAATGAAAAGGCACTAGTGCGATAATGTAATGTAAAAGGCACGGCATGGGTAATATTCTGCATTATCAGTGTAAATACGCTGTAATAAGACCTACTTTACGAGCAGGTGTGTTGAAAATAATATTAACTGCAGTACCTATGCGCTCATTATATATGTCACCGTTAGATTGTGAAAACCGTCAGTTTACCCGTTCGTTTATCTTACCCGTTATATTGTAAACTGACGGAATATTGTGAACTGCCAAAATAATTCATAATTTTACGCATTCATTTTCGTTAGTTTATAAACTAACAATGTCATATCGTCAAATTGTGAACTGAATCAAATTTGTCTGATTTGGAACGCAACCTGTGCGCTGTTTGGTTGAGCGAATTATTCCACTTGCATCAGTTTCCACTTACGTCAGAACACGATTGTTTTTTTTGTTATTCATACATTTTATTCCGTTTACTACGGCTTCCAGCAGTGGCGACGGAGCCCCGCTGCGCGGGGCTCCTATTTCTGGGCGCTTTGCCCTTCGGGCAACTGAAGATACCTGACTAACCTAACCTACCTAGTCTTTGTGTACGTTCCGTAGCAAGCCGATTTGATCTCAGTTCACAATTTGACGATTCGACATTGATAGTTTATAAACTAACGAAATATAATGCGTTAAATTGTGAACGGTTTTGACAGTTTACAATTTTTCGTCAGTTTATAATATCGCGAGTTAGATTTTAAACTGACGGTGTCCACAATCTAACGGTGACATATACACCATCATCATTTTCAGCCTGTAATCGCCCACTGCTGAGCATAAGCCTCTCTTCGCGTACGCCACTTATCCCGGTCCCGTGCTAGTCTCATCCAGAAATGACCCGCGGACGACCAACGCTTCTTTTTCCTGCAATTGGCCACCAATCCGTTAACGTTTTGGTCCACCTACCTGCCAATATGTCTGTATATACGCTGCCTGGCAATATGTCCTGCCCCACTCCATTTGAGTTTGGTTATGACTTCGCCGACGTCACGCACCTTAGTGCGACGTCGGATCTCAATATTCCTCACTCGGTCTTGTAGCTTAATGCCGAGCATGGCGCGCTCCATGGCTCTCTGTGCTACCCGTACTTTATGCACAGTCTCCTTTGTGAGCGTCCATGTCTCAGCACCATACGTCATTGTGGGCAGGACACACTGATTATAGAGACGAGTCTTCAGGCATTGTGGAACGTCAACGGATTTGAGGATGTCATCTAACTTGTTGAATGCTGCCCAACCCAGCTGAATTCTCCTGGAGATCTCTTTGTTTTGATGTTCCTTGTCAAAGGATAGAGTATGACCAAGGTAAACGTACCGCTCAACCATCTCTAGTGACTCGTTCCCAACTGTTATTGCTGAATTCGAGTCACTGGAAATGCTCGCCATAACCTTAGTCTTGGACATATTCATCCTGAGACCTACCTGCAAGGAAGCATGGTAAAGGTCTTGGATCATATTTTGGAGCTCATCCAGGGTCTCGGCAAACAAAACAATGTCGTCGGCGAATCTCAGGTGCGACAAGAACACACCATTGATATTAATACCGGTCCTGTCCCATGCAAGCGTTTTTATGATGTCCTCTAGAACAGCCGTAAAAAGCTTGGGTGAAATGGTATCCCCTTGTCGCACTCCCCTCTGGATTGAAATTGGGGCGCTCAGTTTATGAAGCCGAACTTGCATTGTTGCCGAGCTGTACAGCTCCCGAAGCACATCCACGTAGCGAACATCGATTGAACAGCGATGGAGAGATTTAAAACACGGCCCAGTGCTCGACACTGTCGAAAGCCTTCTCGTAATCGACGAAGGCCATGCACAGGGGCAGGTTATACTCCTGACTTTTCTCCATGAGCTGCTTTACCGCGTGTATGTGGTCAATGGTCGAAAATCCGCTTCGGAAGCCGGCCTGCTCGGGAGGTTGGCACTCGTCTAGATTACGGGTGAGACGGTTGCATAATACTTTTGCAAAAAGTTTGTAAGTGTGGGAAAGAAGGCTTATGGGGCGATAGTTAGTAAGCTTCGAAATGTCTCCTTTTTTATGTAAGATGGTGACGATGGCAGTTTTCCAGGATTTTGGAGTGCGAGTATCCTGAAGTGCTAGGTTAAAAAGTTTTACGAGGAGGTTGATGATAGGGTCGCCACCAGCACGAAGTAAGTCCGCTGTGATGCCATCTTCGCCAGGAGATTTATCGGCTTTCATACTGTACAGAGCTTTTCTAATTTCCATAGCTAATATTGGGGGTATGTTATCTCTATTTTTGTGTTGTGTGGGTGGTGCTCTACTGTCACTACATCTGGTAGATGGATCTGGCTCTTCTGACTGTGACGAGTAAAGTTTGCTGTAGAAATTTTCAACAACATTAACTATCTCGTCCCGGTCTGTAACTAAATTGTCATCGTCATCTTTCAACTTCACTATTTGTTTTACTCCGGTTCTTAGCTTTCTTCTAAATATTTTTGGACCTCGGTATTCTTTGATTGTGTTGACTATAACTTCAGTATTACGTTTTCTTAAGTCTTTTCTAATAGATTTACTAATTATTTTACTTATGCTTTCTATCTGTTTCTGATCTGCTATTGTATTGTTTCATTTGCCTCCTTTCTTCCACCAAAGCCAGTGTTTCAGATGACAACTTTTCTTTCTTTCTCTGCTTACCAAGGTGTTTATCTGCCGTATCTGTTAAGGTCTTACCTAACAGGTCATTAATATGGTCGACATCAAAGTTTTGCTCATCCAGCCCCTCAAATTGGTTCTGAAGGTCTACCTGGAATGCTTCCTGAAGAAAAGCGGTGTCTTCCTTGAGATACCTGATGGGAGTGGCAATCATTTTTGATCGCTCTTTCTTCAGGTTAAACCTTAATGTCGCCCTTACCAGCCTGTGGTCGCTTCCGGTTCTGAAGTTTTTAAGAACGGTTACGTCCATGACTACATCTTTACGTGAACTTATGATGTAATCAATTTCGTTCTTTATTTTGCCGTCGGGACTAGCCCACGTCCACTTCCTTGAAGCACGCTTTTGGAAAAATGTGTTCATTGCGTAAAGGTGACTTCGCTCAAGAAAATTGACTAAGGTTTGTCCTCGGTTGTTACGAAGACCCAAACCAAACTGGCCAACAGATTTTTCGAGCGATAACTGTGGCCCAATATTTGCATTAAAATCACCCATTATAGTGTAAAACTGGCACGGACATTCATCAAGGGCTTTTTGTACGTCATCATAGAAGGCTTCTAATTCTTCATCAGAATGGTCTGAAGTGGGGGCCATACACTTGGATAATCTTGATAGAGTAGCGACTGTTTAGTTTTAATACTACAAAACAGATGCGAGGTGAAATACTCTTTATATTCTTGACTGCCGGAGTGATATTTTTGTGCAGAAGGAATCTCGTGGCCCCGATAGTAAAATAGGTCGCCAGAATCAAGTCTAATCAGGTCTTCACCTTTTCGCCTCACTTCCGACAGACCTACTACGTCCCACTTAATTTTGTCCAGTGCCAGTTGCACTTGAAGCAATCGGTCGTCCGTTCGCATCGTCCTGGCGTTGTAACAGGGTCGCCGTGTGAGAGATAGAGTGGCAGCCGGATATCTTCCAGTGATTCTTAGCACCCTCCGCCCCACCGTTACCAGAACTGCTGCCGTAGTCTGGGATAGTGGGACTGCTGGGGACTGAGGGCCGAGTCCTTTGCGTACTTTCCATATGCGAAGAGGGTAATAGCCTTAAAACGCCACGCTGGCCAGTGCGTCTTGGCGAGTTTTTCTTCCTGCCACGTTTGCCTGGGATAAGTAGTACAACAATAAAAGCCTGTCGTACTACTCATCCCAGTTACCGGAGGGGACCACGTGGAGGTGTGGACCAGGAATTGGCACCCAGAATGGATGTGACGTGAAAAGCGAATGCAATGCATTCAATTTCCCAATCGATATGCATTCTGGAGACCCTTTACCCTACATATACACCGTGTCCAATATATTTGCATACAACTATAAAGTATCATAAAAATAACTACGCGATGCCAAATTACATGAAAAGTATATTATATTAAAACTAGCTGTTGCCCGCGACTTCGTACGCGTAGAAGATGTTATCGTTTAAATGTTTGTTTAAGGAATGAATTTTTAAAAACATTGAAATTTGTTTTGTAGTCTTTTAGTAAACAGTCTAAAACCGAAGTTACAAATCTCTTACTTTCAAAATGTCTTGCTCTCTATACAAACTTAGAACCCCATTTGAACCCTCATAGTAAACAGTCTGCAACTACAGTTACAGTTGCAACTGTAGTTACACATTTCTTACTTTAAAAATGTCTTGCTCTCCCCCATTTTACCCCCTTTGAGGTTGAATTTTCAAAAATCCCTTCTTATCCCTAGCTTACGTTATAAAAGCAACCTACTGTGCAAAAATCAACTCTAAGATTAGTAGTTTCGGCTGTGCGTTGATGAGTGAGTGAGTGAATACGTCAGTCAGGACTTAGGCATTTATATAGACATAGACATAGACATCCTTTATTGGTAATAAGGTATTACAAGTCATTGTTTACAATAAAAATAGAACATTCATTTGTAAATATAGATAATAACAAATGAATAACAAATAATTACAATAAATGTTTTGGAAATACTCCGCCTTTAAGTTTCCGAAGCAGGCTTAAATTTTTCTCAAACCCGTCACATGCGGCACGCACTACCTCCTCCATAGGCATTTTATCCCAAATACGCTCGATTTTTTTTATTGGTCCTAATTTGATCTTTTATAATTATTCAGCTTATACAGCATATAGGTACGACCATACAAAAAAATCCAAAAGATTTAAATACGGAGAGCTGGGAAGCCATTCATTCTTGGGTAAGTAATCAGTTAAATTTGCCTTACACCAGGCTTGAACGCTGTTTGCGGTATGGGAAGGTGCTCCATCCTGTTGAAAAATATAATAGTCATCTCCAAACATGCGAACTTTCTCCAGAACTTCGGTTTTGTAATACTCAGCGTTGATTTTAACACCCTTATCGATGAATATCAAAGGAAGTTTGCCACGCTTTTACACACGGCTCCCTACAACATTAACGAGGGGGCACCCTGAAATCTTGGAACGTATTTCTGATTCTCTGGAATGTCTGCCATCTTTGCCGCCCACAACCGATCGTTTTGAGCATTGTGGGGTTGCTCTAAAACTATAACCCCACAATGAGAAAACAAACTCATCCCCAGCGTGCCACGAAAGTATCGTATTTATTCGCTCGACCCTCTTCTGCTTAGACGCATGGGAAAGTCCCATGAATTTTACGTTGTTGTACGCGTAACACCCGAGATCATATCTCAAAATGTTATGGGCCCCTTGAAATATTCAACTCAGCTGCTGGTTTTCGAATAGAGCGATGGTTTTTACGTCTAATTCGCTCCCTCACAATTTTCACTACCCGATCTGTTCTCGTTGATCGCGGCTGACCAGATCTCTTTCGATCTTCTGTTGAGGAGGTCTCTTTAAATAGATTCAAGCCCATGGTAATTTGAAAATTAGGGGTAATAGTGAATAAGGTATTATGAAAAATTTCATAATACCTTATTCACTATTACCTAAATAGGTGGAATAAGCTCTACTCCTTTTGCTACTCACGCAATTTCTTCAGGAGTGCAGTTATTAATTTCTTCGACCATTTTAAAAGGAACATACACTTTTGTCTTCACAAACACGAATAAAATCTTAATAGTTTAGGACTAATAGTTTATCATCTTTCGTCTTTTCATTTTGAACTGTATTTTGGTGGGAAATCGGAGATGTGACAGCTCTTGCTTATGTTATGTTTTCTTTTTAATTTGTTTGCACTTGTCATCCGAACCAAACCGAATCCGGACCCGGACCGAATTCGAACTGTTTATTTTTATAAATAATACCAAGAATTTATAAAACATGTAATTTAACACACAATAGATGATGATTTATTATTATTGTAGTAAATAATTTATAATATACACATACTTTTATTTCGAAATATTTGTTTATGAAGTCACTGCAATATAGCGGCCGATTAAAAAAAAAGTTAAACAGTGCTTTTATGAAAAATGTATGAACTAAAAAAGTACGATAAACAATGCGTTTTTGGGCCATAGAGCATAGAGTTTTTCGACGACTTATTAGTGGTGTCATTGTATTTGAGCTACAGCCTATATAAATGACAGATAACGGTACAGGAGTAGAAAAAATCTATTACGCGCTCTTCGGTCGGTTGCTCTCGCTCTCGCTCGCGGCTCGGGCTATGTTATTTCGAGTGATGTTAGGAGTGATGCGTAATGTAACATCACGCGTTCGAGAGATATCTCATTTGTGATATTACGCGCATTACTTACACATGCCAATTTGGCATGTTTCTAAAATAAAAAAGGCGGCAAATTACACTATTGTTTAATTGATTACCTTGTATTTATTTTAATTTTAATATTTCGTCACATCGTTTGAGAAAAGCACTATACAATCCTCGACCGGAATAGGGATTGCTGGACTCGTTGTATCTACCCCAAACTCGTACAGCAATCCCTTACTTCACGGTCTCTGCAGTAATGTACTATTGCGGTGAACATTTGTGGCTAAATAATCGGTTCGACTATTTTACAATAAAAACTTTTACTTTATTTAAAAACACGTTACGTATTTGCGAGTTTTTGTTGATTAAAATAACCTGTTCACCTAGAATGGAGATGGAGCCGGCTTTTGCCAGTTTCTTTCTCTGTCTGGTTTTTAAAATTGTGCATAGTCTGCAGAAGAAAAGTAACCCCCTTTACATAAAATTATAAGCTCTGCATTCCGCACTCCTGCTAATTGTTCATGCAACAGATAACTAACAGGTACGAGTGTAGTGAACAAGCCTTTTCCAAAGGCCAGATGAAATTCACAATCTTGTCTGTGCCATAAAGACTTTGTGGAAATCTTTTTTAACTTATTCATAAAACTTAACCTCCTAAGACCACCCCGCGTATAAAATTTTGTACAAATTACAAAATTAACTTTGAACTTTTACTGAATGTCAAAAAGTTCCTAACACAAAATCGTAGTCTGGGCCCCAGGAGGAATGCCTCTTGTGAATAAGTGTTTTGTCCCTTTCTTACGAATAACAATTTCAAAGTGACAGATAAGACAAACGTATTTTACCAAAAAAAGGTTTCTTGAACGTTTATGAATCCTACTAATATTATAAATGCGAAAGTTTCGATATTTAGATGTTTGTTACTCAATCACGCTTAAACGGCTTAACCGATTAATACCCGATATTATATAGACTGTATTAAAATATAGGATAGTTTTTATTCTGTGGACTCGGGATAAAATGTATGACAGATGAAGTCGCGGGCGGAAGCTGATTACGGCCATAAATGTTTAGCAAGCTTTGTACATTTCCAGTACCAGTTGCTGAAGAACGCGCCGGTGCGGTGTCCGCACTGCCGTAAGGTGTCGTCGGTGGGCTCGCGCATGGCGCGGCTGCGCGGCTGCATCTTCTTCGTGGCGGCGCTGGTCGTGCTGGCCGTCGCGCTGGCCGTCACGCTGAGCACGCTGGCCGCCGCCAAGGCGCACGGGACCGGCGTCTACGTCGCCTACGTCGGGGCCTTCCTTCTCGCCTTCATACTCTTCAGTCGAGCCGTCTACTACTTCGCAATGAAGGTGAGCACGATCGAGGGTCCCATGTAGACTCGCGTAAGCGTGCAATACAATTTGTGATAACCTATGACTAGGAATCTTTTATAAGAATTTGTTAATTCCATATAGCATTCTTATTATTTTGTGAAGAGTTTCGAGTCTTATATTTAGTGTCTTCGAACTTTGTTATCGTCTAAAATGCCATTTGTACCGATCGCTTACGTGTATTTATTAAGGTAATCGCTGGGCATGAGGAAAATTGGCTATAGAACTCACTTGAAAAAGTATTGAGATTACCTATTTAAAATATTGGTTGACGTTTTGTTGGTGACGAAAATTTAGTTTTAGGCAGGGTTGTTGTGTAAATTAATAGTATAATCTCGATTTTGATACATAGGTACTAATAATGCATATAATAATGGTAAGTATATACACACGATCTTTGTGTTGGTCGACGACTCGTGTATTGAATGTGCCTGCAAAGTTTTTACATTTATTTTCTAGGTCTGTAGTAAATTGTATCTAAAACATGAAAGAACGCCATCACTAATGTTTGTTATATAAATGTTTATTTAGATTGAGTTTCGGTGTAAAATTAGTACCAGTATATCTTCAGATATTTAAAATTAGTACCAGTATATCTTCAGATATTTAAAATTAGTACCAGTATATCTTCAGATATTTAACAAATAATATAAATGGAGACAAGGTGATTTTCAATAGCGTGCAATACAAGCAGACATTGTGCATTTCATAATTCACTTGTAAAAAATATGAACTCACTGTATAATATGTATAATCTCTAAATTAAATAGTATAATTTTAATATTTGAGTTTAACATTGTATATATGTAACTTATAGACTGAATCAGCCTGTTTTTATTTATATTGCGGATATTGATATGAACTGTTTTGTAACTGGACTAGCCTTATTATGCTCGACATACGTGGCTAATGTGTCAGACTATAATACTGTATTGTAAGGTAATAACCGTGATTGATTCACGGTTTATATTAACTGTTATATCAAAAGTTTTTATCCTCAAATATAAGCGCTTCTTTTCCATATTATTGCTAAACAAATTAGATAGACGGAAGGCTTGTCTTCCCACGAAACTTCAAGGAATTGGTATTGTGTACCTACTGTTCTCTATAAATACTTACTTGTTGCAGAAGTATTCACCATGCCACATTATTAGCTAATAAAGTTATTGAAACTCTAATTTGTCCAAGTATTTATTTTCTCTGAGATAAGTGCACTTATTAACTTTCTTTGCCACAATGCCTTACTCGAAACGTTAAATAGAGAACTATCGCAGAGAAAATACACGCCTGGATAATCTTAAAAGACAACAGTAGGTCCGAAAATGACGTCGCTGCTGAATGCCTGTTTAAAATATGGCAATAACATCGTAGCTAGTATAGATTGCTAATATAAACTAAGGTATTGACTTTAGGTTCTAATAATTAACAAACATATTTTACGGTGCTTACCCATTAGTTAACGGTAAGTAAAGATAGTTGGTTTTCGCAAATTAGTTATCACTTTTGAATTAATACAAAATATGAATACTTTTTATCTTATCTTTTAAAGTAACTCGCAATAATGCATGATCAACCAAATTGTTTAATGTTGCAGTAATCGCTGCCAGTTAAGAGACAAGTTATACTCTATGAAAGGGAACTCATTTTCCATAAATGCCTCGAATGAGACAAATAGGAGAAAGTATAGTTTTATGTCGTGGGAAAGTCGATAATTTTGGTTCTATATCTATGCCCGAACCCAAAAATATCTGATTATGATAGCCTCCTATGGCCCATGGGCCTACTGAAAGGACTAATTCCATTAAAATAATTTTAATAGTTCTCCATTGGAACAGAGTTGCATTTCTCCTATTTCGGTCGTTTTTTGAAACAAAAGAATTTCAACTCTATCTTCTACACTAGTTGATCCATATTTCAATCCCTTTTTGTACTGTTTGTTGGGCCTTAGGAGGATAGAGAAGTTTTCGTATAAAAGTCCTAAACTTATCATCTAAAACTTTATATGAAACGGAACCCTGGTATGCGTTAGATGACTAGAAATACTTCGATCAAATGTTTGCAGTACATTTCGCAGCGCTACCTATGTCATGGCGAAACAAAAATACCAACCAGTAAATAATTCATAATATTTCTGGCAACACGTCAAAACGCGACTGCTATTATAGAAAGGCTAGCGGTTTTTATAATCATTATGTTATTGACTAATAAATTAGTTGAAGTGTAACATCAACATTTAGCATTCTGTACAATTTATTTAAAGTTGCATAGATGTTACTTGTATTCAACATTTAAATTATTTTTAGGAACATATTATATAATACAACCTAAGTTCAGTGATCGTTTTGCCGCAGTGAGTGCATAGTAAGTATGTGCATAACATTATGGAAAGTGTCATTAAAATAACGTTAAATATACCATCGATGGGCTGACGACCTTAAATGTCACTAGTCATATATATCTACATTTGAATAGGGAACATTACGGAAAACTCCGCGTAGGGGGCGACACTAGCAGAGTTGGCATTGTATCTCGTTCCCACTTGCGGTATTCGGTATTTGACAAAAGTGAAATCAGCTTCTTTTTAGGAAGCGTCAAAAACGCTCCGTAGTTAGTATGGAATTTGTAGGGATTACTATGTTGTAACGTCACAATCAAACAACGTCCTTATTGTTAATTTTTATGTATTTAAAAATCTTAAATTAGCAAACATAAATGTAAACTTGATACTTTCCGAGTATTTTCGTAATGTTTATCAGAGGCTCTAGTATAAGTTGTATCGATACAATACGTTTTCGAACGCGTTTGCGTTTAGTTTCAATTAGTATGGCAACGCGAACAGCGCCTCTGGTGGTAACTATTAGGAACTACGCGTTGCCATACACATTGAAACTAAACGCAAACGCGTTCGAAAACGTATAAGTATCATAAAACTTATACTAGAGCTACTGTTGCTAATGAAAAAACAATTTACTTTCACTGTTGCCAAATACCCAATTGTCTATGCATTTTGTCACTCATTTGACAATCAATTGTGCATGTGTGTGTCTATCTTCCTCTACTGGTTTATGGTTTGTGCTAGTGCTGCACTCTGGCGGCAGAACATTGCAGTAATGTTCCCTATTGTCGTAACTTCTAGGTCGCTTAGTTGAAAGTAAGGAACCTGCACTTGTCTCTTGCTGTCAACTCAGCGAATCCTCAAATAAATCAATGGTCGGTAACGCGCATGTGACTCCCTTTGATTTATGGGCTGCGATGCGACAATCGTTTAAATTGTGTATTATTTTATTCCCCCATGTCTGATGCTTGAGGTAAAATACTACCAAGTATTTACCTTCAACTTGTGCACCACTCCACTGGCTAATAATTGCGTGGAGATAACACTTGTAAGATACTCGGAAAATACTCAAGATTATAGATTTCATTGCGTTGTCAAGCGGGAGGCTAGTTATTAAGTATTTTCCCAGAGCTAATTTCACTTTCCAATGACAATGTTAATACTTTGCCATGGAGTTCCCACCATTTTGTCATATTTTTTGTAACGAAACGAATGTGCTCTTGGAGTTGTCCTTTTGTGCCAATTCGGTTACTGGACTTAAAATAGGTACATATATTAGAATTATTATTTTCATAAAATGCTAGGGCTATACATGTATTTGTAGTTATAAGCCAAATAAATGGTATCGATGGAAATCAATTCCTCTATTATTTTTCTTGTTCTTTAGTATATAGCGAAGGGTAAAGCTAGAGATATACAAAATATATAAGGAGTTGACGTTTGGTGATCACAGAGGCAAGTGTGTTGACATCCAATCCATCTTGCAATAATTAACAACTTATAAAAGTTGAGAAACCCCCGACATTTTAATTTCTAAATTCAATATCTCAAAACCGGCTGAACCTATTTTTGATTTGAAACGTAGCTAGGAACCATCTCGATCACGTCAGCTTTCGGAAAAAAAACCGCATTCAAATCGGGCCGTTCGTTTAGGAGCTACGATGCCACAGACAGACACAAACACGTCAAACTTATTACCCTTTAAACGTCGGGGGTTAAAAATGCATTTTCTCCTATGCGGATGACAACATTTTCCAAACAAATTCTGACCTATTCAGTAGGTACCTACATCTCGCTACTAGCGGCCAAAATCTATAGCTAAATAGAGTGAAAGAAAACGAGGGATGAAAATTAAATAATTTGTATTACAATATATTATGGTAGGTAGTTACATTCATGTCATCCGTGTTTTATTATTATTTCAACAATTAGATAAAATTATATACATAAAATGCGTAAAATGCTGATTTTACAAAGCTTAGTTAACATTATGGGTGGATTGCTAAAAAATTGTACATAATTAAGGACCTTAATCTAATCTATGCTTTAACTTTTTTCCACTGTGTAACGAAAGTTACCCATATACAATGTATGGGTAATTGCCGATACACAATGGAAAAAAGTTAAAGCGTAGATTAGATTAAGGCTCTTAACTATGTACATTTTTTTTGCAATTCACCCTTATACCCTTGGTAAAATAGCCTGATTGTAAGTTTTGCTGGTTACTATAATCCAGCTTCACTTAATTGTAGTTGTTCGTTACACTAATAACGCAATAAAATAAGTAAAAGGTAATTATCCAATAAAACGCAGAAATTTATTAAAAGATTAGAAGGATTGTCATAAAATAAAATATTTGAGCTACATTATTAAATTTCCATTATCGTAAGAGGCTTTGCAGTTAGGCCCAGTGTTTAAGGTCCGAATTTATCATACGTGTAGATGTGGCCTTGATCTCGTCGAAATATTATATTAAGTAGCCACTCTATACTACACTACAGTAAATATAATTACATATAACAAAAACAAACGATACAACTTAAAAAAACATAATGAATAATAAACATTTTACGTAGACTGATTCTAAATTCTACTTACGACTAGACATCAAAAGTTACATTCAAATCATACATTAAAACATAACAATTACACAACTGGTCACATACAAAATAGTGTCTTAAGAATTGTATTCTCATTGAATACTTATTAAAAATCTAAACAGATTTGAAAGGAATGTCTTCGCTACAGGTCTACTACTTACACAAAAAGCGCCATCGATGAATGCGTTAATAGTCAAACTTACAACGGAAATGTACAATGTGTTAGGTACCTATATCAAATTTAAATAATCTTATTGAATGTACAGGGTCTGATGTGGAGATCTTTAGACCCCTAGGCTGAGAAAGGGCTTGATATTCGTCCTAGGTCTGGCTTCGTCCTTCGCTGAGGACGTTCGCGTGAGATTACCTACTTATTATGGTGCTACCTATTTGTCTCCCTTTCCAGTTCCCGATAATTAAGAACACGTGGAACAATTTTGATAGGCGACTTACTCATAATTGCTATACTTTCCAACCAGAAATTAATCTGAAGTGATCTTGATTTTCGGGAACAATACAGACTACCTCTACCTACTTTTATTTTCTGGTATTTGTATGGCCGATGTTGAGAAAGTAGCGGTCTAGCGTTTTAAAAAATTGTTTTGATGTTGCAGGCAGTGTAGGTAAATCGCGTGACTCTTGGACATTTGTTAGACGCGTGTACGAATAATCATTAAGTAAGTATGATTCCAACTTCAGATCTCGCGCGTCTCCCATTCGGTAAGCAACCGACGGCGTAGTAAGCACCCGACCTAATTAACGAGGTGTACGGTTTACGGGTTTACGCCCAAAAACTACGCCAGCCGGAGTGTAGTGCAACTTGTTAGAGCTAGTGCGACTTGTCGTAGGAGTCTTTGTGCTGGTAGCCGCTGACGTAGCCGGAGCCGTCGACGACCTCCTTGCGGCCGGCGATGCCCTTCCCTTTGCCCGTGTCGTCGAAGCGCTGCTTGTGCGAGCCCGTGTATTTGGTGGTGTCCGTGAGCCGGTCCACTGCTGCTGCGGCTGCGGGGGACTTTGTCACCTGAAAGGAGGGACGATTATTTAACGTAAACATGTCCTTAGTAACTTGAATTAAAGGGTATGTCCTTTAATTGTATAATAAATAGCAAATTATATGACTATACTAGTCGGATTGATTAGATTACAAAACTCATTTGAGGCATAGGTACCTATCGTGTTGGGTAATTATAATTATGCATGCAGGACGTCAGTTTACGAATAATTCATCAAGATATAACGTAGGTACCTACGTACCTCGTTACCTCCGTAGGTACTTAAGAGCCCGTTAACTTGCTCACTAGCGCCACTGGTAAATAATTGTGATTATTTAAATTTAACGATAGGTAGATATTTAAAAAAGTAGGCAACTACACACTTTATTTTGTATTTTTTAAGTATCTTTTGAATACATCATACTTAATAGTTTTTTTAATACAGTTGCTCAAAAAGTGGTACTTTTTGTAGCTGCAAATCGTGCGCAAAGTTGTATTGTGCGCACTAGTGCTTTTTACTTTTCCACGTGTATCCGAACGACGTTTTTTTATACAGAGGCTCTAGTATAAGTTATATCGATACAATACGTTTTCGAACGCGTTTGCGTTTAGTTTGAATTTGTATGGCAACGCGAACAGCACCTCTGGTGGTAACTGTTAGGAACTACGCTTTGCCATACAAATTGAAACTAAACGCAAACGCGTTCGAAAACGTATATGGGCCGATAAAACTTATACTAGAGCTACAGTTGCGAAAAAATAAGAAAACAACAAGTAAGAAATTTGAAACTTTTATATTATTAATTCTGTAACATCATTGTAATACAGTTGAAAAATAATGAAGTAGTTCAAAAAAATTTTTTTTTAATACTGTTCTTACTTGTATTAAAAAAACGTCGTTCGATACACGTGCGGAAATGTCATTCTTCACTCGTCCCGAGTCTTACCACTCGCCTACTTTCCGCACTAGCATCGAAATGTACTATTTACGTTGCTGGGTTCGTCAATCTAGGCGTTCAAACGTCCGTCAAAGTTAAAACGGCCGTTTTTCTTTTGAGTTCATCGACGTTTTGCATCATCTTATTGCAGACTTCTGTCTTTTTCCCGATTGCAAAAATCACTAAATCTAGAATGCACCCCTGCTCACTAACTTCTAGTACCTACTTAGAGCCCTTAGAGGGCATTAGACTGCGCGTTTATGCACAGGCGTAATGTTGCGCGACATGACGTGCGAGCTGTTGCGCAACATTACACCTGTGTTTAAAAGCGTGCTTATGTTTCTGTACGGACATTCGTCCCAATAAATTAGATTAAACTCCATAAAATACATAGGACTTAGTTAAGTATATAAATAATTAAACTTACATGTGAAGTCAACCCTGGCTGTCCACAACTGGTCAACTTCTTTTTGATTTCGTCCAGCTCAACCTTCTTGCTCTTAGCCAGGTCGTCGAGGAACTTCAGGTAGTCCACCTCCGTCAGTTTCATGATCTTGAGTTTCTTGAAGTGTATGGCGGTGTCTGTGGTAGTGATTTTCTTGCCGTCTATGACCTTGGCCTGCTTCATCCATTTGTCGCTCTGGGACAGAGTGATGTGCTTGCCGTCTGACTTCGAATCGCCGAATTTTGAGAAGGCTTTGAAAGCGTCCTGGAACAGCGAGGAATTTTCGTCAAGTTTTGTACCATCAAAGACACACTTACTTAACTGACCATCTGTCAACCTTATAACTATACGAATAAGGTTGACAGCTATTTGTACTTAAATTTTAATTTCAATCATACATTCGGGTCAGGATATTTAGATAGTATCTGGCAGGCTTACTAAAGTGGCTCGAGCGGACAAGATGCTCACCAATTAAATGTCTGAAAATCTCTATTATCAAGGCATTAGAGAGCATTTTCAGATTTTTTTGAACATGCTGACGTGTATAAGTAAACTGACACACGGAAGTAAGTACCTAAGATACATTTAATGGTGAATGTACGTACCTAACTAGGTATTTCAGTAACTATGTCGTGAATGGTCATGATTCACGATAGTATTTACATTGGATGTTTATAATTATGTCTCAAACAGCCGATTTAAATTATTTTATGTAGCAACACTTACAAGGAATCATGTTTATAACAATGTTGACGGGTAGGCGGGCTGTCAGAGTTCCTCACGGCTATTATTGGGAACGAACAGTTAAGTGTGGTTTTGTAGTGGTTGATTTGGAGGAAAACCAGGGTGCCATGCGTCCTATGATATTGTAACGATTTGGTATCATTTACACGTGTGCTTACACAGATCGGACGATGATTGTTTATGATGCGATGTATTTATGTGCGTCCACAGGTCTCATTCTCTTTGGGAGGCGTATTGGTATATAAGGTAAGTAAGGACACACAACACAGTTATTTAGTGTTAGAGGATTAGTTACAAGTGTAACAACAGGGTAGTTCGTTAGTCTTGGCTTCAGGCCATATCATCATCAGTCATGGGTGCACCCGGGTAATTGTAACTGGAACAATAGCGTTTGAATTGGGAATTGGGACAGTATCAATGGTGGTAAGGGATGTCTATAAGGGGAGGTTGGAGGACATTCTCGGGGACGAAAGTCCCCACACGTCATAGGGAGCTAACACGCACGAGGCGGCAGCCCCTATGTCAGATATATAAAGGATTCCGCAAGTTGTAAGGGTATGTTATAGTTGTATAGGTATATGCTAATACAGGTGTCTTAGCTTGAGTGCTATAGGTTCTCATTCGCGGCCATGAGAGTGACCAGAAGTGGCTTCGCGACAAACCAGGGAGCGTAAGTGTAACCTTACAGTTAAATGAAAATGGCCAGTAGGTATTTAAGTTCCTAAGGTAAACGTCCGAGTGCTCGACACTGTACCTAACTAGTATATGGCATGGGCACTCTAAGTGGCATGGCTTACGTAAATTCGAATGAAGAAAAATCATCTTAGCTCGAATTTAACCCATATTGCTTTGACATAAAGTGCTCATGCCATTTACTTAGTACAGCGTCAAGCACTCGGACGTTTACCTTATGTGTAGGTAATTACGGATATTTTGTTTAACCCCTCCTTCCACTTGGCATCAGACGCATGTAGGTATGTAACACCCATGTCAAAGGGTCAATTAAAACTTCACGTAGATACGTTGCGTAATGCGTAGAATGTTTAATTTAGGAATACGATAGGAAAATCCGCATTCAAATTACTCCAGGACTTCGAAGTTTTCATGACGGTGCTTTTACTTTCTGATATGTACGAGTACCTGTAGAATAACAACTAGGTACCAATGCATATTTAGGTAGGGTAAGTACTACCGAGATGATCTATTGTTCCCGTAACGCATACAAAATACAATTGTACAGGCGTGGACTGAAATGCTTCGTCAGTTGCGCCTTAACAGCATAGAAACAAAGTCTAAAACTGTTTTCACATGTGTACGATACGATGGTAGGTACCTTAAAGGAGACGGCATTGTCTTCGGGCTTGGTTCCGTTGGTCGCGCCCGGCGCAGCTCCGTTCTCGAGCTTGACGGCCTTCACCTCTTGCGTGACCTGCTCCACGGAGTCCTGGGGCTTCGCTTCTGACATGCTGGCTGGAAACACCATATTACAAATTAACATGGTCATAAAGTCACGCCTGCTACGTGTACGGAAAACTCCACTTCCTTGTACGTACACTTTCACCACGGGCGGTACCTAATAAAGAGACTCAGATCGCATATTAATCGCCCGTGTGCCTTCCGCTTGGGTGCAGGGCCGTAGCTAGGGGAGAGGGGGGGGGGGGGTATTATGGGGCAATGTCCTACCTTAAAATACCAATGCCCTACCTTAAGAAACTGCCCCACACAGATAATCAAGTTAAATTTTGACTTGCGCCCTATCTGTATTAATTACGGCTGCCCTATCTTAAATTCAACTGTGGCTACGGCCCTGCTCGGGTGTCAAATACTTACCAGCGATTTGAGAGATTCCTTGTTTTACCGCACTATATGAGCAATGTAATATTATATTATGCTTAAATACAGCCCGGTATGCCAATAAATGGGATTAGGCAGCCGTCCCCGATCGAAGAAATGAGATACCCTAAGGCTCGGCAGATAAATCCATGGCCTTATATAGATAGCTTTTCCCTTTACAATTAATGTATCTACCTAAAACAATTTAAAACTATCCAGTAGGAACGTTCAGAGCAAAGAGATTGCGAGGTAAATAGGTCTAGACTTCAAAAACTCGCTAGTGACATTTCTAATCAATCAACAGGGAAAGGGGATTCCTGCCGTAGGCACCTATGGCATTATCAATACGCCAACGGAATTATCAATACGCATGAGCATGACGCACATTCTGCGCACTCTATTTTGCTACGACGCGTTATGGCGATGCAGATAGCTCTACGCTTGCACCTTGCGCTTAAAATACCGTCATTATCATCATCACCATCATCATTTATATATACGTCCCACTGCTCGGCACAGTCCTGTCATGGAAGAGAGGGAAAGGGCAGTAGTCCCCACGCTGCGCGCGCTCCATATGTAGGGTAAAGTGTAGGTAAAGGTAACTACATGTTGTACTACCATCAGGGTATGCTACGATCGTATTTAACAGACAGTTCCTAAGTAAGTAGTTAACTGGTAACACAAAAGGCGTTAACTGGTCTTAATTGGCCTGAGATAACGTCACTCAAACTCAATTAAAATACTACACAAAACTATATTTTTACGTTGGTATTGTAGAATACTCCGGTTTCCTAATGTATTTAAAACAAAAAATTTAAAACTCGTTAACGAATAGGTACCTACGCTCGATCTCGTTAGCATCCTATTGTTTATCAGAGTCTTACCTACTTTATTGATCGCTCTTCATTATACCTACTATGAAATTCTTCAGACTTCTGGATAAAAGAAAGTAACAGACTAGGTAAATGAAACAAGATCGATGCATGAATTGTAGAGCGCAAAAACACGTTGCTGGATACTGGACCCATATTGTGCTCACAGTCACACCAATAACAAGATCGATGCATGAATTGTAGAGCGCAAACACGTTGCTGGACACTGGACCCATATTGTGCTCACAGTCACAACAATAACAAGATCGATGCATGAATTGTAGAGCGCAAACACGTTGCTGGACACTGGACCCATATTGTGCTCACAGTCACACCAATAACAAGATCGATGCATGAATTGTAGAGCGCAAACACGTTGCTGGACACTGGACCCATATTGTGCTCACAGTCACAACAATAACAAGATCGATGCATGAATTGTAGAGCGCAAACACGTTGCTGGACACTGGACCCATATTGTGCTCACAGTCACACCAATAACAAGATCGATGCATGAATTGTAGAGCGCAAACACGTTGCTGGACACTGGACCCATATTGTGCTCACAGTCACACCAATAACAAGATCGATGCATGAATTGTAGAGCGCAAACACGTTGCTGGACACTGGACCCATATTGTGCTCACAGTCACAACAATAACAAGATCGATGCATGAATTGTAGAGCGCAAACACGTTGCTGGACACTGGACCCATATTGTGCTCACAGTCACACCAATAACAAGATCGATGCATGAATTGTAGAGCGCAAACACGTTGCTGGACACTGGACCCATATTGTGCTCACAGTCACACCAATAACAAGATCGATGCATGAATTGTAGAGCGCAAACACGTTGCTGGACACTGGACCCATATTGTGCTCACAGTCACACCAATAACAAGATCGATGCATGAATTGTAGAGCGCAAACACGTTGCTGGACACTGGACCCATATTGTGCTCACAGTCACAACAATAACAAGATCGATGCATGAATTGTAGAGCGCAAACACGTTGCTGGACACTGGACCCATATTGTGCTCACAGTCACACCAATAACAAGATCGATGCATGAATTGTAGAGCGCAAACACGTTGCTGGACACTGGACCCATATTGTGCTCACAGTCACACCAATAACAAGATCGATGCATAAATTGTAGAGCGCAAACACGTTGCTGGACACTGGACCCATATTGTGCTCACAGTCACACCAATAACAAGATCGATGCATAAATTGTAGAGCGCAAACACGTTGCAGGACACTGGACCCATATTGTGCTCACAGTCACACCAATAACAAGATCGATGCATAAATTGTAGGGCGCAAACACGTTGCTGGACACTGGACCCATATTGTGCTCACAGTCACACCAATAACAAGATCGATGCATAAATTGTAGAGCGCAAACACGTTGCTGGACACTGGACCCATATTGTGCTCACAGTCACACCAATAACAAGATCGATGCATAAATTGTAGAGCGCAAACACGTTGCTGGATACTGGACCCATATTGTGCTCACAGTCACACCAATAATCTCCTTCAACATAGATAGGTAATGTTCTATTTCCTATCCTATTCTTGTCTTTCTTTATTGCTCTCTTCCTATTATAATATTTTAAACTTTAGTGTAGTTAATAATAAGGAAATTAAGAATATTTTTATTTAAATACCTACTAGAATAATATATTCTTGTTTAAAAATGTTTTGTTTTTATTTATTTAAGACTGGATAGTGATAAGATATCCGCTATCGCAGCAGGTGCAGACTCGATAGGCAGCGCTTTGTTTACCAATTTAAAGTGCAAGTATAGTACCTATGTATTACAAAAACATACGAACCATTACCAACGTCAAGGTATTAATGTATTAAAAACCGCGGGTCGGGAATGATGTCATTCTAAATAACCAAATGCGAACGGTTTTGCTTCTATCTACCCATCGCAATAGGAACCAGAGTCGTGGAACAGTGCAAAGCCGCTAAAAGCGGCAATTACATCACCGACCTTGCCGTCTAAATGTTTTGCAAACTTGTTGATTATGCTCACGTTAGCTGAGATTCCCGTAACTCACACTATTCATTTGCATACACGGAACGATATTAACTTTCGACTATCTCGATCAGGTTGCACTCAAAAATGTTGAACCCTTTATAACTTTGTCATTGTACAGGTCGTCTTACGTCATAAAATTAACATAAGTAAATACCTAATACATTTGAACACGACAATAGTCTACATTTTCACGTTGGTCATGCACTACACAACACAACGTTTAAGTTACCTATGTTTACATTCGACAGGTACGGTCAGCAAGTACCTGCGCCTTCATATATAAATGACATAGAGGTATGTGGGAACGATTTAAACCGATAAATAAATGTATGTATATGTACTTAAATACATTTAAAAAAATCAAGAATCGGGAACTCGGGGTGTGTACGTATATACCTACACACTTCTGTTGCTGACTTTTATTTATGCAAGGATAAAAAAAGTAGACAAAATGCTTAATTCTTTGTTTTGACCTATAAAATGTGTCTCCATCTCCATCTACAAAATGCAATACGAAAACATCAAATCTATATCAAAAACATGCCAATTAAAGTAAAGGCCGAAATAAAAGTGTAAATCGTTAAAATTGACGTTGAACCGAGCTTAACACGTTCACGGGAGGTAGGTAGGTACTATCGCCCAAGGGTAATTTTTCGAATGCACTGTAAGTACCTAAGTACCTATATGTGCAGACGATTTTGTTGAGAAAGTGTGAACCCGTACCCTTGGGCGATACCTAGTACCTCAATTACTTAAATGGTAGTTAAACCTTATGTTGTGCATGTGAACGAGTTAAGATTAGAAAATAATAAAAATCAATTGCATCGCATGGGAACGACCGCCGACTGCTGACCCAATTTTCAGGTGCACTACATGAAAGATTAAAATAGTGATGAAATAACCTCTACCTGCTAGAAAGAGAATGAAGTCATAGTTTCAAAAGAACGAAAATTACATGCACTTTATTCATAAAACAGGAAAACTGATATCAACGCCTGTATTTCGGCGTCATACAAAATGAACTTGCAATTTAAATGGACGTGACAAACAGGCGGGGGCCGTAACAATATGCTATTACACCTCCACAGGATTGTGGGTGCCCTGCCTATTAATACCTATAAAATCTAGACTAAATGATCTGACCTTAGAGATCAATCTGACCATATAGGTAACGTACATAGCCATTAGCTACCTGCGTACAAACAATAGGTACCTACGTATACGTATTTGCTCATACCTATCATGCGAGGACCTCATACACTGCAAATATCATGAGTCACGGAGTCAACACTACGAGCACCATCTTGATCTCAGAAGTGTAATTAATTATACTTACTGTGCTCTATTTAACGCACTGATATTGTTATCTTCCCTATCTCAGCTAAAGCGCTACTTTGTTCCTAATCGGTCTTGAAAATCAGATGTTATCCAAGTTATAGGCGCGCCTTTATACTCTTTATTATATACTGTTTAGTTAGGTACTTTACGTAGGCGATGATGCACAAATTCGGTGGCTATTCGAAACTTATTTTTTCATATGAACAACAAAAGTACCTTTTTAAAGGTCTCCATGTAATGTAAGCAATTGAATACAAATATTTGTTTTGTTAAATGTGAAGGCTGTTTCTTGCACCACCAAAGGCTTCAGACGTTTATAAATGTCTTTGTTCAAAAGTTTTCAAAGAAATGTCGCAATGCGTACCCTATTCTACCACGAAGGAAGGTCAAGAAGGTGTATAAACTAATGGGGTTTTTAAGTAGGTACCTACCTAGTCAGTCTATTATTTTAATTTTACTTTTAGCACAAGATATTAAGCATGCGGGGGTTCCTACTATACTTAGTTTAAAATTACAAGTAGGTACGTAGTTTGCGTGTCGGTGGTTGATTAGTGGCACCTTCTCCGACCTACTTCGACTCGGCCCATATTTATGCAATTCCGGCCATCGCTCTCGGCCGGGCGGGTCGCACTACGACATTCACAATCTGCTTCGACGCCTTCGACTCGCCTCAGAAGTCGTCTGTATAACTTTACTTTGAGATTATTAACAATAATTTACTTTCAAAACAAAGTTTTAACCGATTTCAATTCAGTACTCCGCCAAGCCACATGAACATTTCCACGTTTTTTTTCCAATTTACCACATGAAGTGATTTCCGAGAACAAATGCGTTGATTTTTAGACCAATAAACCAAATCGCTGTATGTGGGCCGATAATATTTGAGGACTTCCGTCGATTCCTCAAGGATCTCAGAATTATACCTTTGGCACTTCATTGTTTGCTATTTCAATGGAATCATATCAGAATCAGTGACGTACTTAAATAGTATGAAGTACATCACTGAGAAGTTCCACAAGCCATTTGTGGTCTTCATCATCACTTCCACTTCATCAAATTTATGATTTCCGGGTGTAAATACACGAGTTATAATAGAAAACACCGAAATTAGGTTCCCTCAATTACTCATGGTTCCCATCATCCAACTGGGGTTTTGGAAACAATGGGACCAATCTGGAAGCATATACTTTCAATTAAAAAAATAATTGTAGGAATCGGTTCATAAATGACGGAGATCGGAGGTAACAAACATTAAAAAAAAAAAAATACGTCTGAATTGAGAACCTCCTCCTTTTTTTGAAGTCGGTTAAATATGGGTCTGTTAGCCTGTTGTGTGGTCGGTCGGTGATCGTTGTGAATAACAGCCCTGTACCGCGTTGGTTCCCACGTGCCTGACAAATTATTAATTGGAGAGCCTCAGTAAACACTGCACTTATGTTATGATCATTGAAATGTGGGTGCATGGAGTATTTAAGCTGCAGTTTTGAATTACATACTTATTATACAAGAAGTCGTGATTCACCCACGAGGTTTTTAACATAGGTACGTAAATCATTTGTTATTGTTTTGTATGGAATAGCAAAGCAGTTAAGCCAGGGTTATATTAGAGCCACGCCGCTTGTCGCAACGCAATCGGTTACATACATTTTGTATGAATGTGGTTACATTAGCTCAGTCCCGCGTGTGTCGCCACGTTCAATACAAACTTTGTATTACAAAGTACGCGTTGCGACACGCGGCGTGGCTCTAATATAACCCCGGCTTTAGGCATGCCTCGCAGATCATAAACAGCTATTTAGAACAACAAACTAGTTATGACTAGAAGGAGACTATACTACTCAGGAACCCCCTCTGATATGTGCATGACCGAACGACTAAATTCCTAGTTAATTAAAATATTATTTTCCTAATTTAATTATCGCCGCGATAACAGGCAGGGCAAGTTGTATTCGTCGGTATACGAGTACGAGCGCAGCGTCATGTACCAAATAAAATAATGGACATTTACTAAGTATATCTGCCACTATAATTCTGCTAGAAATGATTACCCACTTGGTTCAGAACACACAATCTATTAAAATTATATAATTTCCACGCGTGACCCACTCGACGAGTCTGACGTCACCCCAGTAACGATTCGCTATTTTTCGACCATGACTCATGGTGCCGAAAGAGGGCCCGTGAGCCCGTGAAGGGACTGCCAAGGGTGCAAAAATAGCCGCCCTTTCTTTACTAAATCTGCATCTGCAATCGATACTAAATAGTCTACTCTAAACAGAACTGAGCGCGGCAAAATAAACTCGTAGGTAACACTCGACGTGCGACTTATCGCTGAAGTCATTCAAGGTTAAAAACATAACTGGTTGTTTATTTTGTGTACGAGGACAAATAAATACACATAGTGAAAGCCGTCGAATTTGAATACAAACATAATTGGTAAAATAGAAAACCTCGCTGAGAAGATAAGAGTCACCTGAGAGAAATAAGCGTTATTTCAAATGTAACATATAATGTCAGACACCTTTACAGTTTACTGTAATTTGAATTGATATTTGTGAATATGTTGGCAGTCAAATTACATGATATTGTGTCTGACTACGATATAGATAACAATCCTGTCTCTAGGTACCTATCTAACTTTATGAATGAGGTAATTTTCGTTACATGGTGTTTTTTAACGTCACTCAACAGGCCTCTAGCACGATAGATTTTATCGTCACGTTTTACGGCAAAAACGTACGGAGACGTCACGTAAAACGTGACGATACAACCTATCGTGCTAGGGCCTTTAGGTATCTAATCTAATCTAGTCGAACCTATTAATAAAATTCATTAAAAATAAACATGTAATGAATCAAGCAAGCACATATCAATGATTAATTAAAGAATCGTGTCCTAACATAGCACTAAGGACAATAGCATACCTAATAGTCACCTTCAACGTGAGTAGCGTTACAAATTCAATCATTTTGCATGCTTAGTCTATAGGAGCCGGGGAGATTTGTATGTGGTCCGACCACACAAAAAGTCGACCTACTTACTATTAGGTACCAAAAACATCCTACAACACCTTTCAATTAAGTAATTTATGCTCAGTGTAGGGTTCCGTAGTTTTTCGTCCGTCACAGTAAGTGTGTGAAATTATTTTAATTTTTTTCAAAAACTATTCAACCTATCAAGTTCAAAATAATTTTCCTAGAAAGTTTTTATAAAGTTCTACTTTTGAGACTTTTTTCATATTTTTAAAACTTATGGTTCAAAAGTTAGAGGGGGACACTTTTTTTTTTACTTCTGGAGTGATTATCTCCGAAAATATTAACATTATTTTAAAATGATGTTAGCAAACCCCTATTCATTTTTAAATACCTATCCAACAACATATCACACGTTAGGGTTGAAATGAAAAAAAAAACACTCCCCACGTCACGTATAGGGGAGGTACCCTAATAAAAAAAAAACACTTTTTATTTTACCACTTTGTCGGCGTGATTGATATACATATCAGTACCAAATTTGAGCTTTCTAGTGCTAACGGTTACTGAGATTATCCGCGGACGGACGGACAGACAAAGCGAAACTATAAGGGTTCCTAGTCGACTACGGAACCCTAAAAACGGCAAAAAAATCACGTTTGTTGTATGGGAGCCTCCTGTAGCCTAGTTGGTAGTGACCCTGCCTAATACGAAGCCGGAGGTCCTGGGTTCGAATCCCGGTAAGGGCATTTATTTGTGTGATGAGCACAAATATTTGTTCCTGAGTCATGGATGTTTTCTATGTATTTAAGTATTTATTTATCTATATAAGTATGTGTAACGTCGTCTAGTACCCATAGTACAAGCTTTGCTTAGTTTGGGACTAGGTCGATCTGTGTAAAATTGTAAAAGAAAAAAAAAGAAAAAATATATAAAAAAAAATATTTTTTCTGTTTTTTAGTATTTTTTGTTATAGCGGCAACAGAAATACATCATCTGTGAAAATTTGAACTGTCTAACTATCACGGTTCATGAGTTACAGGCTGGTGACAGACGGACAGCGGAGTCTTAGTAAGTTTAATGTAGTAGTTTTACTCTTTGAGTACGGAACCCTAAAAAACTGGCCAGGTACGTGTCGGACCACGCACAACGAAGGGTTTTCCGAGCCTATTAAAAAGGTGGTATCGTCACAAAAATCCGTTGGAGTAAGCATAGCAAAAGGGGCCCGACTTTAGGACTAAAAAAATTTTTGTCGACAAAATTTGTTTGATTGGAACTTTAAAGAATAGGTACATTAAAATAAGCATCTTTTATTGATTACAATTTTGACCCAATTCTGACTCCGTAGTAATTCTATGGCCGAACTCGCAACTTGCTTCGCTTTTTTTTTTTTTTTTTATTTATTACATATATAAAAGAAAATACATTTGGTTAAATCTAACAGTGTCGTTAAACCCTATCGGGTTTGTATCGACACAGCAATTCGTGAACAGTAATAAGATTCGATCTTAGTAATTAATTTATACAGGAAGGTACTAAATAAGCGTAGCTTAGGTACGATAATTCCCACCCGGGTAAAAACACCGTTTCTCATGCCAATATGTAAGCGATTCGCAACCTGTTAGGCATTTCCTCTCAACTCATTCCAGTTTGACCAATCGTAAGTCTTACAATAATTGAATGCGATTGGAGGTCACGCTTATACTGGTCAACTAGTGAGTTGTCATTAGACGTTATGATATTCACATCCCCGTACAATGCTTGTTGGACACGCGGAAAGTAGGAAGGTCTTAAGCGTCAGGCTTGGACTGCTCTAGTTCTTAAACGGGCAAGTAAATCAAAAACTTGTAATCAATAAATGATGCTCATTTAAATGCATTCTTTAAAGTTCTACTTAATCAAAAAAAAGCAAAAATAAGAAAAAAAAAGTATTAAAGAAAAATCTGTCCTAAAATCGGACCCCTTTTGCTATACTCTGACCCAAAAATCTTATGGCACTTACGTCCTTTGCTATAGGGAACGCAGTTTTTCAGCAATATCTTGAAAACCTTTGAACCGATCTTGTTCAAAATAATTTTCGGTGAAATAATTTAATAAGCACTGTGTCTATGAACATTTTTATCTCGCCGTTTGAAAATTAGAAGGGGGGGGGGGGACACAATTTGTGTGACTTTCGGGGCGATTAACAAAAAAATTGCTGAGAAACCTTATATTTATTTTGAAAGGCCTAACGATTGATGTGCCACAAGACGACTTACTTACTTACAATGTTTTTTTTGACTTTCTGTTAGGTATACATGTCTAGCGAGCAAACCTAAAAAATTTTTTTTACTCATTTCATTACAGAACTGTGTAGCGGCTAACAAAATACACCTATCGTCCAAATTTTATTCAAATACACCTTATAGTTTTCGAGTAGGTACAATGCCTGTGACATACGGACATGACGAAACTATAAGGATCCCGTTTTTGCCATTTTGGCTCCGGAACCCTAAAAAGTCACCTAGTATGTATGTATCTAATGTAGCCACATTTCATACAGCTTTCCGATAAGTTAGGTAGGTAGTAGTAGTAATCATCATCATCATCATCACATCAGCCGAAAGACGTCCACTGCTGGACATATGCCTCCCCCAAAGAGTGCCACAATGGCCCGTCCTGCGACAATGGCGGTAGTAGTAAGTAATATTCATTCTTTATTGTACCACAACAATAAGAAAAACATGTTACAAGAGGTAGGAACCTATACCGGTAAGAGGTGAAGTAGGTAGCTAGGTACTTAGTGTTGAAATAATTCTAAATATAATAAGCGTTTTCACTAAAATGTGCGCTATCTGGTTTGCGCAGTTTACCACTTGCTTCAAATGGAGGGAAATCTGGAAAGTGAAAATATCGTGCGAAAAAGCAGACAGAATGTAGACGGCCTTGCAAGTTTCTATATCGGAGTTTATTATAGGTAGCTTTGCGGCTGTAGTCTACGTTACTTTCTCTGCCCGTATGCTCAATATACCTACTTAATCCGGCTATTTCTAAAACCTGTGCAACGCCAAGACAGCTATTATACGGAAAAACTACGTAGATAAGTATTTAGAAGGCTAATAAGGATTAGGTAAGCTCACGTTTTACGAGTTGTTTAAACATAAATTACTTTAAAAACAAAGTTTAAACCGACTTCAATTCAGGCCCCGTAGCATGGATGGCCTATCACGCGATAAGTGACAAGATAGAGCATCCGTCCCTGGCTGACACCGTTCGATAGAACGAGACGACGCTGTTATCTTGTCACTTGTCGCGTGATAAGGCCATCCATGCTACGGGGCCAGTAGGTACTTAATTACTTCGCCAAGTCACTTCGAGATTTTCGCATTTTTTTTTCCAATTTACCACATGAACTGCTCTCCGAGAGCAAATGCGGTGATTATAACAGGAAAAACCCAAGTCGCTATCTGTGGGCTGATAATATTTGAGGAGTTCCGTCGATTCCTCAAGGATCTCAGAATTCAGAATTAACACTTCATTAGTTGCTACTTCAACGGAACCATTTCAGAATTATTGACGTACTTTACATCTTTGAGGAGTCATCTGTGGTCTTCATTCATCAGTTCCACTTCACCAAAATTACGATTTTCGAGGGTAAATAAATACACTAGCTATAATAGAAAATACCGAAATGACTACACGAGTGCCTATAAAATTTGAGGGTTGCCCTTAATTTCCCTGGGATCCCATCATCAGATCCTATAAATTGGTGACAATGGGAACACCTCGGGAGTATACTCTTACAAATAAAAAAAAATATTTTGGAAATCGGTCCACAATTGACGGAGAAATCGGCGAACATACCTACATTAAAAAAATATATATAAAAAAATACATACAGTGGACAATATAACCTCCTCCTTTTTTGAAGTCGGTTAAAAACGTGCTGTGCTTTCGAGACAACTCCTCAAATTGCACTTGATCGTGAAAATAGATTCAACAACGGTCAACTTTATGCATTTTACGAGGATTGAATCATAAACACGTACGAGTAGGTATTATGTAGTCACTAAATGACATCATAGCTTCGTATAAGAAGATTAATACTTATGTAGTTTTATCAAGGCTTTGTTCAAGATTTTTGTCTTGAAGTTGTTATTTTTCTGCTTCGACGATGATGGTAAATCTAAACAGAAAAAGTTGGTTTAGGTATAAACGACTTCAAAAAAGGAGGAGTTTCTCAATTCGTCTGTATGTTTTTTATTTGTGTGTCTAGTACGCGATAACTCGGTAATTTATGAACCCATTTGAATTTTTTTTTCTTTGCTTGGAATCATATACTTCCAGATTGATCCCGTTGTCACCAAAATCCAGTTCTGATGATGAGATCCTGGAGAAATCGAGGGAACTCTTCAAATTTTATAGGCAAACTTGAAGCAATTTGGCTACTGATTTGAAGTCGGTTAAAACTTTGTTTTGAAAAGTAAATTATCTTCAGTTCCGTTCCTAAAAGTTTTAAACAAGATTCGAACTTGTTTGTTTTTAAGTTTTCGCCATGAGTAGGCGTCCGTTTGTCTGTCTGTCCTAGTGGCCAGGCCTTAGCTCTGTTTAACAACTGGCCGAAATGTAATAATAATAACCTATGGCTGTATCCCATTAAAATAGGGAGAAACTTCTGTAGGTAGGTATGCCAGTTCTGTAGTTTCTCAGAATATTTTAAACTACGACCTATCAAACTACGAAAATTGTGGATTTCGGTGAATGTTCCCAACTTAGAATACCTAATTGAGAACATTCATACAAATATTACTAATATTTTCAAAGGAAATTTACAAATGAAAATGAATTCCTTCGTAGCCATAATAACTGTAATCATCTTACATCTATAATTATAATCTATACATATAATAAAGCTGAAGAGGGCCGAAAGTCTGTACATGGAAGATATTCGAAAAAAATTGGCTAGGGATACTTAAAATCAATAACAGAACACGTTCCAACAGTTTTTCGAATTTTTGTCTGTTTGTCTGTTTATCTGTTTATCTGTTTGTCTGTTTATGTGACCGCGCATCACGTGAAAACGGCTAAACCGATTAAGATGAAAATTGGTAAAGAGATAGTTTGAGTCCTGGGGAAGGACTTAGGGTAGTTTTTATCCTGGAAATCAACCCCTCAGGGGATGAAATGGGGGGTGGAAATTTGTATGGAGCTACTTAAACCGCTGCACCGATTTGGATGAAATTTGGTATATAATTAGTTTGAGTCCCGGGGAAGGTCAATGAATAGGTTTTATCCCGAAAATCTTCCCTTTAAGGGGTAAAATGGAGGGGTGAAAATTTGGATGTAATCCATTGTGATAAAATTTAGTTTAGAGGTAGTTTAAGTTCTGGGGCAGGACATTGGATAGTTTTTATTCCGGAAATCTTACCCTAAGGGGGTGAAATGGGGGGTGAAATTTTGGATGGACTCCGTTTAGACCAAATTTGGTATAGATATAGTTTGAGTCCCGGAGAATGAAATAGTGATGAAAATGTGGATAAATCCCATTTAGTTAAAATTTGGTATAGAGATAGGAGGAGTCCCAGGGAAGGACAATGCATAGTTTTTATCCTGAAAAATCATCTCCTGAGGGTGTGAAATGAGGGGTGAAAATTTTGATGGAACCGATTTAGATGAAATTTGGTATGGAGATAGTTAAAAGAGTCCTGGGGAAGGACTTAAAATAATATTTAGTCCAGAAATCATCTCCTAAGGGGGTGAAATGGGGTACGAAAATTTGGATGGAACCCATTTACGGTATAGCGAGTTGGAGTCTTGGGGAAAGACATAGGAGAGGGGTGTAATTGGGGGTGAAACTTTGTTTGTGACCTATTTTGATGAAATTTGGTTGAACGATAGTTGGAGTCCCGGAGTATGACAACGGATAGTTTTAATCCCGAAAATCATCCCCTCAGGGATAAAATAGGGGGTGAAAATTTGGATAAAACCCATTTAGATGAAATTTGGTAAAGAGATAGAAGGAGTCCTAGGGAAGGACAATGCATAGTTTTTATCCCGAAAAAAAAATTCCTGAGGTGGTGAAATGAGGGTTGAAGATTTCGATAGAACCCATTTAGATGAAATTTGGTATAGAGAGAGGTTTTAGTCTAAGGAAAGAACATATAATAATTTTTATTCCGTAACACATGAAAGGAGGAAATCATCCCCTAAGGGGGTGAGAAATGGTGGATGAAAATTAGGATTGAACCCATTTACGGTAAAGCGATAGTTAAGGAAGGACATAGGATAGTTTTATCCCGAAAATCATCCCCTAAGGGGGTGTAATTGGGGGTGGAAATTTGTTTGTGACAAATTTTGATAAAATTTGGTTGAAAGATAGTTTGAGTCCTGGAAAAGGACATATGATAGTTTCTATTCCACAAATCATCCCCTAAGGGGGTGAAATGGGGGTGAAAATTTGGATGTAGTCAATTTAGATAAAATTTGGTAAAGAGATAGTTTGAGTCCTGAAGAATGACAACGGATAGTTTTTATCCCGAAAATTTTCCTCTAAGGAGGTGAAATAGGGGGTGAAAAATTGGGTGGAACCCATTTACGGTATAGCGGTAGTTGGGAGTCCTGGGGAATAAGAACATTACATAGGTAAATATATGTATGTGACGTTCCAAGGGTCACATACATATATTTATATACATACTTATGGCGGTTTTTATATTTTGTTGACGTATCTTTATTTTTAATACAAAATATTTAAATTACAAGTCAGTTAATTTAGTCCTACGGTTTAGTAGAAAAGGTCCTTACGGCCGTGTGATATGAAAATATGCAAAATAATACTGAAAAAAGCCTACATGCATCTATTATGGTGAGGCGGGTCATAGAAACCAAGTTTGCGGCGGAGTCTATTTTGTAAAAAAAGGCGTTCGGAGTAAGCTAATCTATAAAATCATGCAACTCAGCCATAATGACCCTTTCCTTCATACAATCCATACTAATATTACAAATGCGAAAGTAACTCTGTCTGTCTGTTACCTTTTCATGCTTAAACCGCTGAACCGATTGAGATGAAATTTGGTATAGATATACTTTGAATTCCGGGGCCTTCCCAAAGAGTCCTTACTAAAGATAGTTTTTATCTGGAAATTCATCACCTAAGGGGGTGAAAAGGGGGGAGAAAGTTACGATATAAACGAGTTCCGCGCGGATGAAGTCGCGGGCAAAAGCTAGTAACAACATAAATTGCGAACCACTAGGTAGGTAGTTACTTAGCATAAACCCATTAGATTCTGTATGTTGTAGATGTATACCCCGGTACAGTCAGGGGTAATAATATACGTACAAAAATAACGACATAAATATCTGTACACGACTATTGTCAATGTCATAAAGGCGTGTACAGATATTTATGTACTTATATTATTACCCCTGACTGTACCTATTGTTTTATTTAAAAGATAGATGCGCACATACATTTTGCTACTAAAGTGTTATGTTATCCTGAGTGCATCCACCGTGACAATGTACTCTAGCGTTAAACTTATCAATAAATTGCAAGATTAATGACGATTTGGTAAAGCTGATAATGATAACGATTATCGTAAGGAATATTAATAATTCACCAGTAAACACTGCGTAGCCCATCATGGAATCGTACCACGGTTCTAACCTTCGGATAGAACCAATGATAGAGGTCCATCATGTTTGTGTTGCTAAAGTTAAATTATTATTATCTACACCTCTCACTCTACAGTAATTAAATATCGTATTGTCCACATATTACCACAAGATTAATATAGTAAAGTAAGATTGCGTAGTTGTCCCATCACTGGGGCGCCCTTCAACCCTTAGCACCTCCTTTGTTTTTGTTGCCCCTTTGTAAGGGGAGGAAGTAGTGATTTTTGGTAGCAAGTTATGAATAGGTAGGTACCAACAATTATTTTATAAAATAAATAATACCCAAATAATCCTAATTTTCATAAAGATTTTCGCACCCCCGATTTAATTTAAAAATAATCATATAAGGGACCCCAATTACATCGCGATCGTATTCCCGAAAATTCAATCATACATAACTGTTTAAGGTGTGTTCTAAAATACTCGGATCATAAAGCATGCACGCACACAATAAATACATCAATATATAAATAGACTCACATAAATCTGTCTGGATATGAGATAGGAAATGAGATCACATAGACCGTGAGTGGCGGGTGGGGACGGCGCGGCCTCTACTCTACCGCGGCTGCACTGATACTGAAGCTATGCTATAGCTGGCCATTGTTGACAAGCGCCGGAGATGGGCGCGGCGAAAACCACGCATGCGCCCTCCACATACGCCGCAAACTAACAACGACGTATGTGATTATGGGCACTATGAATACATACGACGTTCTGGAAGTAACTCGATAAGGGTGCGTGTTATTTATATATATCTTGTTCCGTATCCCGGATACACCCTATACAAGTGTATACTATACTAGACTTTCACACTCCCTGGTGCGTGACAAGTGCCCTATTTAATATTCCGCTGTCAAACACGTACTTACGAATTATAGCAATTATATCCACATGGGATGATTACACTACACGCCTTGCTTAATGGTTGTGTAACGTGAATTGTGAAGGTTAACTTAATAAACATTAACTACTATTACAACTCAATATAGCTACGTAATCACGTAATCAGTCACTAATCATGTTCAAAAATACCTATCTTGTATAGCAACATTTTTTTATGAATGCAGCAATATGCAAATAAAACATTTAAAAAAGATACAATTTCCACCTACCTACTGCACAGATTTCTATAAAACTTTTTGCAAATGATTGCTAGCTAGGTATAAGGTACAGTCAACAAATTTGATTCCTAGGCCACCGTGGAACCCTGTCATTTTAACTTCTACATAGCGACGCAATAATCCTAGTAACCCGTATTGACATAGCATTTACAACGGCAAGGTTATATGATGGAATAGGAATCAAATTGGTTGACCGTACGTACAGGCTAAATTAGGAGAAAAATTAAAACATGTAAGTATGCCAGAGGAAACAACAGGTAGTACAAATCTTATTAGTAAGTACTTAAACGGTTACCAAGATTTTGATATTACTTGAAATAGGAGAAACCACTATGACCATCATTTTAACCCGTCTTCGTTTTCGTAATTTATGCATCGAATCATTTGGATTCGTAACTTGAGTTTCACGTTTGATTTTGCTTGAACGGGAGCCAGAATGCCGTGAACATTTCAATTCTTATTCTCTTTTAGCGTTATTGGAATAGAAGCCTTGACCTGGCCACAGAATAACTATGAACATCTACCATGGAGTAAATTTATTATATAGTACCTATTCCGTATTTATTTATAAGTTCCGAATTTCTTTCAAAGTTCGAAAGTCCCATGAAGTTAATCTCTCTATTAAATCTTGTCTGCATTTACCACCTTTTCATTCTCAGGTTACCAATGGTTCAACGTCTCGGATGGAAGTTTAACATGTAAAGTGTCTATTGTCATGCGTAACTACGTGTCGTTTCCACGCACCTCGATTTAAATACAAACACTGCCAATTTATTAAAAGCAATTTCACTATTACAATAGTAACACAATATATAATACGTAACAATGTTATGTGCGTGTTCCATATACCTATAACAGTCATGTTTATAGCTAATATATTTAACATTGAATTGACAAATGGACTCGGCCAATATTTGTGGGTCACCATGAAACCTTGTCATCATAACTAATATTTGAGTATTTTGTTTGTCCTCGTAATTGTACTTACGCAACGGGGTAAATAATTTTGCAGTATCGGTCATAAATAAATAAATATTACGGGACAATCTTACACAAATCAACCTAGGCCCACGGTAAGCTCAATAAGGCTTGTGTCGTGAGTACTAGGCGATGATATATATAATAGATAAATACATATAGATACTTATATACATATATAATAACATCCATAACTCAGAAACAAATATTCGTGATAAACCCACAAATAAATGCCCTGACCGGGATTCGAAACCGGGACCTCCAGCTTCGTAGGCAGAGTCACTACCCACTGGGCTACGGAGGCCGTTAAAATATCATAGCGTGAAACTATAAATTTTAACCATTTGATCGAACTTAGATTAGACATATTCAAAGTCCTCAAGGAATCATCAACTCGATACAAAAATACAAGAATTATATGATTTTGCAAAAATAATGACGACAAAAATATACTGCGACGTAGTTTCATAATGGCTTACAAATATAAATTGTCTACGATTCCATTCGTTTTTAAAGCGTTATTTCCAACTCGATCACGTTTTGGGGCAATAATACGAGTATGAAACCGAACAATATTTACGTGGAAAATGGATCATTAATAAAATGGAACGTAAAAAATGTATAATTATTATAACACGAGTCTAAATAAAATATTGTAATTGTATTAATCATTGGTATACATAATAGAATCGAAATTAATTAACAACTGTCATACAGTAAATTATCTAACAATAAAATTAATAACATATAATGTGTGTATGTAACACAACGAAAGTCAGGTAAAAAATAAATACACCAACCCGTTAAACCACAGTCGTATTATATCGTACCGTCGGAATAGTATTCTCTGTAAAGATTCAGTTGTAAAATCCGGCTCGAAGGACCATATGGAAGTTAGCGTTTAATACCAGTGGCACGTTTCACTAAGCTAAAAGTTACAATAGGCTTATGACCTTACATTTTTTACGTCACACCTGGCCATAAAGTAGCAATTACCGCACACTACGCGTGCGGAAAATCCCACTTCCTGGCCAGGGAGAGACGTAAAATTTTGTACTCACCACGGGCGGTAGTAAAGAAAGCCTCAGATCGCATATTTATCGCCCTTGCCTTCGGCTCGGGCGTCAAATACCTGCGATCTGAGACATTCTTTGTTTTACCGCCCTAGGTAAGTAATGTACTATTACGATGCCATTCGAACCAGTTTTTGTAGAGGAACAAATGTTTGTATGTGAGCAACTACAACTACAGAACATAAATACCCAAAAATTTGAGACAAAGACGGACCTCGCTGGCGGCAGCCGAAACGCTTCATACTAATTGGCTTAAAAGTAAGAAGTCACAGTAGTAATATTGTGACTTGTAGCGTGAAACGGGCCACAAGTGTATACAAGAAATGCTGTTACTTTATTCTGGTGCATTCTGGCCATGCGTTAAAACACTTGCCTTTCGTTGTATTACATACTGTGTAACAATACCATCACTGGAAATAATTTTCTACTTATTTATGTCTTGGATTGGTAATACTGGGTGGGGCTGGGCAAACGGAATGGGACCTTATTATTTGTATACCATTATTTTGAACACATTACTTGTTGTCGTACAATCTACAAACTGCATTACTTACGTTAAGTTTCATTCTAAAGCGATATCTAAATATACATATATATTATAGGCCGTCTGTTAGCAATATACAACCACAACAGTTGACATTCGTTACGTCACTAACGGACAGAATATGAAATTACTATTTCGTTAATCTAAGTATTCAGGGTTTCAAACCGTTCATGGATTAATTGCTGACGTTTGAGAGTTAGAGACCTGAGGGCCTACCGCGAACGGCATTCGAAGTTTTCCCTCTCTATCGCACATAAGTACGAACTCACAAGTCTGACAGAGAGGGAAAACTTCGAATGCCTTTCGCGGTAGGCCCTATGTTCACAGCAATCCGTAATCCGACGGACGGATCCGACCACGAAACTTTTTGTTTGGAGCATGCTCCGATATCAGACTGGGAGGTGTAAACAGTTAGCATGTTTA
Organism: Epinotia brunnichana; assembly: GCA_963854355.1. Classification (NCBI taxonomy): domain Eukaryota; kingdom Metazoa; phylum Arthropoda; class Insecta; order Lepidoptera; family Tortricidae; genus Epinotia; species Epinotia brunnichana. The sequence goes on from OY977947.1 coordinate 15,046,801, forward strand.
TAGGGTTCCGTACTCAAAGAGTAAAACGGGACCCTATTATTAAGACTCCGCTGCCCGTCCGTCTGTATTTTTGTATGTCCGTCTGTCACCAGGCTGTATCTCATGAACCGTGATAGTTAGACAGTTGAAATTTTGACAGATGATGTATTTCTGTTGCCGCTATAACAGCAAATACTAAAAACCAGAATAAAATGAATATTTAAGGGGGTTCCCATACAACAAACGTGTTTTTTTTTGCAGTTTTTATAGATAATGGTACGGAACCCGACGTGCACGAGTCCGACTCGCACTTGGCCGGTTTTTCATATCTTACTTGCCCTCTGATATCGTTACTGGATCCGACACCGACAGTTACAGATGGGTGTGAACAGGCTCTAAGGAAAAAAAATCATTTTTCACAACTACCATAGTCACGCGCAAATTGGTACAAAAATGAGCCAGCATTCTGAATTATTTGGTTCCTGCCATTTGGTTCCTCTTAGTTTAAAACGACCCAAACCCTATTTTAATAAGTTACAAGCATATCACGGTTCTACTAATAGTATTAATCTGTTTAGACAGAGTACAACAATTATTGTCTATGGCAAACGAAATTCCAATAACAAATACATATTTAAAATTGAAAACGGGTCACTCATGTATTTTAGATCAAGCATCGCTGAATAAATACGTTAGTGACCCGTTTCCAATATATTTTAATATGTCCGAGTCTCAAGTCAATCTACAGTCGTGGCCAGATAATTAAGAACACGATTTTTTCCCCATACAGTTGCATACAAATATGACTTTTCAAATTTGATGATAATTTATAATGTGTTTGATTAATATACGGATAAGTATACGGATGTAAATGTGTTGAACAGTATTTAATATAGTGCACATACAGCTTCTGTAAAATTTAGACTTTAAAAAATACAGGCGATCAAATCAACACTTTTTATAAGTTCATACATTGTTTCTAATTATGTACAGTATGAACTTGTAAAAACTGTCGATTTGACTATCCGTATTTTTTTAAGCACAACTTTTACAGAAGCTTTATATAAACTAAATTAAATCTTATTTATACACAGATACCTCCATATACTCAGAAATAAAATTGGCCAAACATATTTTAATTTGAAGTCATATTGTATGTATAGGGAGAAAAAATTGTTCTTAATTATTTTTTAAATTTCATGGCTTCAGATCCGTAAAAAATATTAAGAGAGGATCGAACGGTCCAGCGAACAGAGAGGAACACGGCTATTTGAAAGAATGTGAGGGATATACAGATAGGATGAGGGATATGTAAAGATTTTTCATTCTAAACGGTACGCGCGTCCCTTTAAGTCTTCGGGGCCGTTCGGTCGTCTGTAAGCACTCTTTGCACAGACACGACGTTCAAAATGGGGTAGTCTGGCCATTTGAAACTTAATTGCGTTCCATCGGGATAACCTAAGATGTGGGTTCTTATTGCATATGAAGATTTGACCACGACAAAAAAAAGTATATGTATTAATACAACGGCATTGGTCACCTATTGTAGACCACAGAGCAAAGCTACTACTGACAAAAAACTCTAGTGTGACGTTACATGTTCGTTGAATGGGGATTGGATGAAAATTTTAGAAGTGCCTGATTTTTTTTTTTGGTGATAGGAATAACGTTCCTTAGCACCAGAAAAACGTTACAGACTTTTCAGCTGCGTCAGTTATCTTTGTAAAATATAAGCAGTTTCCTCATTTACGTTTTGGGTTTAGGACGGCAAATAAGAAACTTAGCTTGATCCATCTCATATAAAAAAAACATAACCCTCCTCTCCTTCGGCAGTCGGGTAAAAAATATCTCTTGTGTCTCATTCGCCGTCCTAAACCCAAAACGTAAGTGAGTAAACTGTTTATATTTTTCATAAATAATTGACGCAGCTGAAAAGTCTGCAACTTTTTTCTAGTGCTAAGGAAGGTTATTCTTATCACCAAAAAATTATCAGGCACTTCTAAAATTTTCATCCATTCCCCATTATCGACGTTTAATTATCTTATAGCCCTAGTTCTCTACATTTAAAATCAACTAAAACCTTTGTTTTACAATAAGACGACACGCTCACTTCAACGACTATACCTTATCTCCTTGAAATAAGGTTCTGTATTACTGTATCATAGTTGCAGATCCCTTTAGGGATGCCTAAAAAATATTATTGCTATTTTATTAAGAGTCCCCGGTAAGCTCGGCCGAATTTCACCTTCCCATACAAACGGAGTTTCGTTCTCATTTTAAAATTACGTGTTGGGTTGTAACGAAACTTTGCATATACAATGGCATGAGGTATATATAGGTCTGTAATTAGTTTATATGGCTCCAGTTTATAAAACAAACGAAATGCAGCAAAAGCAAGTTTTGTACGAAAAACTTAAATTCGCTGTATTTTTTTGCTATGGTATCTGAAGCTACATAAACTAATTACAGACCTGGATATACCTTAACTTATTCTTAGTACAAAGTTTCAGAGAAAACTAGCTAGTCGTTTTAAAATGAGAGCGTAACTACGTTTGTATGGAGAACCGAGCTTGCCGGGGACTCTTAAGTACACCAATTGTGGCATTACCCGATATGATGAACCAAAACTTTTACAAACAGAAGCGATTGAATACGCGAACACAATATTAGATACATAATTAACGCTTACCAAGTTATCACAACGTAACAAAAATTGACCTATAGTTTGCACTAGTATTGGACTAAGATTGTTGACACTGGCCTTTGAGTATACAATAGGCTAGTTTCCTAATATAAAACAATGCCTGTAGTGGAGACACCTAGTTTAAACAAGTTTTTGCTAATGACTAATAATAAGCTGGAGTTGACTTTTTCGCTTAAAATATGTATCTACTGGAAACTAGCCTTTTGGACTGGATGTCAAATATCTGGCACCTAATCAAGCACGAATATAGTGGTCGCTTTTATTGCTGTAGCTCAAACATCCGCAATGCTTTAAAACGTCCTGACATGCACATAAAATAACAGCAAGAATGGTGCCATGCCGATCCCCGGGAATATTCTCCATACAAATCAGGAATGGCCTATCACTTCACTACGCAAGAACGAAGGATGCTTCACCCATAGCAACGAATGCGACCATCTTAAGGTCGCAGTGTCCACAACCAGAGAGTATAGTTCATAGAGTGCTAATATCAAAGAAACAAAAAGCAGTTTCCCATAGCATAGCGTCACACTTTTTCATTGACTTTAGCACTTATTAGAACTCTACTCTTTGATACATTAGTTAGAGAGTAAGGTGTTATGATGGCAGCAGAGACAAGAGATCTCCTAGTTTAGGTAAGACGACGTCGGGCAGTGGCGGCTTCTTCTCGTTACGGATCTTGTCCAGATCTTTCTGGGATGTCACGCCGGAGAGCACCAAAAGGGTCTGGAAGCCGCAACGGACGCCAAGCTCTATATCGGTATTGCACCTGGAAGAGTAACACTATTTATAGTAGGAGCATTTTACTAACAACGACAGATTACTAACTCTTACGAAAATTGTATTTAATAACGCAATCGGATAAGTAACCAAAAAGTTCAAAATAGCGACCATTTTTCTAATGTCGTTGCATTTGTATTCAGAAATGAGTCACCCAGTTATTACTATTAGCACTGGCTGTAATACAGGCAGTGCTAATGCGCGTAAAAGTTAGGTATGTCTATACATTTTCTTTTCGTTAATCAATCTATATACCACAAACAAAGGGGACTCTTGTTGGAAAAAATCTATTATATAAACTTATAACCGACGACCGACCGGTTAGCTTAGTGGGTAGTGACCCTGCCTACGAAGCTGAAAGTCGTGGGTTCGAATCCCGGTAAGGACAAATATGTGTGGGATGAGCACGACTATTTGTTTCTGAGTCTTGGATATTTTCTATGTATTTAAGTATTTATATCCATTAAATATATCATCGTCTAGTATCCATAACACAAGCCTTATTGAGCTTACTACGGGGCTATAGTTCGTTTAAAAAAAAAAAAAACCTATAATATTTATTTATAACATGCTTAGGTGAAGCCCACATCAAACAAGAATTAATAAGTCATGCCCTGCGATATTATTATGAAACTGTTTGTATTTAACGGATTACCAGATAAAGTAAAATATAACGCCAAAAAAACACTTTTTACAGCCGAAAATAATAAATGATCACCATTTTATCTTTATAGGGAACATTACTGCAATGTTCTGCCGCCAGAGGCAGCACTACCACTAATAGTAAACCAGTATAGGGATATAGGGATTCACACACACATGCACAATTGATTGTCAAATGAGTGACAAGGATGCTTGCATAGACAATACCGCAAGTGGGAACGAGATACAATGTCAACGCTGCTAGTGTCGCCACCTACGAAGAGTTTTGCGTAATGTTCCCTATTTTAATGTGAAATATTAACCAAAATGAAAACATTTTGCTATCCTATTAAAGTAAATGCTATCCTAATAAATCATTGCTAACCCAAAAATAATTAATGATCAGCAAAATTTTATCTCCATTTTAAGTTAAATTGTAACCCAAAATATAATATCTTGCTATCCACGCCAAAAGGCACTTTTTACTGCCGAAAATAATGAATGATCACCAAAATTTTATCTCCATTTTAATGTGAAATAAATCAATAAATTATAAGTTATTATAACATCTTGCTATCAACGCCAAAATACACTTTTTACTGCTGAAAATAATAAATGATCACTAAAATTTAATCTCCATTTTACTGTGAAATACTATTCAAAAAAATGATATCCTAATAAGTCATTGCTAACCCAAAAATAATTCATGATCACCAAATTTATGTAAAATTATAACCCATGTTGCTATCCTTTTAAACACATGACTCCAAATTAATCATTGTTTTGAACCACATTTTAATTTTAATGTCAAAAAATATTTAACATCTTGTTTCGTCATCTGGCGGGACGCCCTTGACACATTTTGTACAGATTGGAGAACACTAACACTGGACCGAGACAAGTGGCGGAAAAAAGGAGAGGCCTTTCCCCAACAGTGAGACACAATATAGGCTTACAAAAAAAAACACAACTCGTTATCATGGTAAAGTAAAATTACGCTATGTAAATCATCGCTTTGTAGAAAAAAAGAAAAACATCGTATGTCCACGTGTGGCACATCAATCGATAGGTCTTTTAAAATAAATATAAGGTTTCTCAGCAAGTTTTTCGATTAAGTGAAAATTGTCCGAGATAATCGCCTACGTCTGTCAGTAGAGGTTCAAAGGACGGGGTACTTTGCAAAAGGTGGTGTAGAAAATTTTATTTTTTATGTCACGTAATATGAATACAACCGAGCAAATAACAAAAATAGTTACACAAAATACCTCGGGACAACTTTTGGCAGCTACAAATCCTGGAAATTTAGTTACTTTCGGGGCGATTATCTCAGACTATTTCACTTAATCGAAAAACTTGCTGAGAAACCATATATTTATTTTAAAAGACCTATCGATTGATGTGCCACACGTGGACATACGATGTTTTTCTTTTTTTTGACTTGCAGTTATATGTATGGAGTGCACCTCTAAAATAATATTTTTTTGTCATTTCATTTTAGAATTACGTAGCGGCTAATAAAATACACCTATCCTCTAAATTTTATTCAAATACACCTTATAGTTTTCGAGTAAAATGCCTGTGACATACGGACAGACGTATTGACGGGCAGTCATGACGAAACTATAGGGGTTCCGTTTTTGCTATTTTGGCTACGGAACCCCTATAGTATAGCCCTTTAGGCATTGTACCGAGTATGCAGCATTTCTTCGTTGAACTGCAATGCTGATGCGTTGCACGAGAAAACTGCCAGCTCTTCGATTACCAGTTATGATGATACTAATGCTGAAATAACTGTCGATTCTGTAAATTCCTACAATTGAGGAACTAAAACCTATAGTTAAATTTAAAATTGAAAAGCAGAAGCCTAAAAACCACTATCTTGAAATAACTAACAAAGTTGAGGAAAGCCTAATTTTCGACCATGGTTTTCTACTATGTCGCTGAACCGAATTAGTATGTATTGGTACTCATTAAACGCATAATTTCATGTTCTCTAATTCCCTATTGTGTAACTTTTCGCTAGGATGCACCGTATAGAAGCTACGAGTGAGAAACCAAAAAAAGTCCCAGATTTGTGGCTGCCAAAAGTTGTGCCAAGATATCTCGTGTAACCATTTTTGATATTTGCTCGGTTGTATCGATGTAAACAATATTAAAAAACAAAATCTTCTACACCACCTTTTGCAACAAAGATATACTCTACGGACTGGCCTGGCCTATAAGTGTATTTTAGACCTATGTTCGTGATTTTTTTCTATCGAGCGAAAGTCAAAAACTCAGGATTCGAATAGCTGTTGTCGCTCGAGAAAGGCCTGAAGATTGCTAATTAAATTTAGGGTAGCCGTATTATAATCCAAACAAGAGCTACGATTTTTCAAAAATCATTTTCGGAGCTGACGTCGCCTTAAAACAGCTAGTATAGATAAATTAACGAGAGTACTGATGTGCCGACGGAAAGTTTCCTATGTTGCGAAATGTTTCTGCAATTATACAATTGAAACTTTCCATTTCCAACATGGAAATTTACGAACTGAGCATAAAAATAGTAACTCTTATGCATAGTGTATAATAGTTACAATTTATGCTTCTCAGTACGTAAATTTCCTTAATTTCTTGTGAAAATTTCTAGAAATTTCCGAGAACTTTTCCAACTTTTTGGAAACTTTCCGCAATTTGCACATCACTAAACGAGAGCATGGAATTGCATATGTTTACAGGCATTCTATATTTGAATTTTCTATTTTCTCGTACTATCAGCATAAAAAGAGGTTTGTTATATATTGAAGAAGTAAATACCAAAATAATGTCAGTGTCAAATTGTGAATATTATTTACGTTGTGCATATATTTTTACGTCTGATTTTATTGTATTCTCACAATAATCAGAATAATTGTAAGTTACATAATTTTAAAAAAATATGGCAATTCTCTTTTTGGTGCAAACGGTACAACCACTACAAATGCAATTCCATGTTCTCGATAATTCATCTAATTTTTTTTTTGGTAAGAGGGCTTAGGGTACCAAAGTTTTTTTTGGTGATCATTATAATTGTTAGCCTTGTGGCTCCATACTCATTTAAATAAAGATAATCAATACAGTCGACAAATTATACACAAGACTGGATTCCCAACTTACTGCGCAACAGACGCTAAAACTAAATGGAATCATTTTTTATCAAGTAACTGTCACTCAAACTACGTCAACACAATATTTTTTGCTTAATGTGTAATCAACTATTTCAATGGGGAATGGAAGAAATTTTAGAAGTGCCTGATAATTTATTTGGTGATAGAAATATAACCTTCCTTAGCACAGGAAAAAAGTTACAGAATTTTCAAATGCGTCAATAGTTTTTGAAAAATACCAGTTTCCTCACTTAGCCTTTGGTTTTAGGACGGCGAATAAGACACTTAGCTTGATCCGACTCATATTACAAAAAAACCGAGCACGTGCGCCTTGCGCTCCGAGCACGACTCCACGGCGCGCACGATCGTGCCCGTGCCATTATATAGTGCCTCAGTGACACTCAAACATACCTGTCGCTGATCATGAGGGTCCGGGCCGGGTCCAGGCCGCAGGACTCGAGGAACTTCCTGACGTAGGCGTGCGGCTTGCCGAGCACGAGCGCCTTGCGCTCCGAGCACGTCTCCACGGCGCACACGATCGTGCCCGTGCCATTATATAGTGCCTCAGTGACACTCAAACACACCTGTCGCCGATCATGAGGGTCCGGGCCGGGTCCAGGCCGCAGGACTCGAGGAACTTCCTGACGTAGGCGTGCGGCTTGCCGAGCACGAGCGCCTTGCGCTCCGAGCACGTCTCCACGGCGCACACGATCGTGCACGTGCCATTATATAGTGCCTCAGTGACACTCAAACATACCTGTCGCCGATCATGAGGGTCCGGGCCGGGTCCAGGCCGCAGGACTCGAGGAACTTCCTGACGTAGGCGTGCGGCTTGCCGAGCACGAGCGCCTTGCGCTCCGAGCACGTCTCCACGGCGCACACGATCGTGCCCGTGCCATTATATAGTGCCTCAGTGACACTCAAACATACCTGTCGCTGATCATGAGGGTCCGGGCCGGGTCCAGGCCGCAGGACTCGAGGAACTTCCTGACGTAGGCGTGCGGCTTGCCGAGCACGAGCGCATTGCGCTCCGAGCACGTCTCCACGGCGCACACGATCGTGCCCGTGCCATTATATAGTGCCTCAGTGACACTCAAACATACCTGTCGCCGATCATGAGGGTCCGGGCCGGGTCCAGGCCGCAGGACTCGAAGAACTTCCTGACGTAGGCGTGCGGCTTGCCGAGCACGAGCGCATTGCGCTCCGAGCACGTCTCCACGGCGCACACGATCGTGCACGTGCCATTATATAGTGCCTCAGTGACACTCAAACATACCTGTCGCCGATCATAAGGGTCCGGGCCGGGTCCAGGCCGCAGGACTCGAGGAACTTCCTGACGTAGGCGTGCGGCTTGCCGAGCACGAGCGCATTGCGCTCCGAGCACGTCTCCACGGCGCACACGATCGTGCCCGTGCCATTATATAGTGCCTCAGTGACACTCAAACATACCTGTCGCCGATCATGAGGGTCCGGGCCGGGTCCAGGCCGCAGGACTCGAGGAACTTCCTGACGTAGGCGTGCGGCTTGCCGAGCACGAGCGCCTTGCGCTCCGAGCACGTCTCCACGGCGCACACGATCGTGCACGTGCCATTATATAGTGCCTCAGTGACACTCAAACATACCTGTCGCCGATCATGAGGGTCCGGGCCGGGTCCAGGCCGCAGGACTCGAGGAACTTCCTGACGTAGGCGTGCGGCTTGCCGAGCACGAGCGCCTTGCGCTCCGAGCACGTCTCCACGGCGCACACGATCGTGCACGTGCCATTATATAGTGCCTCAGTGACACTCAAACATACCTGTCGCCGATCATGAGGGTCCGGGCCGGGTCCAGGCCGCAGGACTCGAGGAACTTCCTGACGTAGGCGTGCGGCTTGCCGAGCACGAGCGCCTTGCGCTCCGAGCACGTCTCCACGGCGCACACGATCGTGCACGTGCCATTATATAGTGCCTCAGTGACACTCAAACATACCTGTCGCCGATCATGAGGGTCCGGGCCGGGTCCAGGCCGCAGGACTCGAGGAACTTCCTGACGTAGGCGTGCGGCTTGCCGAGCACGAGCGCCTTGCGCTCCGAGCACGTCTCCACGGCGCACACGATCGTGCCCGTGCCATTATATAGTGCCTCAGTGACACTCAAACATACCTGTCGCCGATCATGAGGGTCCGGGCCGGGTCCAGGCCGCAGGACTCGAGGAACTTCCTGACGTAGGCGTGCGGCTTGCCGAGCACGAGCGCCTTGCGCTCCGAGCACGTCTCCACGGCGCACACGATCGTGCACGTGCCATTATATAGTGCCTCAGTGACACTCAAACATACCTGTCGCCGATCATGAGGGTCCGGGCCGGGTCCAGGCCGCAGGACTCGAGGAACTTCCTGACGTAGGCGTGCGGCTTGCCGAGCACGAGCGCCTTGCGCTCCGAGCACGTCTCCACGGCGCGCACGATCGTGCCCGTACCCGGCACCACAATGGAACTGCCTGAAACCAAACGAAAGAGGTTACCTAACAGTGGCTAACAGTATAGGTAATAGGTTTTCGCGGGCTGGGTTTCAGCACCTCGACGTCATATGCGCGCCTATTTTGCGTGTCAAAGAGTGTTAAAGTTACACTGTTACGGGCTGGGCAGTCTTTCAAGGAGTAGGAGTAGCCTACTAGCTTTTGCCAGCGGCATCATCCGCGTTTACTCGATAATCGCCTTAAGGAAAGGGATTAATTCATTCAATCATTCATACACAAACGAATTGAAATTGAAAAGATAACAGACAGACAGTTACTTTCTGATTTATAATATTGGTATGGATGTATTATTTGGAAAATATACATGAATTCATTAATTTACAATTGCTATATTCACCAAACAATACATGCATCAAAATCAAGCATTAATACCACAACACCCACCTCTCGGAAACCTCTCGTCAGTATTTGTAGCAATGAAGAGACAATCTTCTGATGCCAGGTAGGAGGCTGCCTTCATGAACTTCGGGTAGCTCACATGTTCATCAAACCCAACCACCACAGCTCCCACTTCAGGGTCCAATTCCGATGGCTTCATTGACTTGAAATCTGGTTTTACTTGATCAGGCTGTGAATAAATAATTCATAAAATTATAAAAGTTTTTTTCTCAATTTTTGTTAGTTACAAGACTGGATGATGATTGATGATGATTTAAGGTTTTTTTTTTCTTTATTAAAATAATCATGCAAGCAATTTATTTCAGAGACTTAGCAGTTTCTGGTATTAGTAATGCTCAATATTGTGCAGCTAGTGCAGGTCCAATAGTAATTTTGCCATAAAAAATTGAGTGGTGTTGTGACAAGGCCCTCTAGCACAACATGGTCTAAGATTTTATTTAAATTAAGAATTTATAAAATACTTAGAACTAACCTGCAGAACTGCAGATAGTGCTATCTGTATATATATTATGTAAATTGTTGTGCCTTAGTAAAAATGGGACATAAAAAGTTTTAAAAGAATTTAAAGTACATAATTATACCTATATATTATAAGTAGATTATATGTATAACCCTAAAATACATTTTAGGCAAGCCGGTGAGAATCGGCTTGTATGGGCGCTCCGCCACTGATAAGCAGTGTAAGTTATTGTATGAATACTAAGCAACTTACGGGAGTTATTACTTAGTTAAAACTGCTATCTTCACAGCAAAATTGTTTTATTTTTATTTTAACCTAACATTAAATTTTGTATGCTACTGCGATTGAAAGAGTCTATGAGTATGAATCTTAGAGTCTATGGTATAGTATGTAAAGTGGGTGTCAAGGAAATTTATGTCTTATTTCAATGGCTATTAGCATACAAATTTATTGTTAGATTAAAATCAACAAAGAAAGAATTGTGCATAGACATAATTCACCATATTCAGTTTCAGTACAGAGAAATTTGTATTTTATTCCAGTAGGAACAGCATACAATGTAGCATATTTATCCTCTCAACTTTTCTTCACCAGCTTGCATTATGCCTGACTTTGTTTAAGTATTAAAATAAACTTACTCCAATTCCTGTGTGCCTTATTCCAACTGCTTTCAACTCTTCTCCGATACCATTTGAGCCCACTAGATATACTTTCTTAGTAAATCCAATACCTTTCAGGTAATGTGCTGCTAAGTATGCAGTAGAAAGTATTTCATCCTGCAAATAATGTTATGTCATTTTATTTATAATATTATAAATCATAGGTGATATGATATAGTTACAACAAAAACTTACAATTGAAAAAAGTATGGATTAAATAATTGAAAAAATGTGGGTCCTGTTTCTGCAAGTCAGATCTATACTTCTGTTCTGTATAGAGACACCCAAGATAATTTTATCCAGTAAGTACCAGATTTCTGAAACTGTATGCTGGGAGCTAACTTCTAATTAGCATGAAAGACAAAACTAAACACAATTGCGGTAAAGGTGTAATAAATTTATCACAAAAATTATTACAGGTGCCGGTGACAATTACCTGACTAGCAATAAACCCCAACTGCTGTGCTTTTGCTGCAAAGTCACTCCGAATCTTTGTGGAGTTGTTCGTCACATAAAATATTTTTTTCCCAATTTTCCGAAAGTAATTCATGGCATCTGCTGATCCTTGTATTGCATTGTTATCAATCCAAAGAACACCTGGAAACATAATAAATATCAATTAGAATTGTAACTTACGACCAACAAAATGGTCAATTACACAACACGTTATAAGCTCCTTGTCTTACCATCACAATCAGTCAGAACTGTATCAAAAGAATTTAAAAATTCCTGCACTTGATCTTTAGTTCCTTCATGAAGATTAAAAACTGCCGATTTTAACATATTTCTGGAGGTGCTAATGTTTTTGAACTGAACTGAGGAAAGGGTAGATGCAAGGGGTGAACAATGTTTGTTTATAAGAAATGCATTTGCTTTTATAAAGTGTAAAATTTTCACCATTACTAATGAAATAGTGTAGCACCATGCGAATTCAAGGGCTCAAGGACACAGCACAGCTGTCAGTAATGACAATGGTGACATTAAAATGACATTCGGATATACCTACTGTTTAAAACGCTATGCTTAATATCCTCCAATATGGCAGTTATACAAAGTACCTTGATCCTCTTCATTTGGTTTTGTTTGACAGTTCTGACACTGACGTCAAACTGACGTTTCATGCCAAAATAAAACAGCGGCGCTACCATGAACTTCGAATCTCGAACTTCGTATATCTCCGTCTCTATCACACTTATGGTTTATGGTACTCGAGCGACCGAAACGGAGATATACGAAGTTCGAGATTCGAGTTCGTGGTAGCGCCGCTGGAATATAATTTTATTTAGCAAAGTAAATTTTCCAGAAAAGTATTCAGGGATGTTCTCATTCACAGTAATAAATATAACAATCGAATAATGAGTTAATTCACCAATGAGGATAAGGAATCGCCTAGTATTCGGTTATCGTACATAAATAACATAATATATACAGGTACCTACTTATTTTATCTCTACCTAAAATTGTTGAATTTGATTAAGGTGCTGTGCTGTCTTCCAAAGTCCAAAACAAGTACAGATTACGAAAGTTCTACTATACGAATATCTAAAACATAAACTTCGGAATTTTATTTAGAACCTAAGCAAATTCCAAGGAAACAGTACTTACTATTACTATAGTTTCATTCGAGTACGTACAGATAATTAAAGTTATTTTTATATTTTATTATTTACAGAAACAGTGGCATTTCCTAGTGAAAAACTAAGGTATCCCAAAGTGTGTACAATGGCAAATTTTGACACTATCATTGAAACTGTACAGGGGACCATTAAAATAGTAACATACAATAAGCCTAAAAGGAAAAATGCTATAGACATTGAAATGTACAGGAGAGTGACTAAGATCCTCAATGATGGTGCAAAAGACAGCAATGTGTCCATGATGGTATTGACTGGGGCAGGGGAATACTTCAGCAGCGGCAATGACCTGGTTGCATTGCGTACAGCCCACACTCCAAGTTTTCTCACAGTATTACATGATTTTATTGAAGCATTTATTACATTCCCTAAGTTACTAGTTGCCATTGTAAATGGCCCAGCTGTTGGCATTGCTGTAACGACTCTGCCACTTTGTGACTTGGTATTTGCTGCAGAGAATGTAAGTGTTCAGTTGTACAAATTAGTGCTTCTTGTGCAACAGTGTTTATTTTGCGAAATACATTGGTCAATAATAATTTTTAGTAATCATATTAACAGCAAATTAGAAGTGACATAATATTATATAATAAGTATTGTTTTATTAATGGTCATTTATTTGTGACTGCTACTTTTTCTTTTATTTGTTTCATGTAACTTATCCTTGGTCTTCCCCTTCTTCGCTTGCCTTCTACCTTTCCTTCCATGATGTTATTAATAAAAGCGTCATGTCGTATAAGGTCACCAATCATTTTCCCTTTCCTCCTTTCTATTCTCTATAATTTTTATCAGTTTCCTTTTCTCTCCCACTCTTCTCAGCACTTTTTCATTTGTGATTTTTTCTGTCCAACTAATTTTCTCCATTCTACGCCAACACCACATTTCCAATGCTTCCACGTCATATAAAGAGGTCAAGGAGGCGGCCCTAGATAGAGTCAGATGGAGGGAGTTACACCGACAAGAGTCTAACTCTTAAATTTATGATGATGATATATTTGTGAGTGAATTAATTGATGTCACAATGTTTCCTCTATCAATTTCAGGCCTTTTTCTACACTCCATTTGGGAAATTGGGTATCACAGCCGAAGGATGTTCAAGTTACACTTTTCCAAGAATTATTGGACATGGGAAGGTAATTTTATTTATATACATAAGTGCTGATGAATTCAGGCTGACTTGGCACTGCAGAATGTATTGCTTGACTTTATATTTTAGTTGTATGCATAGTAAATCTCAATACGCAATCATTTATTGCATTCCACAATGTTAGTTTACAGGGTATTAGGTAAACTTAAGTTTTAGTCTCGGAAGATAAAGTTTTCCTTTGACACCTTATTCCATTGCAAATGACAAATAATGTCTACATGTCTTTGATATAGACCTTTCAATCCATTTTTTACTTTTTAGCTGTCCGCGCGGTTCCACTCGTGTATTACAAAGTACCCAGTCCGAACCACATTAAAACACAGCCTATCACATAGGTGCATTCAGTGAAACAATTTTTCAATATGGATGAATAGTTTTGGAGATTATTACATACAATCTTACAAAGTCACAAAATTTACCTCTTTATAATATTAGTTTAGGCATTTATAATGTAACATATTTTTTTTTCAGGCCTTAGAGATGCTACTGTTTAACCAAAAGATGAATGCAAAGGAAGCATTTGATTATGGATTAGTTAATTGTGTTTACAAACCAGAAGAAATTCAGACCAAAGTATGGAACAAGCTAAATGAAATGTGCAACATGTCAAGGGACCTTGTGACAACAACTAAAAGGTTGATGAAGAGTTCCATTCAAGAAAAGTTGTTAAAAGTAAATGATGAAGAAATTCGTTTGCTTAATGAGGCTTGGACTTCTAGAGAACCAAATCAAAAGGATGATGTGAAAAGTAAAATGTAAACTGCTACATTTAAAAATGTGAGTGTTTCAGCGGTTTAAGAGGCAACAGGCTGACAGACAGACACACTTTCGCATTTATAATATTAGTATGGATATACAATATACATAGAATAAAATATTTTAAAAATAAACTGCTGAACACTAATAGCCTAACCACCACCTAATAGCTAAACTTGCCCCATATATTTTTCTCAATTCAGAAACATGAAGCTGATATTGGATAGTTGACGTTGTATCTTTTTTATGGTGTATTAAAATAAAATAAATGGTAATGTGATATATTTATGGTCATCTGGTGTGCAATAAAATGAAAATACCTTTACATTCGATTTTATTATACCTAATGCTTAGAATAATAACGCCTAGAAACGCCATTGACGCGCAACGGTGATGCCACTAAAACTCGGCCATAAATGGCCCAGAACGCCAATCGGTGGAACAAGATTGGTGCGTTTGTGTGCGTATTGGCGCGTGTGAATACGAGTTGATCACAACTACATGAATCCATTTTATGCCTCACGCTTGGCGCGTCGGCCGTATGAAACTATCCTTCTATGCGTTATTATTCTAAGACGTAATGTAATCTAATTAGTAACATTTTTTAATATGTTTAAGACAATTTTTAAGGGTGTATTTTTCCCTTATGTGACTCTTAGTAAAAGCACTGTGTAGGTATGTGCACCTGCACCTAAGTACAGAAATAAACTTTTTAAATGCACTTGTAGGTACATTTTTTTGATTACATTATTACTAAAATAATTATAATAACCGAGCCAACTAGATTTGACAATTATCTCTAGCAATCCAGGCTCACTGACTGTCATTATACTTACTGAGAGTTATTAAGGTTTTTAGTCATGCGTGCTAGATCATCAAGCTATGCGTCGATCACTGATCTGTTCCGTCCGAGCAAACCGATAGGGCTGAGGTCCCGCGACCTGAGCACGACTCGGCTGAACCTGCTCAAACAGGAGATACAAACGGATGCACATCTTGTTACGCTCAGTAAGTGCTCAATGCTCGACAAGAGCTAGATCTCAACATTTGTTCGTTTGCTACCGCCTATCAATTTCCGCCCTTCAACTGTAGGTATATTGATTTAGTTCAATTGGGTACTTTCCTGGGTAAAAAATATATAATTATAAGTATTTAGTCCATCAGTTAGATTATCAAAAAATATTGGACACGTATTTTTTATTATGTCAATCCAACAAAAAAATATGAAGATATACTTAGCCTGTTAAATTTCCGCGTGACGATGACGTCACATTATGGTACCTACACGTTTTATCATAATGTGTCCAATATTTTTTGATAACCTAACTGAAGGACTAAATAATTTTTTCTTGTAAAGTAGCCAATTGTAGAAGTGGTATTTAGTTCGAAACTTGTGTTTATTGGCTTCGAAACCTACGATGGTCACCTCAAGCCTTACAGTAAAAGATAATTTACTTTCAAAACAAAGTTTTAACCGACTTCAATTCAGTACTCTGCCAAGCCACATTAACATTTCCACATTTTTTTTCCAATTTACATGAACTGATTTTCGAGAACAAAAGCGTTGATTTTTAGACCAATAAACCAAATCGCTGTATGTGGGCCGATAATATTTGAGGACTTCCGTCGATTCCTCAAGGATCTCAGAATTACCTTTGGCACTTCATTGTTTGCTATTTCAACGGAATAATATCAGAATCTGTGACGTAGGTACTTATATAGTTTGTAGTACATCATTGAGAAGTTCCACAAGCCATCTGTGGTCTTCATCATCACTTCCACTTCACCAAATTTATGATTTCCGGGTGTAAATACACGAGTTATAATAGAAAATACCGAAATTACTACACGCGTGCCTAATATATTTGAGGAGTTCCCTCAATTCCTCATGGTTCCCATCATCCAACTGGGGTTTTGGAAACAATGGGACCAATCTGGAAGCATATACTTTCAGTTAAAAAAAGAATTGTACGAATCGGTTCATAAATGACGGAGTTCTGAGGTAACAAACATTAAAAATAAAAAAAAAATAAAAAAAATCGATCCGCATTGAGAACCTCCTCCTTTTTTTGAAGTCGGTTAAAAAGACCTAAGTACATATACCTATAATCGTAGATTTCATAAAATGTGTATGTTGGTATGTGTCGTTATTATAGTACTAACAGACGCTCGAATATGGTGCGTCGAACCGACGGACGGTGCGGTGCGCTCGACACGCCACACCACCGCACCGTACAAAGACGGTCCAGTGCTTTTCGTGCTACCGTACGTACAGTGATCACGTCGACATTCCTCCGACTTTATCCAATAAAATATGCAGCTCTAAGATTTAAATTTTTTTTTTACTTCCTCTTGTGTCATGCGGGTAACCCGTTTTCCATTTTTCTTACCTAGCCTCCCAACGCGATAATATACGTAGACAATATAAGTACTTACAATTTAACATTGCCTTTGGTAAAAAATAAAACTTACGACAAAAGCACATTTATTAGGGCCATTCGAGTTTTTAATCAGCTTCCTAATTAAATAAAAATGTTGGGTGACGTAAAATTTAAACGTTATTTAAAAACATGGTTAAATAAGAAAGGTTTCTATTCATTAAAATATTTTTTTGAATTTTCGTCTTAAAGAAAATGATTTTATTATATACCTATTCGTTTTGTTTTCCTTAGTTTTGAGTAAATATTGTACACCCGAAATGGGTAACCGTTGGGACCTAACACTTGTATTAAATACCATCTAAGGATGTAACACGGTAAAACAATAAAGTTTTTTCTATTTCTATTTCCAACGCTTGACTGGGGGGACATCTTTGTTGCAGTAAAGGTCGTGAGTTGAGACACAAACAAGGAAAATCTTTGTAAAGTTCTAATACTTCCACAATTAATCTTTTTTCCATAATATTTCACGGCTTCTTGGCCTGGTGACATTGTAACGTGTGTCTCGCTCGGTGGTAGAACCGCGACTAACTAAAGCGGTGCGGAGCGCACCATATTCGAGCGTCTGTTAGTACAAAAAAAAAAGTAAGACAAAATTGTACTATTAGGGAATAGGGGCCGTAGTGCAGTTGGAACTTTACCCATTCGCCGTCACAGAAAAAATACGAGGTTGCACTGCACATGCACCCCACGCTACGCAAGTTTTAAGTCTATTGCAACAGTTACGAACTTGAGTTTATAAGTCAGTGGCGGCGAATGAGTAAAATCAAACCTTTTGATGCAGGAGTCACTTTACCCGTCCCTCCTATTTAGGTACGTTAGTTTAGTTCCTTGTAGAAACCACCATACGCTGTCGTGTCCACCATAAATTGCTATCTGCGCTGGCCGTTCTCTTAGAAGACAAGTAGGTAGTTTAGCTACTTAAATTTTATTAAAAAATAAATGAATTCCAGAGGAATTCTATAAGCGATTCTCGACTGATCCTGTGAATGGACTGACCAGTGAAAAAGCTGCAGAATTGTTAATATTCTATGGCCACAACGCATTGACACCCGCAACACAAAATGGCTGGCCAAAAGTACTTTTGAAATCGTTATGTACAGGTAAATAAACGCCCTTATTAAAGTGTTAAAAAATACTTAGCGCTCTCACAGTCTCACTATACGCTGATAGGTACAATTTAAAACGGTCATAAACGAATCCTCCAGTGTAAAGGGTCGGCAACGCGTTTGTGATTCTTCAGGAGCCGCAAGCGTCCATTAGGCTACGGTGTCTGCTCACCAGGCTTGTTTGCCACCGTCCTAGTATTAAAAAGCGGCCAAGTGCGAGTCGGAGTCGCACATGAAGGGTTCCGTAAAATAAATTGCAGTTTACGATTTATGACGTATTAAAAAAAAAACTACTTACTAGATCTCGTTCAAACCAATTTTCGGTGGAAGTTTGCATGGTACATCATATATTTTTTTTTAGTTTTATTATTCTCTTATTTTAGAAGTTACAGGGGGGGGGGGGGACACATTTTACCACTTTGGAAGTGTCTCTCGCGTAAACTATTCAGTTTAGAAAAAAATGATATTAGAAACCTTAATATCATTTTTGAAGACCTATCCATAGATACTCCACACATAAGGGTTTGATGAAAAAAAAATTTTGAGTTTCAGTTCTGTGTATGGGGAACCCTTAAAACTTAATGTTTTTTTTTCGATTTTTGTGTGGAAATCTTAATGCGGTTCACAGAATACATCTACTTTCCAAGTTTCAACAGTATAGCTCTTATAGTTTCGGAAAAAAGTGGCTGTGACATACGGACGGACAGACAGACAGACAGACATGACGAATCTATAAGGGTTCCGTTTTTTGCCATTTGAAATTGGAACCCGTCAATCCGGAACTAAAGGCCGGTCGTTACTGCAGCTTGGTAAGTGGACACTGAAGCCTATGGATGCTTTGCATCCCCAGAGGAGTGGCAAGCACGTTGCTTACCCGTTATTGATTTGAAGATTCCCTGAGCTAACACTGACAGCGAGAGACAAATGTAATGCATTCAACGCGCGTCCTCTGGAATTCTTGCCACCACAAACACTAGAGTAAGTAGGTAGTAGAGGTATGTAGTGTTGAAAGCTGCGGTCTTCTTGTCGGTAACCTGAAAGTAGCTACTTCCTCAGTTGGAGGCGGCTCCACATTTGAGCGACAAGATATTCCCCTGTGCGCTCCCGAAATGCGAATACCAGATTTTTTTTTTTACTAGTCCACTTTTCCTTTTTTTCCAAACTATAATCACATACCTTTTCTACGAGCTCGCAACAGTCGCAACTGAACTGATATAAATTATTTTTCACCTCACTTGCTCGGAAAGCTCATTTTTAGGGTTCCGTACTCAAAGCGTAAAACGGGACCCTATTACTAAGACTCCGCTGTCCGTCCGTCTGTCTGTCTGTCACCAGGCTGTAAGTATCTCACTGAAACCGTAATAGTTCCAGTTGAAATTTTCACAGATGATGTATTTCTGTTGCCGCTATAGCAACAAATACTAAAAACACAGAATAAAATAGTTTTTTATAGATAATGGTACGGAACCCTTCGTGCGCGAGTCCGACTCGCACTTGGCCGGTTTTTTTATTCTTTAATAACAGATAGCAAAACTGCATTGTATCCACACAAGAGTGCAAAGAATATTTGAAATCCGAACGTGTTGTTAGTTACTTTTTTAAACATAATAACATGTAAAGGCCAGTCCAGGCACGACATTTTACGCCGATCTGATATTTTATTTAGGTACCTTATTTTGATTTTTTTATTATTTTTTTTTTTTTTATAATGTTTATTTTCCATTTTTTTTATGTTTTTGTCCATTTTGGATTTTTTCTTTTTTAAAATGTTTTTTTCTCTATTTTTAATGCTTTATTCTTTTTTGTAAAATGTTTTTTGAAATTCTTATATATTTTTTTATTTTTGGTTTTTTAATGTTTTTTTTTTTACACCTTTTTATAAATGTTGTTTCTCTTCTTTTAATGTTTTGTTTCTTAAATAATATTTTTTTTTTTTTGGTATGTTTTTTTGGTCATTTTTCTTTTTTAAATGTTTTTTTGAAATTCAATTTTCTTTTTTAAATATTTTTGTTTATATTATAATGTTTTTTCAATTTTTTATTGTTTTTTTTTTAATTTTTTAGGCCAGGGATGCATGGTGTAACTCGTGCCCTGGAACGGACATCCCGGCGGTCAGACATTTTCAGCGGGCTTGGGACACCCCTCGTCTTAATAAGGTGCAAGCATCCCTCGTAGAAAGTAGCCCGGACGATTTTGAACGCGCCCGCCTCCTTGCGGTTTCCGCCCCCGAGTCGGGACACTGGCTCTACGCGCTTCCTTCACGACAGATAGGCACCGTTCTGGACCAAAGCACATTAAGAATTGCTTGTTGCTTGAGGCTTGGGGCCAGAATATGTGTTTCACATACATGCGTCTGTGGCAAAAGCGTCGATGAGTCGGGCAGGCATGGCCTCTCATGTATAAAAAGCGCCGGCCGCTTATACCGCCACGGCACTATAAACGATTTAGTCCGTCGTTCGCTTGCCACCGTGTCTGTGCCTGCTATTTTCGAACCCACAGGTTTGGCAAGAGACGATGGCAAGCGACCTGATGGTGCCACATTGGTGCCGTGGAGGTTGAGCAGAGCCTTGGTGTGGGACGCAACGTGCGTGGATACGTTTGCTCAGTCCCACATCCAGGGGTCTCTAATAACTCGCACTCAACCCGGCGCTGCAGCTGACCAGGCCCAGGTGTTGAAGCGCCGCAAATACTCGTATTTAATTAAAGACTACGAGTTTGCGGCGCTTGCGGTAGAAACATTGGGTCCCTGGTCAGCTGACATGAAATCATTTATGAGGGCAATGACTAAACGACTCGTCGACGCTTCAGGGGATCATAGGGCTGGCGCTTACCTCTCGCAACGTATTTCATTAGCAATACAGAGAGGTAACGCCGCCAGCGTTATGGGCTCCATGCCGCAGACGGAACTGCTGGACGGGGTTTTCTTCCTATGACTGGGCAAGTTAAATTAATTTAGTTTTTAATTAGTTTATAATTATTTGCTTGTTAGTTTATTTTTATTTATGATGTTGTTTTCTTGTTTTTACTACATGGATTAAACTGCTACCCTTTCACATTAACAAACTTTGATTTTAATGTTTTTTCAATGTTTTTTTTATCTTTTTTCCTCCTTTTTAAATGTTTTTTTGTGGTTTTTTCTCTTTTTAAATGTTTTGGTTTATTGTCTTTTTTTTCTTTTTTTTTTGATGTTTTTGTCTATTTTATTGCTTTATTTTCTTTATTAAATGTTTTTTTCCTTTTTTACATGTATTTTTTTTTGTACTTTTTTTGTTTTTTTCCTTATTTCCAATGTTTTTTTCCTTTTTTAAATGTTTCTTTGAAATGATATTTTTTATTAAATATTTTTGTCTAAATTTAACCATTTTTTAATATTTTTTTATTTTTTATTGGTTTTTATGTTTTTTCACCGTTTTTTTCCTCTTTTTTCATTCTCTTTTTGCTTTTTTTTGTATTTTTTGTGGTTCCTTGAATGTTGTTTTTGTTTTTTGTCCTTTTTCTCTTTATCTTACGTTTTTTTCTCTTATTTTAATGTTTTTTAAAACTTTTTTAATTTTTTTCATGTTTTTGTCTCTATTTTATTGCTTTATTTACTTTTTTTAATGTTTTTTGTTTTTTTTAATATTTTTTTAAATTATTTTATCTGTATTGAAATTATTTTATCTTTTTTTTAAAATGTATTCCTATATTTTAATGTATTTTTTTTGTTTTTATAATGTTTTTTTCGTCCTCTTTGTTAAATATTTTTTTATTTTGTAATGATTTTTCCTTTTTCTTCTTTTTAACGTTTTTTTTCTCTTTTCTACGTTTTTACTCTTTTTAGTGTTTTTTAAAATTAGTTCTTACATTTTTCTTTTTTTCATTTTTTTTCTATATCTAGTATTTTCCTCGCTTTAGTGAGGTGAAAAGATTTGTGTTACACACGTGTGCAAGTTATTTTGACGTCTCGTGTGTTGCAACATTCGTTACGCTCAGGATTCTATTTTTGAACCACTCGCTTCGCTCAGGATTCTATTTTTGAACCATAGAATCCATTCGCTAGCTCGTGTTTCAATTCCACACTTGCGATTAAAATACAACTTTGCACCCTTGTACATAACAAATAACTATTACAACTGTTAGACAACTAAAATGAATTTGACTAATCACGTGGCGCCTTTACGGAACTAAGTACTTATAATGGATTTGACCAATAGAAAAGACATCAACGAACGTTGAGCCCGGGTGAGCTGCACTTAGTTTCAGCAGGGCTTTATATTTTCAATAGATAGGTACTATGTTTGTTTAATTATGTCAGTTGACTCGTAGAAAAAGTATTGTATACAACAACACAATAAGCACTCAATTGGCTCTTAAATTCTCGTACCTTAAATTCAATTAAATTCACTTTGTTTATTAATAAAATATACATTTTACTCTGCACGCCTCGTGGCCTAAACACGGTAGGTACCTACTCGTCTTTAAGAGCCCTCATTATGTAACGATTGTATAAAATACTATTAAATAACTGTATTCTATAATCTTACTCTTCACAATAGGATTCTCCATATTGATATGGCTCGGCGCTTTACTATGCTTGGGCGCGTACCTCATCGAGGCTTCAGCTAAGCCGAACCCCAGCCATGACAACTTGTACTTGGGATGCGTCCTCGTAGCAGTCGACGTGATATGCGGACTTTTTAGCTTCTTTCAAAACTACAAGAGTTCACAGGTAAGTTATCAATTATACTTTAGGTAAGTATGTAAAGCCCCGAAGTGCTCCTGTTTTTGATCTTTTGAAGTATGGGAGGAAAGGTTATGGCCAGTATCTTGTTGAGATCGGAAAAGCATTTTCACTACCACTTCATTATTAATTAGGTAATAAAATCCGGTTCAAATGTTTCAGTTAGACCACAAGCACTGTCAGTGCCAATATATTGTTTACTCGTATCATTGGGTAAGCCTATTAATTACTAATTAGGCACCACGGGTTACCTAAATGGTTGGGCTTTCGTTGTGTTAGGCAGGTGTATTTAGTGTTCCGTACCAAAATTGATCCACCGGAACACTTAATGCGATCACTCGGAGTCTGTCCGTCTGTCACAGCCAGTTTTCTCGAAGACCCTTTGACATAGGAAGCTGAAATTTGGTATAGATACCTATAGAAATGTCTGGCCTATTACATAAATAAAGTCAAAAAGGTGTAAATCCCAATGTAGGGGGTAAGTAGTTGTGGGGGTAATAATGGGTTGAGCATACTTTTTTCTATTGTAAGGAACGTGTGGGGTATCATTCGAAAGCTCATGAAATTTTGAGACGGTATACAAATTTTGAGTTCTTTTTACGATAACTCTTTCTAGTGTAAAATATAACCAGAGTAACTTTTTTTCATAGAGTGCTTTGATCAGCTCTATTTTATAAATGCCATAGCCAACTAAAACTTGGAAATACACATGCATAACTGAAATTGTGTGTAGATGGCGGGAAAGTTATCAACATGACGCTAGCTTAAATAGTTAAAATTTTATTTACAATTGAAAGTAACTAAAATCGGTATAGCGTCTCATTTTACGCTGGTTCATCTAGTATAAACTCACCTTCAGTGACAATGAAATTAGATACCTACTCAGTAGCTATCAAATTATAGCTGTGAGCCTGTGACGTCATCGCGGGAAGCTGGACTTCACAAAGATTACACAACTTATTTTCTTTACACGTATCTATTAGTAGGAGATGTGGAGGAGATGAGGTGGCGACCCGCAAAACCGCGTTCGGTACCGTTTCTGTAGTATTTAGTGTTATGTGGTTATTATGGCGTTACTTGCACGTGACGTCAAATTTCAGTAGTTCAACTGAAGCTACCTAACAAACCTAACCTTTTGCGGTCGCAACAAGTTTCCTAGGAAGAAAATTTCTTTCGTACGTAGCAGAAAAAAATATTCGATCTGAACTGGTTACGAATCTCCGGTTACGTACGCTGCCGTAGCAGCGAGTCAATGGTAGTCACTGTTTCGCAGATAATGAAAACATTTAACAATATGATTCCGACGTATGCCAACTGCACAAGAGATGGGGTGGTCAATGCCGAGACCGACGTCAGGGACCTGGTGAGGGGCGATCTCGTCCGAGTGCAGGCTGGGAACATAGTGCCTGCCGATATTCGGATTATTGACAGTAAGGGATTCAAAGTAAGTTGAAAACGTTTTGATGTACCTGAGTAGGTAGGTATAAATAAATAAATATTACTGGACAATCTTACACAAATCAACCTAGGCCCACGGTAAGCTCAGTAAGGCTTGTGTTGTGGGTACTAGGCGATGATATATATAATAGATACATACATATAGATACTTATATACATAACATCCATAACTCAGGAACAAATATTCGTGATAAATACACAAATAAATGCCCTGACCGGGATTCGAACCCGGGACCTCCAGCTTCGTAGGCAGAGTCACTACCCACTGGGCTACGGAGGCCGTTTAAGGTATGCTTCTGGAAACAAGGTTTTTTTTAGTTAGGTAAGTTTGTCTTAATTATGAGCCCTAAAACACCAGGGGCGATTTAGATTATAGTCGAAGTTAAAGATAATATACTTAATAAACTTTTAAAAATTACCTTCGACTCCGTAGCTCCATAGATGATTATACAATCAGTAGGTTGTGCCTAATCTATTTATTCGTGAACGCAGTTGAATTTATTGTAAACATATGTAATTATGTAAGTAGTATAGTAGGTACAAAATATATAAGAAAAAAAATTGTACGACGAGCCTAGGCGGAACCCACAATGCATACTAGGTACGGTCAACCAATTTGATTCCTAGGCCATCATAGAACCTTACCGTTGTAAACGCTATGTCAATACGGGTTACTAGGATTATTGCGTCGCTATGTAGCAGTTAAAATGACAGGGTTCTACGGTGGCCTAGGAATCAAATTGGTTGACTGTATCTATAGCAATTTGTGTGTCTCCCGTATCGTACAATAGGGAACATTACGCAAAGCTCTGCATAGGGGGCGACACTAACACAACCCGTTAACAAACCGCCATGACGTACAATGTCATATTTATTTACCTAACAAACAATGAAAATGAAAATGAATGAAAATGAAAATATATTTATTGTAGAATCAGTACATCAGCTTATTTAAGTAATACATCATGATATGATAGATAGAGTGCACTATTGTTAGATAAGCCTAGGAACGGTGTCCTGTGCCCTAAACTAGGTAAACCTGTCTTATAGGGAACAGGGGAGTTCTAATGCTCATTATGAGATCGCTACTACTTACATTGGTACTGAGGGAAAGAAATAAAGGATTTCTTTTATATTGAAATTTACATGCAGTTTTTTTTTTTTTTTTTTTTTGTAATTGCTACGTGGTGTAACTAATGCTTAAATTAATTTATCTAACTGTGTGTTAGTGCGTTATTTATATATATATATATATATGTGTGTGTGTGTGTGTGTGTGTGTGTATGTGTGTGTGTGTGTTTGTGTGCGTGTTTGTGTGAGAATGAAAGAGAGTGGGCATTGATGGATCAATTGTTTACTAATATTTTTGTAAGGGGTTATTATTTTACAGTTGCGAGAATTTTTTCAGTTTCAAAATAATCAAGGGACATAGACCATTTTCGGATAGATTTTGTTAAGTTATATTTACTACACTGTCTGATGTTTAAATGTTGGTTGATTCTATTGTAAAGAAAAGGTGCAAGGAAATTAAATTGTCGTTGATAAAAGGCGGTGTTGTGTGCGACTGGGCTGAAAATTTGGAATTTTCTACGGCCTTCAAGACGTTTACGTGCGTATGCACTAAGTGTGTTTGTAGCTTTATGTTGTTTTAGGCAAACTCGTTCAATGTACAGTTGTCGGACTGTTAGCACTTGCGCTATTGAATATAGTGTTCGCGTACAAAACCTAATGGGCTTAGCAAGCATAACTTTTAAAATAAATCTTTGAACGCGTTCTAGTGGAAGCAAGTGTGTTTTTGCAGCGCCTCCCCAAACTGTTATGCAGTAAGTTAGCAGAGATTGAGTTAAGGCAAGGTATACCGACTTGAGGAAATGAGGGTCAGAGACACGCCTCAGTTTTTTGAAAATGAAAATGAGTTTACGTATGCGGTCCGAGAGATAACGTATATGGTTTGACCAAGAGAGATGGTTGTCTACTACTATACCTAGATATTTGATTTGCTGAGTGTTTTCGATTAAACATTAAACAATAACGAATAATTGATGAAAACGTGTTAAACTACAATCGTTTTATTATCATCCGTGTGTAAAATACCTGTACTGTGATATTAAAATGGCATCCTATAGCTATTTAAAGGTGGATGAGGGTTTTTTTTTGCTTTACGACGTATTGCCGCTTCCCATAGTGTTAACGCCTATCGCCATCTAGCAACGGCAGGGTTAAGCTGAGAGGACAGCGGGGTGCGGCCGGCGGGGGTGCGTGGGACGCGGACACTCGTCGACGACATTCGCATGAGCTACACCTTTCTTGTGTATTTATTTAATTTCACATTGTTACGGCAATAAAGCTAATTTTCTAATAAGAATATTCATTGAAGAGCTCCAGCTACATCAAATCGAAATTCCAAGAAGATGACCTGCTCGAGAAGATAGTTAGTAGCTGCCCTGGCTGCCTCTGGATTAAGTATTCACACATAGTTTTCGTATCATCGTTTCCTTAGGAAATGAATGATGGCCTTCATTCTTGCATCCAATTACGCAGCACTGATGCATTTTATTTATTGAAATATTTGCTTCCCTATTTGATCCAGAGCTTTGAAGGGCTTGTCAAAGTTGTCAAAAAAACTGTTTACTAATTGTGTTAGTGCTGCACTCTGGCGGCAGAACATTGCAGTAATGTTCCCTATTAAGTAAAAATGCCACAATACCTCAAACAAACCTCTAAATACCCTTTGACCTGTTTAATGTTTACCTATTCCAGGTAGATAATTCATCTCTCACTGGCGAGTCTGTTTCTGTGTCTCGCGGCCATTCCGAAGGCACTGCCAATGTATTAGAGTCGCCGAATGTGGCCTTCTTTTCTACGCAATGTGTCGAAGGTTGGGCTGTAGGTACGATGTAAAATCTAATATTAACATAAGTAGGGTAAATCGCCAGTAACTGGCCACCGTTCAGTAACTGGCCACCTCATACTAAAAATGTAGGTAACTCTATTCACCATTGTTATAATAATATAAATTCAATTTAGTATAAAGGGGCCAGTTATTGAAGGGTGGCCAGTAATTAAAACCTTATACTAAAATGAATTCTATTATAGGTGAACAGAGTTCATTTTTAGTATGAGTAGGTAGACCAGTTATTGAAAGGTACGTAGCCAGTTACTGCATGGCATGGCGATTTACCCTACCTATTTGTATTTTCCATAATTGTAAAATGGTCCTTTGAGTCAGATATTCGATTATTCACCCGGATTGGTTAAGTAATTAAATTGGTTCACTAATGTAAAGGGACCCGGGTATGTCCTAAAACTACGACCAAGATCACCGAGGGATGGGCAGCAGCATCTCGGGAGTACGGTGGAAATACTGCGATCGCCAACCCGCATGCCAAGCGTGGCGATTATGGCATATACCCCCCAAATGCAGAACACAATCAAGCCACGGCCCCGAGTATCCGGCGACCCCCGGTTTACCTGGTATTAAAGGTCACGGGAGTCCGCTGGATGCGGGTGGCGCAGGACCAGTTATTTTGGCACTCTTTGGGGGTGGCCTATGTCCAGCAGTGGGCGTCTTTCGGCTGATATGATGATGATGACTAATGTTTCCCAACCTAACGTTTGGCAACCTGATTCATTTCGCATCTTTTCATTTCCCAGCCTCTTAATATTTCTGAAACTGTTAAATATTTCAAGATTTTCATAAACTAACCTAACCTAACCTATATTCATATTCATTTATTTGGTATTAATCATACACTGTCAATTGGATACATTATAACATTATAAGTAAATTAAAATTAAAACCGCAAATACTGGGTTACAAATGTCCCATGAATAATATTAAAAAATATGTTACATAATGTCATTAAATAAGAATAGTTTACAATTACAATGTTAAGGTAAATAGTAGATTGAATATTTCCACAATTAAAATAATATGATACAATTAAAATGTAAGTATTATCAATGTCATTTCTAATTAAATATCAGCTCGATATATTTATTCATCTAGGAATTCCTTCACAGAGTAGTAAGCCTTGGCTGCGCAATATATTTTAAGTTTGTTTGTAAAGTTACTTTCAGTGTCTAAAGTTCTGATTGGCTCTGGTATTTTATTGTAGACTAGCTGTTGCCCGCGACTTCGTCCGCGTAGAACTTATACTTAGAAAATATAATGCAAACAAACTTCTACTTACCATCTTAAGGGATGATTTCCGAGGCAAAAACTATTATATATCCTTCGAAGGGTCTCAAATTATCTCTATACCAAATTTCATCTAGGTACATGGATTTTATCCAAACTTTCACCCCCTATTTCATACCCTTAGGGAATGATTTTCGGGATAAAAACTATCTAATATCATTTTTCGGGACTCAAACGACCTTTATACCAAATTTCATCTAAACGGGATTCATCCAAATTTTCACCCCCCATTTCACCCCCTTAGGGAGTGATTTCCAGAATTAAAACTATCCTATGTCCTCTCCCAGGACTCAAGCTATCTCTATACCAAATTGTATTAAAATGGGTTCCATCCGAATTTTCACCCCTAATTTCACCCCCTTCGGGGGTGATTTCTGGGGTAAAAACTATCCCATGTCCTTTCCCAGGACTTAACCTATATCTACACCAAATTTCATCAAAATAGATTACATCCAAATTCCCCCCCCCCCCCCCCCTCAAACTATTAATATACCAAATTTCATCTAAATCGGTGCAGCGATTTAAGTAGCTCCATACAAATTTCCACCCCCAATTTCAGCCCCTCAGATATAAAAACTACCCTTTGTCCTTCCGCGGGGCTCAAACTATCTGTATACCAAATTTCATCTAAATCGGTTCAGCGGTTTAGGCGTGAAGAGGTAACAGACAGACAGACACACTTTCGCATTTATAATATTAATATGGAAGTATGGATTATTAGTATGGATAGTATGGGATCTTTCCGCTTGTCTTCCAAATAGAGGTGTAGCTGTAGACTCACTTTAAAAGAAAGAAGAAACGAAAAACTCATTCAAATATCTCAAAAAATTACGAAGCTACAACCGTTTTAATGTCGCTTGTTAGAGTGAGAAAACGATCAGGGACCGTGACGTCACAATCCTCGAGCGTCATAGTACAAAACAATCGTTTCATTATACGAGGGTCAAACTGAAAGTTCTTAGAAAATCAAAAACTGAGCAATCAAGCAACTTATTACTTTTATTATATCTTTTCAAAATAGCCTCCCTTCACATCAATACATCGCTGCATTCGATAGAACCACTGAGAAAAGCACTTTGCCCACTCGTCCTTAGGGGTCTCTTCGACGGCCTTTTGAAACGCAGCCACTGCTTCGTCGGCGTCCATAAAACGTTTTCCTCGAAGTTTTTCTTTAATTTTTGGGAATAAATAAAAATCACAAGGTGCAAGGTCGGGGCTATAAGGTGGGTGACCCAGTAATTCCACGTTTGCCGTCGCCAAATAGTCGATCGTTTGCTTTTTTTCTCGAACTTTTTCCAAGACAAGTGGTAAACAATTGTTAGTGTACCACTTCGCAGTAACTGTTTTTTGATCCTCTAAAATAATTGTTGCGTAATGACCAGTCCTTCCGAAGAACGAGGCCACCATCTTTTTTCCCACACTTCGACCTCTCTTCACTTTAGTAGGCAACTCCTCGGAAGGAAACACCCACTCAGCAGACTGTCTTTTAGTTTCAGGATCATAACAGTAAATCCAGCTTTCGTCACCCGTAACTACGTCGAACACAGCATTTGAGTCACCTCCGTTGAATCTTTGACCCATTTCACGGCACCAATCAACACGACGGACTTTTTGGGCTTCTGTCAAATTATGAGGTATCCACCGGGCACAAAGCTTCCTCACCGCTAAATGTTCATGGAGGATTTTGTGGACTTGACTCATACCAATGGCTAAGCTTGTACGAATCTGCTGATAGGTTACTCTTTTGTCAGTCTCTATCATACGCCGCACAACACTGATGTTATCTTCAGTAGTCGCCGTAGAAGGCCGGCCCTCACGCAGATCATCAGTGAGATCAGTGCGGCCACGTTTAAATTCATTAAACCAGTTGTAAATAGTAGCACGAGATGGGGCTTCATCGTGAAAGGCCAATCGAAGTCTATCATAACTTTCTTGTTGACTTAAATTACATCGAAAGTCGTAAAAAATCATTGCTCGAAAATTTTCTCGCGTTAAATTCATGCTCACGTAGTACACACAATTTTCAATTTGCCGCCAAATCGTAAAACAAATGACAATCGAGTGGAATTCGTACACAAAAATATTAAGAAAGAGTTCCATTTTCAAATTTTGAACTTATTTTTTTATTATATTTATTACAAGTGGCCAGTTCTAAAGACTTTCAGTGTCGCCCTCGTAAAGGTGCGTTTTGCGGAAAAGAGACGCAACAAACCCCTCGTAAAACTTTATACACTTATAACTTAGTGATTACCTATACGAGTATAGCATCTTGCGTTGTTTTTTTTCGAGATAATACAACATTATGATTATTTTGTTTAGTGTCTACATCCCTATTTTCGATAAGATAAGATAAAATAAGATTTCTTTATTGTCAGAACTGTGTACATTTAGTTGTTTTGGGTAAAATAAAGTCCAACAGCTTGCCCATTTCGGACGTACAGTATTAAACTTAAAGCTAGTCAAATATACTAAAACAATAACAACAATAGTATTTCCAAATAATTTTAACCATATTCACACATAAAATATTAATTTAGATCTATCCGACATCCGTATTTTCTTTTAAACCACGAACTTCGGAATTCGAAAATATTCGGGTATCTCTATCTCTATCGCACTAACAAATGACAGGAATGCAGATATATTATACGAACTTCGAGTTTCAGTTTTCGTGGTTTGGCTGAATACGCAAAGAGCGCGCGCGCGTGCCATTCAAAAAAACCAAGTTTATATTGTTCGAATTTGTTGTTACATTTGTTGAAATCACGCCTTAATTCGACATTTGCGCATATAAGTTCGCATATCAAAATCGATTAATTTTATATTTGCTTTTGGTACCTATGTGTCTCGTCAAGGTATATCGTAGACGGGATTAAAATTATTTATAGGCGAAAGAAAGGCAAAGCAATTCCGCCATTTTGTCCGTAGTGTTTCTTATTAGTCTGTGATTTTGACGTTTCTTTTAGCTAACAGATGTGGCGGCGATATACTTTAAGAATAATAAATGAAAAATTAAATGAAGTCGTATAGGTACCCTAACGGTGAGTAAAATGATACGTCCAAATTAACAACACACTATTTAATTAGGGTTCCACATAGAATGTATATAGCTTAATATTAACACTAGACGCAAACACACGCGAACGAAAGTCACAAGCACAAGAACAGAAGAAAAGTCACAGGATTATAGTTTATAGCGAAAGCAAAGCGAAGCTGTAAGCACAGGTTAGGCGAGCACAAGAAACGTAGATTTGTTGTCGCGATTGATATCTGACTGCCGGCCAAAGACTACAATATACATACTGAGATAGACAGGCAACTCGACCAAATTGAGAAGGCATTTAATGCTTGCGCATACAGGCGCCATCTCTTCTGCGGTAGTTACAACTTTTCTTTGAATGTACAAAACATACAAAAAGTGCGTCGATCGTAGGGATCGAGCCCCGGATCATCGACTCCAAATACCACCGTCTGTACCCCTAGGCTACTGATGCCTTGTGACAATACGGCGAATTTTGAAATACCTTGACAGCCTAGCCTAGCAATCGCTAGAGCTTCAGAGAGTTCGCCAGCTATCAAGAAGGTGGCACTGTTTTCAATAAGAAACTGGATTTGAATTAAGTTCTAAGTTCGCATAGCATGCTGCCGGCCGCGCCGCGTCGACGCGAGCGCCGGCCGGCCGTTGCATGTACAGCCTGCAACGCAGTCGCTGCGCGTACACCGGCGCGCACAAGTTCAAGTTTAACCGACTTCGGCGAGGGAGGTTAATGCGGTTTACTATTGCTGAAATGTGTATGTGTGTGTACTGTGGTCGCTACAGTCGTATATTACGGAAAATAAATTAATTGTCGCAGTCGGATAAAAACTATCCTAAGTTGCAGCTGGAATAATAATGTACCTATATAAAATGTTTCATATTTTTCCGTCCATGGGATGCTGAGAACATTCGTACCGCAGAAAGCTTAGTTTCAAACTGGCTGATTCTTTTTTTAATTTAGAGATTTATTATAAGGGGAGATTTTGGCACCCATTACACCAAGAGACTTGGCAGTTTTCTGGAGCCTGTGCGCGGGGACGGCCAGTCCCGGTTTCAGTCTTGCTGAATAACAGTTACCTATAGGGAACTCCTCAGGGTTTCTTCTAACATACTATAGGGTTCTACACGATGGCCCTGAAATAAATCCTGAAATGTTTACAGTTTCAGAGTTTGGGAAATGAAAAGTTGCGAAATGAATCAGTTTGCCAACGTTAGTTGCGAAAAGAAGGTGTTCCAATTAAATTATTTTGTCTTCAGGTATTGTAATATGTACTGGTGATCTAACGGCTTTGGGCCGAGTAGCTGGGCTGGCTACCAGGATCCAGCCGAAGCCGTCGCCTCTATCGCGGGAAATATCTCGCTTTATGCGCTACATGTGCGTCTGGGCGCTGTCTTTAGGTGTTTTTGTGGCGTGCTCTTCGCTGGTGTTGGGATATCCATTCATACAAACTACGATATTTGTAATTGGAATAATTGTTGCGAACATTCCTGAAGGTGAGAATTATTTACTGTCTAAGTATTATTGCGACACGAACGGTCGAAGGTCGACACATCGGCAACAGACACTAGGTAGGGCAAACGTTAGCTAATCTGTGATATGAAGTTATTCGGTGATAGTTACTTTAAGGTCTAATAGCGGAGTTACTCGATATCTTTACGGCTTGTAATAATTGCCAGTAGGTGACGGCACTGTCATTCGACTTACTTACGTGCAGCAAGAATCCGAACGCATCCGTCAAAATTAAGGAAAAGAAGACTAAAAAACCCAAAAAACCTGACTATCACCGATTAGCCAAGGTTTGCCCTACCTATAGGTATATAGTGTGCCTTTACGAGTATATCCTAGGCAGCTGCAAAGTTGTATTTATTTGAAGTTTAGTTGTTTGAGAAGTATAAGTTTCGGTCAAAATGTTCATTTTTGGTAGGTACAAGTTTTTATTGCCGACTGTACTTTTCGGTATACCTACCGCCATCAACTACTCATTGAGCCGATTCTAACGAGCCCAAACTCAACGGGGTTACGTCGATTAAGTACTGAATTATCATGGCCACCTACTGTTTCCATCATCAGCTCAGCTCGATAGTAGGTACCATAATATTGAATCGTCATCCAAACTATATATATACCTTTACCCAAAATTTCTGCTCAATCGGTTGAAGATATCTGCTTTAAATTTGAGTTGCAAGATTAGGTATGTATGTACATACATTTACATACCTACATTACATACTTAGAATAATAACGCCTAGAATGATAGTTTCATACGGCTGACGCGCCAAGCGTGAGGCATAAAATGGATTCATGTAGTTGTGATCAACTCGTATTCACACGCGCCAATATGCCACACAAACGCACCAATTTTGTTCCACCGATCGGTGTACTACGCCATTTATGGCTGAGTTTTGGTGGCCTCACCGTTGCGCGTGAACTGCGTTTCTAGGCGTTATTATTCGAAGCCTACATACCTACTACATACATTGCAAGTTGATAGAAAGCTTGTAAAAATAATCGGCCAAGCGCGTGTCGAGCCGCGCGCAGTGTAGGTACCTAGGGTTAAACATATACTCATGTCTTCAATTCACTCAGGATTGCAACCAACAGTGACAGCGTCACTAACCTTAACTGCGCAACGCATGGTGCGGAAGAACTGCCTAATAAAGAATCTTGATGCCATCGAAGCTTTAGGCGCATGCACAACCATATGTTCAGACAAAACCGGGACACTCACTGAGAACAAGATGTGTGTGGACGATGTGTGGACGTGGAACAAAATACAGAAAGTGTCTGCACCGTCGTTTCAAGGTAGTGTTGCCAGTGAAAGAAGATACATAATAATACCTATAAATAAAATAAAAATAAATTAATATTAGGGGACAATCTTACACAAACCGACCTAGTCCCAAACTAAGCAAAGCTTGTACTATGAAGACAAACATACTTATATAGATAAATACATACTTCTGTCTATAGTTAGACTCAGGTATTTATTAATCTGGAAAAATGTATGGACGATATCAAAATTGCATTTGTTGGTCTCGCTCGTTCTGACATGACAGGCTTGACGCGCGATAAATGTAATTTCGTTGAAATATCAATACGGTACGTCATACGTCCAGCCAAATAGACCCTTTTTTCGTTTGGACGGGAAGAGTTCTTTTACCTACATTTTATTTCGGCAAACCTAATCATAGCCTCTGTTTTCAGATGGTTTGCGCAATAACCAAGGTAATAAAATAATATACTTTAAAACCAAAGTTTTAACCGACTTCAATTCAGTAGGTACTCCGCCAAGCCTAATGAACATTTCCACATTTCTTTCCCGATATACCAAACAAATGAACTGATTTCCGAGAGCAAATGCGTTGATTATTAGACAAAAAAACGCTGTATGTGGGCCGATAATATTTAAGGACTTCCGTCGATTCGTCACTCAAGGCTCTCAGAATTACCTTTTGCACTTCATTGTTTGCAATTTCAACGGAATCATATCAGAATATGTGACGTACTTTTACTTATAGTTTGAAGCACATCATTGAGAAGTTCCCTCAATTCCTCATGGTTCCCATCATGCAACTGGAGTTTTAAATCAATGGGACCAATCTGGAAGCATATATTTTTAACTAGCTGTACCCGCGACTTCGTTTGCGTAGGATTAAATGTGTTCCTTCTCTTTGGACCATGGAGGACATAGGTACCTACTTATTGATTATTCATTAGGCCTGCCTAAAATAAGCGCGGCTTGTGGTGGCGGCCAGATGTATAGCTACTATGATAATCAAGGCCGCGTGTGTCTGAAACATTAATTATCATAGTAAACAATTGGCCGCCACCGCAGGTCGCGTTAGCTTGTGACAGGTTTTATAGTATTCCGACAATTCGACCGAAGTTCTGTATAAAATTTATACAGAACTTCGGTCGAATTGTCGGATTATGGCCAGCTCAGCATACAGGACGCAACTATGCGTTCAAGTTTTACTTAAATCCGTTATATCTAATGTCGGTGTAAATTTTAATAAGTCAATATTATTTTTACTTTACTTATTTACAGAAATTGACGGCTTTTAACGGATCTGTATAAAACTGAGTTTAACTATATGTGCCTATAAAAAATAGAACAATTTGTAAAAAAAGGTATAATCATTATAAAAGACATATCTACATCCTTATCTACAAATTATGGGTTTCGCATGCTATGATCTAATTTAAAAGTCGAATCAGCATTTTTAGATTTGAATTGTACAACGTAACAGTTTTTTATTACTTATTAGTATGAAAGACTGTATGTCTTCACATTAGTATTTAATCATGCCATGTACATGCAACCACGTGGTGGGTAGTGACACGTTTGCTTCTACTAAAACAATTAATTAAAAAATATAAAAATTATATAACATTTAGCAAGTAGGCAGTAGTGTCATCTACATAATGTCTTAGGTACACATATCTATCAATATACAGCCTAAAAATAAACGTGTTACTCTCAAATTTTTTTTTGTTTTAAGACACGGTTAACATATTGCTGTCCGAATATTTATTTACACAGTCATCAATTTCTCGCACATTGTAAGGAACATAAGTTTGGTTGGGAAACCGTATTATTCGTAGCATTATCAGATAGTTGTTATGAAAATCATCGATATCATGACCAGTAAAGCTTGTCGGTAAGTTACAATTTGATCAGTCCAAGCAACACTTTAAAAAGGCCACTAGTCATAAATATTGACTACACGACGGATTGACGTCTAAATAGACGTGTATTTTTTTTAAACTACCTTTTGTAGTTGTCTCTAAGGGTAAGGCCTCCCGTTTCCGTCATCAGACTAACTTTATATATATATATATATATATATATATTAGGTATCATTAGTTAAAAAAATACTTCTGTAAGTTGATCATATTTGATGTACACAAATTAACATTATATATTACTTAGGTACTATAGATACCCTACCGTTTAACTCAGACGGCGCGTGGACGCTGCTGATGCTGCAAAGTAGCAGGGGTGACGTCAAAAAGTAAGGACTTGCCGCCCACTAACCGCCCTACACCCTTTGACGTCTCCCCGCTTGTGCCGCGCGCCGATCAGGGACCATCTGAGTTAAACGCTTGGTCTAAAGTGCAAGTTAAATAAAAGCTTGTAAAAATGCAGTCACTTGATGAATGATGAATTACATTGTTAGACATTGTTACGTTTTTTGGGAATAATTTATGCTTTTACTATTGAATGGCAAAACCGAAGCTTGCCACGTTTACCTACCTGACTACACATTTTTATATGGACCATACAGATAGATGATATCACATGTGTATCAGATCTACATGTTATTGTAATTACGAACATGATTCACGGCCCCTGTGGCGCCATCAACCCCTAATTACCGTGCATTTACACACGGGAAGTGTTCCGAAACATATATAATTTACATAATTTGACGGTACACTATTAATGACAATGATGAATCTGAGACGGTATGTTCGCTGAGTTACTTAGTAGGTACGGCATAAATTATTTAGTGCAAAACTTCTTGATAAACTATGTTAGAAGTTTTATTCTCCGGTGTGTAAACACATACATCAGCGGCATCGCTGACTCGAGAGAGAGCAACGTAGAGTTGACCGTGCGAGAAACAGCTGCTAGTGAGATCTATGCCTGCTTTGCGCAATGTCTGGCCCTGGGCCTTGTTGATGGTCATGGCAAAAGCAACACTAACAGGCAGTTGAATCCGTTTAAATTGAAATGGGTAATTATTGGGAATTATTGGAATGCGCGGAATAAAAACACATTCTCCTGCACCGCAACCGGTAAGTATTTCCGCTTCGATTACGTTCCTCTGTAACGCAACTACTTTTAAACGCGTTCCGTTGCATAATTTTGGGGGGCTTAAATTTCGCATTAAAATGATAGGTACGCCTATTTTGAGTTTGAGTTCATGCGCTGGGAGACCAGACGCTGATAATGAGTTTAAAAATTCTACCGGGTACGTTGTAGCCTCTTCTCGATCGATTACTCGGTTTATCGAGGTATAAGTGTGGAACTGCCCTTCAACTTTTTCCATTATGTTTGAGTTGATTGTTGTCGCCTGATCATTCCGAGGCGTAAGAATGGCTCGCTCGCAAAGCCAGCTGTTCTCCTGATTTATTATGTCATGTGGGTCGCCATACACCGACGAAATAAGTTCGTTGAGATTGGATACCAATTTACATATGTCGTTTGTTAAAGTTATTTTGCCTTCTACTACGGGATATCTGCCTTCGCCTATGCTTAGCAACAATTCGGAGAACTGTTGAGCATTTATATTTCCCCCCAGTAGAGCTCGCATATTGGTTGTTAAATTTAATTTGTTAACATATGGCCACAGATCAGATTTTTTAAAGCAAGCATTCACTTCATCCGCTCTCGTTCCACGGGTTACGACTGGTAATGTTTGGCGAAAATCTCCACAGAAGAGTACAGTAAGCCCGCCCATGAGTTGGTTATTTTGGCGTATGTCTTGAAGCGTTCTATTTACTGCTTCAATTGCTTTGCGATGCGCCATTGTGCACTCATCCCATACAATTAGTACACTGTCACGCAATACTTTAGCCTTTTCACAATTGCGCGAAATGTCGCAGACGGGAGTTTCAGTGACATCTAATTGTATGGGAATTTTTAGCATGGAATGTGCAGTTTTTCCTCCGGGCAGTAACGTGGCCGCAATTCCAGATGATGCCACAGCTAAGGCAATTTGACCTTGGATTCGAACTTGTGCAAGAATGAGTTTCGTCAAAAAAGTCTTTCCTGTGCCTCCCGGGGCATCCAAAAAATACAATCCTCCGGATGCATTTGAAACACTTTGGAATATTATATCAAAAACTCCTTTTTGTTCTGTTGTGAGGCTTGAAACCCCTTCAAGAGCAACAGTAAGTTCTGCGAAGTTATAATTAACTTCGGTTGCGTATTCTCTATGAGTGTCGGTTTCATTCAGGTCAGGCTCAGGCAGACCGTAGTGTGGTAACGGGTGGCCGCCAATTGAGATGACAATTTCTTGCAAGTCACACAAACAACAGTTTAATTTGATATTGCGCATGCGGTCATCGAGCTCGTGATGAGTTTCAGGACCTGATGTGCGTAAATAGTCCTCTGCCAAGTAGTTTTGGTATTTTAGCCACAGGTGATTGGCGTCGGAAATCCCGCAAAAAACTAACATCACGGCAAACAACTGTCGTAAACGATGTGGACTATCACCAAGTGATGCTTCTGATAGAGCTTCGTCCCAATGCTGGTCATCGTCCAATAGTCCGCGAGCCCGACAAGCTGCCTGGAAAGTCGGGTACTCGGTGCCATTGAAAATTTTTAAATCTGAAAAAGACGTCGGTCCTCTAACATTGTGCAAAAGCAACCGCACATAAAAACATTCTGCGTTATTGGGGTGCACGGTGTACACCCTTCCAATAACGTGTTCTCTCATGATGGAGGGAAAATTTTCAACAGGCGTTCCACGTCGCCGGCGTGTAAACAATCCGTGTTGTTTGTCATACGTATAGTACGATGGAACTTCGTCATAAAGCAATGTTTTTGCAAAATCGTCTGCCTCGCATAACGAAAAGAATGCCGTTAATGTTGTTTGCCTGGGATTCTCTAACTGTTCTGTTAAATTGTTTGTATTGAAATAAATACGTTGCCCACCTTCTACGTGAACGTTTAGGTGTATCACAGGCGGAAATCGTTCAAAAATCGGAAAACTGAATATCCGCCATGCTGCTTCCGAGGAACTAATGTAACGCCCCGTTTGGAATCTGGTTACTTCGTCACGGTCATTACTTGTAGCAAGCGTAGCCTGATCGGTTCCTTTATTTACATACTTGAAAATGTATTTAATCGATTTTATACTGTTACACAGTTCCACGTTTACATGACCCTGAAACGTTCTCGACAATACAGGTGAGAATGGTACAACCCACCGATTGTCTACTTCCAACAACCGTAGCATTGCAGTAAACCCTCCATGGTCTGGAGCACGTCGCCGGTATTTAGGATAACCATCTTCACCTGTAATTGTCTCTTGTAGTAGGCTTTTCGGAAATTTTTTAACACATCGTCCGTCCTGCATGCAAGGAGAGCTATTGTTTAAAGGGCCACAAGGTCCGTGAATCATGTGTTGCTTCACAATTGCGTGTAAAGCAGGATCTGAAATGGGATTTGGTATTTCTGCGCTTATTACTTTATCTACGTCATGGGGACGTATTTTTTCTTTAAGCCATAAAAGTATATGAGCGTGTGGTAGTCCTCGCTTT
Organism: Epinotia brunnichana; assembly: GCA_963854355.1. NCBI lineage: Eukaryota > Metazoa > Arthropoda > Insecta > Lepidoptera > Tortricidae > Epinotia > Epinotia brunnichana. The sequence goes on from OY977947.1 coordinate 15,086,834, forward strand.
TGCCATTCAATGTTATATGTAAAGCACAAAGATGCGCCATACATTTTTTCTTTTGTGAGTAAATTAATTAATAATTTAAGTTTTAAATGAAAAACTCTACTTATTAAGTCGTGTCGGTCATACAGAACTTGACCTGGCAGCAGCTCTTGAGTTATTTCATTCCATTTAGGATTTGTAGTAGCAGTGATAAATAAGTCTGGCTTACCATATTTGCGAACATACGAAAGTGCGTCTTGCACTTGCTCGTGCATGTTACGTGGACTTCCGATGAAGCTTGAAGGTAAAATTACCAAGCGCCCCATGTTCTCGGAATTAGTATCATTTTGCAGTGCATCTTGGAGATCTGCATAATTCTCAGCTCGTAACTGCCTTTGATGAGTGCGGATATAAACTAAACGCTCAGTTTCGATTTTTGCGTACATGTCAACAATGAATTGAGAAAATAGACCGCGAAAACGTTGTAAATACGTAAATCTGTTTAGTCGGACCTGCAAAAGGTAGCAGTAAAATTGTAGCGCCGTGGCTTTTTTGTCGTTTCGTATTGCCCCAGTGGTAGGATCAAGTTGTCGTATTGCAAAGTTATAACCATCTTCACCGCGACAGTAAATAAGCGGATATTGTAATGAATCGTAAGAACGATGGGTTTCACTTATACGTTTCAGACGGTTATCTCGTGCACGTAAGACAATATCACGTTTGTCGCACTGTTGGTCTACCAGAACAACAGCTACTTCGTTGGTAGAAGGAGGGTTGTAGCGACCGCGGTGTTCTGTAGGAGGTCGTTTATCAGCACTTATAACAAATTTGTACTCCTCCTGCTGATCAGGAGGTATAGATTCCAATGCGGCCTTAAAATCGGACAAGTAATGGTTAGACTGATGAAGCATCTCCTGAAGATCAAATATGAGACCGGAGTTTAAATTTGTGAAGTGTTGGTTCCTGATATTAGCCTGCTCTTGGTAATCGGAAACAAAATAAATTTGCAAAAATTTAGGATTTTCTTCGGGCAATAAAGATCCTATTAGGTGATACACTTGTCCTTGCACTTTAAAGGTAGGCATAAATGTCCCGTGTATCACCTGTTTTGCACCAAAAGACGTCATTTGAAAAGCGGCATTATATGTACGAATATTGGCTAGAAATTGTTGTGATAATGGATGTTCTCCATTCAAAAGTGACTTTATAAGTTCAGGCGGATTTGAAAATAAATCAAAACGAACTTTGCCACCTGAACAACAGAATCCCATCGATTCTTTTGCCCACTTCAAAGCTTGACAATTACCGCAAACATTAACCATTCTCCCAACTGAGGCAAATTCTTGGTAATTAATATTAGGTAAGTAGGCAAAACCACTATTTTCTATTTGATCCCATCGAAGTTGTATGAGGTTTTCTTCTTCATTAAAATGTGCGGAGCTTGGTGTAAATGTCTGCGAAGCCCGTGACATGGCATCTTCATCGCCGCTTGCGGAGAAAGGCACCGGGCTCGGTGCAAATGTCTGCGAAACCTGTGACATGGCGACTACACCGCTGCCTGCGGACAAACGCGCCGAACTTGGTATAAATGTTTGCGAAGCTTGTGACATGGCGTCTTCACCGCTGCTTGCGAACAAACGCGCCGAGCTAGGTGTAAACGTTTGTGATATGATGTCTTCGTCTCTGCTTGTAGACAAAGGCGCCGAGCTTGGTGTAAATGTTTGCGAAGCTCGCGCCACAGCGTCTTCACTGCTGCTTATGGAGAAATGCACCGAACTTGGGGTAAATGTTTGCGAAGCTCGTGACGCAGCATCTTCATCTTCACCGTTGCTTGCGGAGAAATGCGCCGAGGTTGGTGTAAATGTTTGCGAAGCCTGCGCCACAGCGTCTTCACTGCTGCTTATGGAGAAATGCACCGAACTTGGGGTAAATGTTTGCGAAGCTCGTGACGCAGCATCTTCATCTTCACCGTTGCTTGCGGAGAAATGCGCCGAGGTTGGTGTAAATGTTTGCGAAGCCTGCGACACAGCGTCTTCACCGTTGCTTGCGAAGAAATGCGCCGAGCTTGGTGTAAATGTTTGCGAAGCTCGCGCCACAGCGTCTTCACTGCTGCTTATGAAGAAATGCACCGAACTTGGGGTAAATGTTTGCGAAGCTCGTGACGCAGCATCTTCATCTTCACCGTTGCTTGCGGAGAAATGCGCCGAGGTTGGTGTAAATGTTTGCGAAGCCTGCGACACAGCGTCTTCACCGTTGCTTGCGAAGAAATGCGCCGAGCTTGGTGTAAATGTTTGCGAAGCTTGTGCAACGGCGTCTTCACTGCTGCTTGCGGACAAACGCGCCAAGCTTGGTGTAAATGCTTGTAACGATTGTGATGTGGCAACTTCACTGCTGCTTGCGGACAAACGCGCCGAGCTTAGTGTGAATGTTTGTGAGGCCCGTGACATGGCGTCTTCACCGCTACTTGCGATCAAACGCGCCGACCTTGGTGTAAATGTTTGTGATGTGACATCTTCGTCTCTGCTTGTAGACAAATGCACCGAGCTTGATGTGAATGTTTGCGAAGCTCGCGCCACAGCGTCTTCACCGCTGCTTGTGGAGAAATGGACCGAGTTTGGTGTAAATGTTTGTGAGGGCCGTGACATGGCGCTTTCGCCGCTGCTTGCGGACAAACGCGCCGAGCTTGGTTTAAATGTTTGTGAAGGCCGTGACATGGCATCTTCACCGCTGCTTGCGGACAAACGCGCCGAATTTGGTGTAAATGTTTGTGAAGCCTGTGATATGACTTCATCGTCTCTGATTGCAGACAAACCTGCAGAATTTGGTATAAATCTCTGTGAAGTCCGTGACATGGCGTCTTCGTTTCCACTTGTAGACAAACCTGCAGAACTTGGTGTAAATGTTTGCGATGTCCGTGGCATGGCGTCTTTTTCTCTGGTAGCAGACAAACGCGCACAATTCGATGTAAATGTCTCTGAAGTCTGGGAGATAGCATCTTGTTCTAAGTCTGAAGTCGCTGAGCTTTGAGTAAGCTCCTCTGATATTCGAGCCTCTGCTTTGCGAACGCTCTCTCGTCTTCTCTTTATAGCGACCCGAGTGCGACGTGAAAGATTTGTCTTTCTGCGAACCATTTTATTCTTTATTGGGTCATGTCTCTAGTATAAGTAGTTACTTTCGAATGCTTTCTTGACTCAAAATCGGGAACCAAAATAAACGTTCTGTTCTTCCTGTAAACAATACAACAGTTAACGGTTTATACACCTATACATATGTATATAAATTATGTTCGATAAACTGCCACTGATAAGGAGTCATTTTTGTAGCTATTGTAACATCTGTGTGAACAGGCTATGTGGGTCGTCGGCCTACCTCAATTGGAATCCATATTCCTGATCAATTTTGCTACAAATATAGTCATACATTCACAGTCGTGAGGAAACATTATTTAGTAGGATTATATGTTTTGTCGCCACAGCACGGCTATCACAAGACGGCGCGCGAGCTCTCTCGATTTTTCTCCCACTATACATCTCTTTCTAAGTTTTCTAATAAGAGAGAGACAGATAGTGCGAGAAAAATCGAGAGAGCTCGCGTGCCGTCTTGTGATAGCCGTGCAGGTCCTAATAGCGCGATAGGTTTTAGTGTCAAGTTTTACGTGACGGTTCAGTACATTTTCGCCATAAAACTTGACGATAAAAGCTATCGTGCTAGCTGGGGCTCTCGGTCGTCGTGGCATGGTATGGCATGTACGTATTATCCATTGCAGTCGGTCATATAGCTACCCACAGGCAGAATTCCGTTGCGAAATTCTGCTTGGCAGGCCACATGTAAAGGTTCCTCTACTTAAATGACGACGAACACAAACTACCATCACGGCGGCAGTACTTATGCGGATGAGATAAAAGTAGGCCCTTTCTCCCTTTAACGCATAGTTGTATCCTGTATGATGGGTCATGAGGTATTGATGGCCCATTATCAAGAGCATGCCTAAGCGGAATGACGGCTACCGCCATGGTACCGCGTATGAAATCGGTGCTAGAGGCGCTAGAGTGTATGGAGCCAATTAACATAAATACTTATGTAATACACGGCCAGATAATGTACCACTTTTTTGGGCCGTGCATTATGAGCCCGAACAAAAGTGGCTTCCAATTATTGCCCCGGACCAAGATTGATGTGATGAATTCAATTCGGCCAGGTCAATAGTAAACTTGACAGCTATTGTCAAATTTACTATTGACTGCCACCGCGGGCCGCGCCAGTAAGGCGTGGCCTGCGGTAACGTCAGTAATAAACTATACGATTATTATTACCCGACTGCCGAAGGAGAGGAGGGTTATATAGTTTACTATTGACGGCCGCGCTAGTCTGTGAGAGGCTTGAAGCCTGAATCACACTGACGCGTCTTGTGTGATTCACTCTGAAAGTAAACTTGAAATTAGCAGTCAAGTTTTATATTGACGGCCACCGCAGGCCACGCTAAGCCATCGCTAATCGCTAAGGGTTAACTTATACCATATAGGTAAGTTATATGTAACTACACCTTAAGGATCAAGGCACGCATGTTTTGTACGAAGTACAACGTACCTAGTACCTACCTACCTATTTCACTCGCGAGGAAAACACATTACATTAGATTATAAGGTACCTACTTACGTTTTCGCTGACCATTCTTTGCAGCATTTAATATTTATATTAACCTACACTACACGAGTTAAGTATGATACCTATGATATGAAATGAATAAATAATGGCGCGAACTTTTTTTTGTACCTATATACCTACTTACTTTGATATTGAAATACCTATGCGCGCGCATGTAAGACAAAAAAGGCTCCAAACAGCCAATATAATATCAATTAATTCATAGTCAGTCAAATATTTTGTGGAAATTATTAAATAATATAATGAAACGTTACGAAGTATGTTTACATTGTATTATTATATTATATATTTCGATATTTTAATCATAGGTTTTAAAAAAGTAGTAAGTACAACTTGATTATTTAAAGGCGTATATAGACGGGCGACCACGGAGGACTCTGGTTTTGCCGGACACCGTGCAGCGTGTAATGGTTCGCGTTCGTTCTTTTGTTCAGTGTGTGCCCACCATAAGAGCTGTTAGGCCTGAATTACACTGGTGCGGGCTACGGTGGCGGACCATAGTAAATTTGACAGCATTAGACAACTCTTCTATTGTCCGCCGCGGTCAGGCCGCGCCAGTGTGTGACAGGGCTTAAGCCTGCACCACACTGGCGCGGCCTGCGGTGGCGGACAATAGTAAACTTGTCATTAGCTGTTAAATTTACTATTGACCGCCACCGCAGGCCACACCAGTGTGTGAGAGGCCTAAAGGAAACGCTACACCTACGAATTTTCCGGACGGCCAAGCAACGTCACAGAAAATCTAGTATGGAGTGACCTTGATTTGGCCGGCCGCCGTGCTTCCGACACGTATCCACACGGACTGAATCACGCGTCGGCTGGTGTGCAGTCCGGCCGATATCGGCCCGTGTAGCGTCTCCTTAAACGGTCTTGCATTGTTTCGACCATGGCGGCCATTACACAGTGAGTATTATCAGGCGACCCACTCATTTTACAATCCCAATCACAGGCATATTGACGTGTATTACAGGATTGAGATAATAGAGCAGAAAATCCGGATAATTTTAAAATCCACCCAAAGATAAGAAATAATCTATCAGCGACTAAAGCCACACCACACGATTCTGTTTGATGGATGGCGCCCATACACGGTGAAGTATTATCACGCGATCCATGCGCATTCTCTTTCTCAATTACTTGATTGACACTTGAGTATTTTAGCAATATTTTTATTATAATCATATTGTGATACTCGAAATTGTACGGTGATATATTTCTAGCTTCTCTATCTTTAATAGGTTATGACAGACAGCTAGAAAAATATCACGATGATAAAAGTGGGCGCACGTTATGGCGTTCTATATTATTTGTCGCACCAACTTGCTTTAGTAAGAGCCATGAAGTCTCTCACAGACTGGCGCGGCCTGGCCGCGGCGGTCAATAGTAAACTTGTCATTAGCTATCAAATTTACTATTAACCGCCACCGCAGGCCGGGCCAGTGTGACTCAGGCCTTACACGCCTAGCAAATTGACACAACCACTTACTATAGTTGGAATGGCGGCCAATACACGGTGATTAAATACTGATGATCCACCATAGCTGTCTCTTTCTACAAAATGCAATAGAAAGAGACAACTATGGTGGATCATCAGTATTTAATCATCGTGTATGGCCGTCTATGAGGAAACCGTATATATCTTTCATTCCAAGGCCTGAATCACACTGCCTGCGGTGGCGGTCAAAACTTGCCAAAACGGACCCGGGGCTACTTTAGGGCACAACCAGGAATAACGCTAGGAGGATGATGATTTTAAGGAGTTCTATACATCTAATGCCTAGTTTACACTATGCCGAAGTGAGCAGGGAAGTGTAGGCAGAATGGGCGTAAAATGCGGTATTACGCCCGTTCTGCCCACTTCCCTTCCAACTTCCCTGCTGACTTCGGCTTTGTAAACGTAGTATAACATTTTGTCACAACAACCGCCTTCAAACTGACTTTACAGCTGCGTCGGTAGATTGCTGTGACAAATTGCTAGTTGTATAATAGCCTTAACTACATCAAGTTGGTTTGACAAATTGCATATATTTGTGCTATATATCAAAAAATAAAATAATTTATTTCAGTAACTTAAATACATATACAAGTATCTGTGCTGGTGCCTCTTTTTAAGTATATAATATACTTGTGCTAAGAAGATCACCGCTCTTCCACATGTTGTGATTTAGGTGTAGGCATAAGTAACTTAAAATATAAATTAGAAAGTAAACATTTTATATTATACTATGTGGTAAGTGTGTGTGTGTGTGTTTGTGTGTGTGTGTGTTTGTGTGTGTGTATCACATTTAACATACATTACATTATACATTGTACTCATATTATTGGGCCGTGTATTATCACCCTGAGGAAACTCGGTACGGGGGGATGCCACATTAAAATTTGTCCGGGCTGATAATGCACGATCCAATCATTCACGTACATTGGACGCGAATTATTGGGCTGTACATTATCATGGCCGTGCATTATCATGGCCGTACATAACCGGCACCTACTCTACAAAGAGAATATAAACACTACGTTATACTCTACTCCGTGATTCCCGAATAAATTATAACCAACAATAAGGATACAATAGCGAAAACGCTGGACGTGGTGTTTGTGAAGTGAAGATCATTGATTTGTAAAGGCATTTACCAAAACCGAATCGTATTCTCAATCCTACAATCGAGTGGTTACAAAACAAACGCTGATGCCTCTCATAGGACAGCTTAACCTGTCCTACCCCACGACTCGCGCACTCATTAATGAGCATAAAACTAATAATAAGATTTGGTAAGTTATGATACTAATATGCTTTATTGATTTGGAGATTCGTTGCATTGACAGTGAGAGACTTACGTAGATTCCTCACAGTGGGTGACCTTACTAACCATCACAAACACAACACTGTCTTCTGGAAGGTAGAGGTTGTTCTCCAGTTGGGCTGCTCCAAATATGAGTGAGAAGACATACTGTGCTAGGGCACAGTATGTCTCAAGCTAGGGCTTGAGCTATAAGACAAACTCACTCTTTTGTGTACCTATTTAATGTAATACTACAGTTATAAACTTTTTTGTTGTAAAAACCTAATCTATATAATAATTTATTTTAGGTATGGATTTTCATGGGCCATGGATTTTCTCAACCAAGGAACATAATAATTATAATATGATGTGTAAAGACAAACCAAAAAAAATGGAATTGTGTTCAGTTGAGTATGCAGAATAAGAAAAGGAAGAAAAACCACTCAGCAATTGGAAAGCCAAAAATAATGAACGATTTACTAAGTTTCAATTATTGTGCTTATTAAAATTGATGTTTGTTTTGTATCTAATTTTATTTTTCACTGGGCACATTATCATATTTGGCAGATGATTATTGCCGAATTATCTATCATCATCATCATCAGTCCTTCCCCCAATGCTGAGGATGGTGACTTCATGTCCTATTGTTGTTGACCAGATTACCCCATGGGCTCCTAACACCCACTTTATGCGTGGCCTCATGCAGATGTAGTTGCAAGGGTTCAGTGATTTGTATGCTCGATTTAGCAGGTGCTCTGCCGGTGTGCTGCATCATAATAATCCTCTCCAGGTTATCTGAAGAACATTGTCTATACTAATATTACAAAGAGGAAAACTTGAGATTGTAACTTTGTATGTAATGGTTGCCAAAGTAATGGGTAATCTCTGGAACCACCAAACCGATTTTAAAATTTCCTTTACCTGAGAAGAGTGACTCTAAGATAAAAGTTGATGGAGAAAGTTTAGAAATTCACAGTGCTGTCTTTGAATTGTTGTATAATATGTACTTGTAATATATGAAATTAAAAACTGCCAATACATCAGATAATTTAAGATTAACATCCTATACTAACCTTTCCTTTCATCACATTGACAGTTGTTATGTGGCAATGACAATTTGTTGTACATTGAGAGCTCTATATGTAAAGAAGATTGCCATAGAACAGCATCATTACTTATTATCTTGGCAATATTATGTCAATTTAAGGTTGTGAAATATCTCCTATCATCATCATCATATCAACGGAAAGACACCCACTGCTGGACATAGGCCTCTCCCAAAGCGTGCCACAATGGCCGGTCCTGCGCCACCCACATCCAGCAGACTCCCGCATCCTTTACCAAGTCCACCTTGTCTATCTCCTATAAAATATCTATTTGCCCAGACATAAGTGGTGAACCTTTTCTTCAGACTGAACATTGCATTGCAAAGGATAGACCTACTGGGTGAAAGATATCATACACTTTGGTTAAATAATCTATATGTTTACTATATGTTTATTTTAAAGAAAATATTCACACAATTAAAATATATTAAATTTTACTAAAAGAAGATTGTAGCTTTACAATTTTGCATGTACCTACTTAATGGGTACCTACATAATATCCAGAACCACTTATTCATTTCACCTGCATGTTGAATGCAAAGGTTATAGGCTATATTTTATCCCGCGAGTTTGCCTGCATTCTTTGCAATACACGGGTAGCTAGTAGGTATACATCGTGTAAAATCAAATGATAGGGAAGTACAAGTAATACATTTTGATAATACAACCAAAATCAATGTTGAGAGTACATAGCTGTCCAGCAAATAACTAAATTACCTATACAAGTAATACTTGTCTCGGTGTTTCTTCATAATTCTTTTTACAATTAGGTACGTCCCAGTTATAAGTTAAAATTCTTGTTAGTTTTCAATGCTTAGATTGACTCAATTCCGTCTTTACGGATTTGTTATGTTGGCCGTCTCTCTTATCTGCAAGAACAGTATCACGCCTGTTTCTCATCTCGAATATTTAATTAAGTAGCATTAACATCAGAATCTCGATTCACTGTATTTTCACCTATACTTACTCAATTTTTCACCTATATTCAATTTTGACTGATATTTCCCATGGGCCTTTTAAATATAATTTCATGATGATCATAATCTTTTGAAACTTGTATAAAATTGCCGAGATATTTTTGGTTGACAAATTTTATAGTACACATCAAATATCAGTTATATCATTCTTTTTTTTTTTTTTTTTTTTTTTCCGTGTTGTGGCTTTTTGCTGCTTAGGCACTTTGCCAATGTCAAGTGGGGGAAGTTTTGGCTTTACGGTTCCGTGGAGTGCACCTAATAATTTTGCCCCAGGGACTAATTGTACGTAACGACCATATTTGAATATTGGTAATAAGTGGATAAAAGAGTGCTTATATATATTCATAAATAGTTATAATTTGATATTATTTTTATCTATAAAATAAGCCAAAGCCTTAGCGACTTTGGGTTCTAAACTAGCCAAGAGAGTTTTAACATTAGTAGGGAGTTGGACTTTAAGTTTTGTTAGTAGGTCATAAAGAGAGAAAAGAGTTGAAGGACACTCGAGAAAAATGTGGTCAATTGAACCTACATCATGCCCGCACAGACATTCCGCACTATTTATGACTTTGATTTTAAATAAAAATTCAGGGGAGCACAAATGTCCCAGCCTGAGGCGTATGATGCAACTAGTGACTCTTTTTTTAAATTTGAATTTAAAAAACCAGGGAGAAGCCGGAATATTTCTTTGCAGTTCGTAAAACTGCAACTTGTTATCGGTAGCCCATAAAGCCGACCATGATGAAAATAGTTTTAACGATGAGATCGCGTCCAAGTCTTTGCTAAAGCTTTGAAAGAAAGTTCTATCACCGTTTTCTGCTGCTTCCTTTGCAGCTTTATCCGCTAATTCATTTCCATGTATACCCTTGTGGCTGGGGATCCAAGATAAGATTACTTCCAATTTCAGAAGTCGACAGGATAGGAGACCCTCCTTGATGAGGCAAACCAACGGTGTTTTGGCCCATTTTTTAATTGAGTTGTTTGTAAGGGCTTGGATAGAGCTAAGGCTGTCTGAAAAAATTACTGCGTTTGCCAGTTTGTGTTCTTTAACATATTTAACCGCCTTCAGAATGGCAAAGCATTCCCCAGTATATATAGAGCAGATATTGGGCAATTGGAATTTGTGTACTGAGTTAAGGTTATCGTGAATGAAAGCACATCCTATGGGCCCATCATTGAACTTAGAGGCATCTGTATAGAGACGGTCCCAATTTTGCCACCTTTCACCAACCGAGGCTAGGAATTTTTTGTTAGCTGAAGAAGAGGACCTATCGACTCCTATGTTCACTGATTTCGGTTGGAACGTAATTGCATCAAACGGGATTGAGTATATAGGCATCTTAGGGAATCTTGTTAAGGGAGACTCAGTCTCAATGTTATTTAATCTGATTAGGCTAGTCAGCAAATTTGGAATCGATTTGCCCGGAGCGGTCCGGTTGGCTTCAACGTGGTCTCTCAGCATATTCAACTTAGGAAAAATGGGGTGGTGCTCAAGTTGAGCGCTCCGGAACAAGTATCTGTCTGCCAGGAATTGGCGTCGGACCGAGAGGGGGGGATCAACGCATTCCACTTGGAGAGCTCTGATGGGAGAAGATTTCATGGATCCCGTAACTATTCTAAGAGCCTTGCTTTGTATTGAATCCAGTTTTTTGTGGTCTGATTTATTACAAGGTTCAATCAATATGGAGCCAAAATCCAAATGAGACCTGATTAGAGCGTTATAAACCAATTTTTGCGAGTAGGGATGGGCTCCCCACCATGCACCGGATAGGGCTCGGATGACGTTAAGGTTCTTTTCACATTTTGCTACGACACTATTTATATGTTCAGACGGGGATAATTTGGAGTCCAAAATAACACCCAAGAATTTGGTTTTATCATGTACAGGGATAGAATGAGACCTAAACTTGATGTCAATGGACGGGCGAGATCGACTTTTTGTGAAAACCAGTGCCGTGCACTTAGAGGGAGACAGATCTAAGCCATGAGAATCTAGCCAAAGCCCCAGAGAGTTCAGAGCTCTGTTGATAAAGCCGACAGCTAAACAGATGTTTTGATGGACGCAATATAGAGCTATGTCATCAGCAAATTGTAGAACCTTACAGTGTTGGTTTATAGCCTGATCCAGATCAGAAGTGTAGATACTATATAATAAGGGGCTCAAGACTGAGCCCTGAGGTAAGCCCTTCCAAACGAGTTTAGTGTGATCTTGATTATTATTGGCCCTTAACGAGATCTTTCTACCGGACAAGAGGTTATTTACGAAACGGGTTAATTTCTGAGGAACGCTAATACTTCTCAACTTTTCACATAGCACAGATATCAAGACGTTGTCATAAGCTGACGATATATCTAAGAAGACCCCCACTACTGATTGTTTTTGCAAGAATGCTAGTCTGACTTCTGTAAATAACAACGCATGACTATCCGTTACACTTCTTCCCTTTCGGAAGCCGAATTGGTTTTCCGAGATGTACCCTGAGCTTTCTACATACCACTCTAGTCTATTTTTAATCATGTGCTCAACTACTTTACATAAGACGGATGACAGGGCAATAGGACGGTAAGAATTGGCAAGCTCAGGGTCTTTGCCCGGCTTTAGAATTGGTAGGATGATTTGGTGTTTCCATGAGTCTGGTATATCACCAGATTCGAAGATTCTATTCACAAGGTCCAAAAAGTACTCCTGGCTCAATTGGCCAGCTTTCTTTAAAAAAGAGTAAACGATGCCATCCAGTCCTGGAGAGGAGTCTTTTGTGGCTGCAAGGGCTATCTTAAGTTCATCCAAAGAGAATTCTCTATCAAGGAAATGATCTGAATTATTAGGAGAGTATGGGACTGGGATGTCGTAGCAGTTGGGGGCAGTAGGAGGAGCCAATTTATTTATAAAATCATTCGTCCAAGCAAAAGATGAACTCGCAACTGTTGGGAGAGCTGTTCCTCTGCGGAACCTGCGAATATTCTTCCACACAAGAGTGGGGGGAGTAGTGGGTGAAATAGATTCACAGAATGTATTCCAACCCTCAGCTTTTTTTGACGCTAAGGTTTTACGGCACTTTGCCCTTACTTTTTTGAAAGAGATGAAGTTATCCAGACTCATATCACTAGCGTAAATCATTTCAGCCTCATTGCGCTCCTTCACCGCCTTAGAACACTCTGAATCCCACCACGGTTGGGATGGGGCATGCTTTGAATTGACCCTTTTAAGAGGGATGGATTCCTCCGCAGATTTGTGGATGACGTCGACAAAGGACTCGTGAGCTATTTTTAAATTTTGATTACTGTTCAGGGCAAGAGTGCGGATTTCCGAATCCATAGAAGAAGAATATTTATCCCAATCTGCTTTTCTCAGTTGATATTTCTGCAAGGGAGGCAAAGAGCCAGGGGAGAACGATTTCCGAGGGAAATTAATAAATATCGGAAAATGGTCACTGTTATGGGACAGTGGCGAGATATCCCATAATATCTCCGAGGCTAGTTCGGTGGAACATAAAGATAAGTCTACCGCGGACAAATTTTGACCAGGGGCCGTGCGCCTAGTCGGCCTGCCATCATTTAGGCAGCAAAGGTTAAATCTATCTGCCAACTCTAGGATAAGTCTGCCATTGCTGTCCGATGATCCTGATCCCCAACACACATGGTGACAATTGAGATCCCCCATAATAGCGATCGGCTTAGGAATATCTTTAATTATAGCCTGAAATTCAAACAAAGTTCTCCTCGAAGGACGGGGGATGTACACCGAAACATAGGACACATTGAAAACCCTAGCAGCAACAACGAATATATCTGTAGAGTGGACCGGGAGTGGTATATGAGAAAAGGGGATATTATTTTTAATAATTAAGGCAGACCCATCCCAACCATCTGCTCTGTCGTCTCTTATCGAGTGGTAACCTGACAATTTAAATTGTTGTTGTGGTTTTAACCACGTTTCGGCTAATGCAAATAGGATGGTATTATGTTTTTTGGAGAGATAGAGTAATTCAGCTTTTTTGTTTGAGACACTACGCGCATTCCATTGAACCGCCGTATACATTGATGAGTCGTTTATTTAGTATATCACAGAGTGTTTGAATTTTGGAAGCAACGTTGGACGGTATTCTATCTATGCTGAGAAGCATTACAACAGTGGACAATAGAGAATCGAGCACCCTGTCATTTACAAGGCCCTCCTCAGAAGGCGTGGTATTATATTGAGATTCGATGATGGCTGGGGACGCGTATGATATATCGTCGTGGATTGAACCGGGCTGGCCTAGTTCCGTACCCCAACCCGTCACCGGGAGGGCGCACCCGTCCCTAGGGGGGGGGATGCGATAACTATCAAGAATCGCTTGATGGGCTTTCCTGTCATATCCCTGCGGGAGAGGAGATCGGGGTTTTCTCGATAGAGTGACCGTTTTTTTGTACGTGACTGAGGGAGGCAGTTTCGGGCCTAAAACTTCGGCGAACGATCGTCTGGTTGAGGGGAATCGTTGCGAGGCTTCCATGAAGGAAATGGCCTCTTCGGTCATGGCCGATTTAATCCTATGTTGACGATCATATTCGGGGCAGGCCTTGTCTGTGGCAAGGTGGGACCCAGAGCAGAACAAGCATGAAGCATCGTTGTGTGATGAGCACTCATTAGTTGGGTGGGATTGGCCGCATTTCGAGCAGCGCGGTTGCGATCTGCAGTTCGCCTTAACATGGCCGAATCTGCAGCATTGAAAACATTGAATTACTGGGAAGTTATACTTTTCAGTAACGAAAGAGTTATGAAATAGAAAGACGCGTTGAGGAAGCTTTTGCCCGTCGATGGTAAGAGCCACCGTCTCAATAGGGATCCATTCCTGAATATCGTTGATTTTCTTTTTAACGCTTAGTCGCCTGGCTTTCGTTACTTTACCAAAACCTTCTGGAGTCATGACACATGACGCGATTTCTTCGTTGGACAAGTCTTTTGGTACCCTGCGGATGATACACATCCTCTGGACATTAAAAGATGGGACGAATGCTAAATATTCCGTATTCTCCAGTTTATGAGAGTCTAGAAATTTGTTCGCCGCATTGGCACTCACAAAGTCCAGGCTGATACGATTTCTGCCTATTTTGGCTACTCCACCCTGTTTTAAACCGGTTATGTTGTGCGAGCATAAATATTGTCCAAATTTAACTGGGTTCAGGGAGGTACCTTCACCCGGAGAGGTTTTATTCAGTTGGACATGAACCACGAAGGGGCCAGAGTCTTTGTGGGTGTAGCACTGCCTACTCGGGGGTGGCTGAGAGGACTGAGGTGGCTGCGCGGCCTGAGATGGCTGTGCGGCCTGAGGTGGTTGCGTGGGATCACTCGTTTTAGATAATTTATTCTTATTCAAATCTTTCGGGGGTGAATTGGAGGCGAGCCTTTTCTGGCCTTTCGATTTTACTAGAGAATAATCTGAATCTGAATCTACGATATCTGGATTTATGGTGGCCTGCTGGTCTTCCATTGGAGGGCTAATAGGTGAGTTAGATGCTGGCTGAATGTTAACGCCGGCCGGCCCCAATAACGGGTCATGGTTACCCGCCATCGCGCCAGCCCAACGGGCTCATTCGGACAGCACTTTACAACTCTCAGGCTAAGAAAATATGGCTATTAACTACAGCTGAACTAATAAAATACATAAACTTACCACAATGAGGCACTAAAAACAATTATTATAATAAAATTAATAAATTTACCAGGAGAGATATCCAAACCGTTCTATCCCTACCCGCACTCCACAGAGAAAAAAAAAAAAAGAAAAAAAAAAGTTATATCATTCATATCATAACCCGCCATGAATATTTTGACTTCGCAGTTCGCTGACAGCTCACCTGTCAGTGTCACCTGACAGTTGTAGCAGCGTTTGATTTCAATAAAAATAAATTAAAAATTAAATGAAGTCGTATATTACGGAAAATAAATTAATTGTCGCAGTCGGATAAAAACTATCCTAAGTTGCAGCTGGAATAATAATGTACCTATATAAAATGTTTCATATTTTTCCGTTCATGGGATGCTGAGAACATTCGAACCGCGCAAAGCTTAGTTTCAAACTGGCTGATTCTTTTTTTAATTTAGAGATTTATTATAAGTGGAGATTAAGAAAATAACTATATTTAATCTAAGATACCATGGAATGCTACTTTAGGAAAAAATGGGGCTACTTTGATCATTTAGTTAGAGTGTAGTATAAAAGCAGAACTATTTGAAATCAAGAAGATTTAATGGAGTATACAGCGAGATGATAACTAATATATTCACTGCCACTTCACCCACAAGTAAAAACAATGATTTCGGAGAAAAACCTATTAGACAGCGTGGAAATCCAATACGAGCAAACCTTTAAATGGTAGTAAGTACAGGACCTAAGAAGCGTATTAAGATAATTTTTGTCTAAAATTACAACGAAAAAGTTAACCGTACAAAATTGACGTGTGTATTTTATTATACTAGTTTATTTTGTAACTTGTTGACAAATTCTAATATTTGTTTTAATATAGACTTTTGAATTTATACTTTAAAAATAAATAATTAAATTAAAATTACCATACAAAATAATTCAGCCCGCAATGTACCGTTAAATGTTCAAGTTAAGTCTCGTTGACAGTTAGGTACTTGTCACCACCAAGAATCATTTGCGTTACATTGCTGCTCGGATTTTTTTCAAAGATTCATTATAGTCTTTTAATTAAGTGTAACTTAAAAAGTCCCGTTAGTTAATGTTTACGCTACTAAACCCTCCGTCTGGTTGAATTCTTTGCTTGTATTGGATTTACACGCTGTATAGATCAAAGTCACCCCACGGATCAAAGTAAATCTTTTCCATCGTACTAATTAATATCTATACTAATATTATTATTATAAATAGGAAAAGTCTGTTAGAATGTAGCTTCATGTAAGTTTGTTTCTAATGGGTAGTCTACGGAACCACAAGACTGATTAAAAAAAATATTTATGTAAGGCTATGTTTTTAACCCCCGACGGAAAAAGAGGGGTGTTATAAGTTTGACGTGTCCGTGTGTTTGCCTGTCTGTCTCTGTGTGTGTGTCTGTCTGTGGCATCGTAGCTCCTAAACGAATGGACCGATTTGAATACGGTTTTTTTTATCCGAAAGCTGACGTGATCAAGGTGGTTCTTAGCTACGTTTCAACAAAATCGGTTCAGCCGTTTTTGAGATATTGAACTTTGAAATGAAAATGTCGGGGGTTTTTCAACTTTTCTAAGTTTAGTTTATATTCCGCGGGTAGGTATTATTATATGATGTGAGGCTTTGTAATTTTATATGTAAGGGGTAGGTAATTGCCAGAACCAGGGACTGATTTCGGTTACGGTTATACCGGTATGAAACCGGTATTCCATTACGGTACCGTTATGTCGTAAAGGTACGCGAATATAACGGTACCGTAACCGTTTTGAAATAACGGTTAGTGGTATCAGTTTTAAATGATACCGTAACTTTTATAATACCGGTATTTTAAAGGTTATCGAGAAAAGTAAGCGAGCTGGCACTCTACAGAGGAAGCATTGGCTACTAAACATTTAAAGACGAAAAGACAAAACGGCAGTGCCTTTGCCGGCGGTTTGGCAATAACGCCAGGCCAAAGTCGATATATCGGTACCTTTAAAAAGCGGTTACGGTACCGGAAAAAATAAACGTACCTTTATATTTCGATAGCGAAATATAAAGGTACTAGATAGTGCGGAGACCTCTGGAAATTAATGTAAGAAAATATGCCAAATAAAACTTTTGTTACTTTAAATTACTTTACTTTAATAATGTGAGGTGAGGAGGCACTCACGCACTCCCATAGAAAGAAGTGCCCTAGATAATGAAAAAGGTTGGCCGCAGCGGTAACTTAAACTTCGGAATTGCGATTCATAGCGACTTGACAATAGTGAGTACCTAGCTGATTAGATTAGCTAACTAATGCTGCCCATTGGTACAGTCGCCATCACTATAGGTGTTCAAAAATATCGGCACATGCACCCTAATGCCTTGAAAATAGAGGAGTGTTCCGATGTTTGTTTTGTGAAGGCGACTGTACCTAGACTGAAATCTACAGCAATGAATAGAAGATAAATTATTTCATAATAAGTCATACAATTACACAGTTAAGTATACAATTGACAACATTTCAAATTATGTAAAGATGCCTAATTCGAAAACCATTTCGGTAATAGGCTTGTTGCGTGGTGTTAAAATTGATAACGTCGTGTTGCTAAATGGATAGTAAACCATCAAATGATGGTAATAAAGTATAAATTACAAAATAGAATTCAAATCGTAAAAAGATATGAACCTTGAAAGTTTAGAAAAAAAAGTTTTTTTATTTATTGTCCAAGAGTAAATTTAAAGGTACCAATAGAATCCTTACGTTTTTATAAAAACAAATTTGTATGACAACTATGGACCTAAACGCAGTATTTCGCGACCGAAACAGCAATTTACTTCATTTGCCATGCAACGGTTAGTACAAATTGCACGGTGTGACGTCATACTTTAAAGCCAATCAGTATGAAGCGTTTCGGCTGCTGTCAGCGAGGTCCGTCTTTAACTCGATTTTTGGGGTATTAATGTCCTTTAAATGTAGTTGCTTCCATACAAACATTTGTTCATCTACAAAAACTGGTTCGAATGGCATCGTAAACAAATTTAAGGTCACAAGCCCATTATGTTACCTGAACGTAATAAAGTAGTTTTCAGATTTTATTTCTCACCCGTTTTGAAGAAAATCGCGAAATTGTATAAATGTGGTTAAGCCGTCTGTGACGTCAATACTACGTCTGTCATATGAAAGGTGTGCAAGCTGCCATACAGAGCCGTAACGTTGACGTCATCATACGCTACTTTTTACACGACTGCCCAACGAAAAGGACTGCCCAACGAAAAGGAGTGTAATGTTTTCAGGTTTAATGTGTACGTATGTCTTATTCTTTAATCCACCAGAACTAGTCAACGCCTTAACCGATTTAGATGAGTGGGGTATCGTTAGAATCCTTACGTCAACCCGGGTGACATAGGATATATGACGTCACAACAAAAACAATATGGCGGATTATATGATCAAAAATGTGTAAACTGAAGAAAAAAAAATTTTCCTATCCCATCAAGTGGGGTATCAAAATGAGGAGTTTGAAAAGGCGATTTTAAAAATATATACAACTTATGTATTTATTTAAAACTCAATTGTATTAAGTACATGAGACTTTTCAAAATAGAATCGCGAATTGCAAACAATATAACCATTAAGGGCTATTGAATTATATATCAAAAGAAAGGATTTTGAAAGCTTTTTTTTTTTTTTTTTTTTTTTATTACCTCCGGAGAGAAAATCCAAAATGTTCTACATCGCGCTATTGAAATATTGTCTCGTTGAACGCCAGTCCTGTCAATTTGATCTGAATCGACATTTGA